>JAJJMC010019832.1:862054-943909 GCA_023531435.1 Papaver californicum
GGGAAATTTCGGTTTAAATATCGGTGGAATATCGGTGCATATATTTTATACCTATAATTTTATGAAAAAATACTAGTTCACATTTCATAACTATAAATATATTTTAACACGTTATAACTTATAACAAACATTTTTTCACAAAGTTTAAAAAGATAAACTAGTATTCATCCAAAATATATAGATCCATGGATTGCATACAAAGTTCAAACTGGAAAAACAAAAGAAACAAGAACAACTTCAAAGTTTATCGTCTAAAATACTAATTAAACAAAGATATTACAATTTTAAGATCATTAGATTAATCATAGATATTATCATATGCATATATAATTCTAAAATATCATAAAAAATATGAGTAACAATTGAAAACCCTAAAACAAGAATAAATTATTTATTTTTTAATTATTTTTTAAATAAAAAAACAAAAAAAAACGATTGTACCGGTCAATACCGGCCAATACCGGTCAATACCGGCCGTACCGGCCAAATCGGTACAGTCCATACCGGCCGATATTTTCGGTCAAATACCGTTTACCGGTATACCGGATTTCGTCTTGTTTTTCGGCCGAAACCGATAAAACCGGCGGTATACCGGCCGTACCGGCCAGTATGGACTACACTGGTTGAACCAATCTCAATACCAGAAAAAACGTCACCAACTCATTTAGCAAGAACAATGATTTTTTCTTTCCAAAGCTTCATACAACCAGCTTTCCAAAGAAAAAGGGGGCAATATACATTGACTTTCTTGCCTCCACTACATTAATGAAAAACAACAAAGATATTATGGAAATTTATGCAATTTCAAAGATTGGTCTTGTATTTGATAAAATTACAAACATAAATAAATAAAAGTGGGGGAATCCTCAATTTTTCATGATTTAGAAAAATAAGGAGAGATTCTGCACCCTTCGCCAAAAATGGCATAAAGTAGATGTGAGGTACGTATACAAGCAGGTGCCGTTCCGAGTGCCACGAAAGTAAATAATAATCTTACATGGTCCGAGGCAGACTCACGCAGAAACACAAAAGAGGGCGCTCATATCGAAGTAAACAATTTAATTGCTGCCCGCTAGAAGGCATATATACATCTATAAGATATGCTTTCATGATTGGGATCGACAACTTATTACCTGAACCCCTATGATCAAGGGCAAAATCTATGTTGAGTACAGGTCGCTTATTCTTTGTAAGAATAAAGAAAGGCCATGTGACAATGGTCGAGTCCATCCAGACTCACGCATCTTAAACATAAGAGCAGTTCCAACATGAACACCATCTTGAACATAAGAATACTTCCAACATGAATACCATCTTAAACATAAGAATAAAATCCTATTTCAACCGTGCGGGGTTATAAAGTGGCGTAGTTAAATTCTTGAGATCACGCAAGATAAAAAAAATATTGCAAGCGTAACCCCTAGAATACACGTACTGTGCAAAATCAAAAGTATAACTTAACAAAGTTATGCATATCAAGTTTTCTACAAAAAGAAAATCTCATACACTTGAGCAACAAAATAGGAGCGGACTCATTTCAATCAATCTTCATCATACATGACCGGAAGCCTGAGACGAGGAACTCGACCCCCCACCTCGCGGAAAACAGTGTTAACCTGCTCTACCATAGCGGTTTTGTAAAAACTCTTCAGCTCCTCCTCGCGAGAGTTCAAGACTGTAGCAGAAGATCTGAACAACTCTTTAAGCTCTACAAGTCATAGAGAAATCCTCAACATAAGAGAGGATTCCCATTTTTCCTTAACTCACGAAAGGATGTTAAACTCATCAACAAGGAGTATAGTCCCTTGCCCGCAGCGCAACAAAAATGTTCAAGATTTACATTACGTATGGAGCACAACCCTTAATTGGGAACGAAGTCCTCAGTTTAAGTGATGATGTTCAAGCTCCTCGAAGTGCAATAAGGATGTCAAAGATCTCCAACGAGGAACGTAATCCTTAACTCCAAGCGTGCTGCCCTTAATTAAGAACGAAGTCACAGTTTAAGTGAGGATGCTCAATCTTTATAAGAGTGAAGGAGGTGCTTCAATAACGTAGCAAAAACAACAACTGTGTAGCCCAACTCTCCCAGCTAAGCAATTTGAGAAGTTCCAAAGAGGAAGGCAGTGTGGCTGTTCGTGCAAAAAAAACAAAAAACAACGAAGATCCAAACTGAAAGCTCAAACACGAATAACACAGAAGCGAAAGAGGTGCACACAATTGTAAAACTCATCATATGATGAGTCACGACTAGTAGGCAACAATATGGAGGTTTTAAACTACTAAAGTGGGATAAGTATTCAACTCAAGACGTGCAGAGTTACACATCATTTGGGGGACCTTCGTAGTTTAAAAAATCCACGGGGGCACCCATGACAAAGTTAAGTACTCGTACCTCTTTGATTTGTACAAAATGGTTTCAGGCTCCTCAAACAAAAACCGTGTATAAAGTTTACAAATCTTTTTTTTCGAAATATATGAAACTTGGTCATAGGTATGAATCATGAAAGGGTTCCTTACTCGTAGATGCACACACTCGAGATGCGGAAACCAATACAAGTTGGGGCGCAAACTTATAAATTTGTATCCTACTGAGCTTAAACAAGATACATCAGATGACTCTTACACTTACCCATCTCGATAACCATCCTGAGTTTGAATCCCTCGATTGATTCATACCTTTGCACCACAAACGCTTGAATGAGCTAGTGGAAAACATGCCACTTTCACTTAATAAAGATCTTCGGTTATAGCTTGCGGAGATAAGATCTTTACACTAATGTGCATTTATTTAAAAATATGGGCAGAGAAATCAAGTACCAGTATGGGGAATGTAGGCAAGGAGGGGAAAGCTTGTCACAGTCAGGAAATAACCGATCAATATAAGACAAGGAGAAAATGCTCAAAGTAAAGCTCCAATAACATGGCAAATCTCTTCACCCCAAAGTTGCAAGCTGAGTTTCACCACTTAAGAAACTGGAGATATAAATAGGAACGAAGCCTATAATACACAGATTCGTCAGTACTAGGAAGTAGATTTTCAATCCTAAGTTACGAAGCTACAATTCAACCAAGATCCTCATTGATACATTCGTAGGCGTGGAATGTATAAATTTGCTCACACATAAACGACCATCAAATAGGTATGCATCTGCATACATAACGAGGCCAGAACTCGAGCTCAACTATGATGAATCACATGATGACGTAGGAATAAATGCAGTCTCACAACAATCGTTACCGCTATGCTCCCAATCTAGGGATGTACAAAGCCTGTATGCAACGATATACCCATAGGGTCGTTGCCCATATTCAAGCTCCTCGAAGCGTAAGGAGGATGTCTAAGCTCCTCAACAAGTAGCGAAATCCTTAACTCAAAACGCAACAAGTATGCTTATGCACCTCAACTCAGAGTAAAGCACGGAGCGGTGCGCAACAAGTATGCTTACGCATCTTAACTCAAAGTAAAGCGCGGAGCAGTCGAGGCCCCGTCAACAGAGAGAAGTCATCAATCCAAGATAAAAGATAAGCGAGGAAAAAAGAATTTTTCTTAAGAATCGTTTGTCAAACAATCCTGAAGAAAAGGGGAAACTATAACTACATAAATTCTGCCTCGACACGTGGCGAAAGATTAAAACCGAAGCAGCTTAGTATGCTACAACGAAGTGCACCACATCAATACCAAGACTGCTTAGTTATTAAGCTAACGCCAATTATGTAATAATACTGCACCCACTGTCCTTACATAAGGAAAGTGGTATTGGAAGAAGAGGGGGTCGAACAAAAGATCTAGGGAAAAAATATTTTCTCTCTATACTTTCTCTATTCTCTTTACTGGTACGAAGCTTCATTTTCTCTTTAATAGAGTTCTTCCACCCCTTGTATTAAACTCATAAATAAACTTAATATCTTTACTCCATGGACGTATGCATAGCCGAACCACGTAAATACGTTTGTGTCGATAACTTAGATGCATTTACATCATTTGCTTGATTTCCATGTAACTTCTTGCATAAATTTTATTATGTTGACTATGGGAAAATTAGTAGTCATATTATTCTAGCAAGACTCATACCATTTATTTTGATTAGTCCTGGTTACCGAATCAACTTCTGAGTTTATAAAAAAAGTTACCAAAACTAAAAGGTAAAGAGCAAATAATTTCAAAGATAAACAAAGAACCCTGAATTGGGGAATACCTCCACAAATTGGGGGATCTTACGGTTATATGGGTCTTAATTATTGCTACGGGGGTATTTTTTCTAATGATATATTATCCATACTGCCCTTACCCTAATAAAAATAAAAAAAAAGTACCCCCCCTTCATTATGTTCACGCTTGGAGTGTCGACTCCTTCTTCTCCTCTTCTTCTTCTCTTCTTCCATAAGTTATTCGTTTCATCGTCGATTCTAAAAATTTCTACGACGATTAATTCCTTCTATAAAAATACCTAGAATGAAATAATATAGTAGGTCATGCCCTGATCCTGGAGATGGAATTGCTTCTCAAAGTAAAGCAAAACAAGTTTTGAAAGGAAAATTACATGCAATTGAAAATCAAGAAGAGGAAGAGAACTTCGACGATCAACCAATCAAGGAAATGGATCCGGTTAGAAGGTGAGTGATTCCCATCAATTTAATTTTAGTTTTGTAGTGTTATGATTGATTTTCTTAGGTTTTAAATTGGAAATTAGGTCAAAATTGGGGGGTTTTAGTAAAAATTGGCATTGCTTATATGTTGAATGCAATGCCGACTGTTAGAGTCGGTGTTGGTTAGAATTTGAAGGCAATACCGATTCTAGGATATATTCTTATTATGATTTGGGTTAATCCACAACCGGCATTGCTTGGAGTGAAACCGCAATGCCGGCAGTTGACAAAAAAAATATGCAAAGAATTGAGCGACAGCCGGCATTGCGGCTTCATCGCAAAGCAATGTCGGTTTTGGCTCAAATTCTCTGCCAAGAATGGAGCAACAACCGACATTGTGGATTCACTGCCAAGCAATATCAACTGTGGCTCAATTCCTGACATAGAATTTGAGCCACAGTCGACATTGCTTGGAGTGGAACCACAATGCCGGCTGTATTTTGACTAATGGTTATATTTTGACTAATGGTTATCTACCCATTTTGACTAGTGCAAGAAGTTAGTCTGTTACAATTTTTGAGTTTTGACAAAAACAAAAACATTAGGATAGCTTTGATATTTATGTTTATTTAGGACAAAGAATAAAGCCAATAGAGGGTCAAAAGAACTTGCAGCTCTGAAAGGAAAGTTTGTTGACACCATTCCACCGTCCCTTCCAAACCATCATGGTGGTACTAAACAGTTAGGGGAAAACAATTGTGGTGCTGTTAACCCCCCAAGAAATCATATCATTCTATCTATCCGTGAACCTACTGAAGAGGAGTTGATGTTAGAAACATCTCAACCCGAAGAAGAAGAAATTCATAAAAAACAAGAAATTCCCGAAGAAGAGCAAGTTCAAGGAAAGAGAAAAGGCAAAACAACACCGAAAGTAAAAAGGGACCATATAACCGATGAAAACCTAATGCTACGTGACCGCGAGGATGGTCATCTTTGGGGTGAACCGGAGGACCATGGACTCTTATTCGGCTACAAAGATTCGTGGGCTCATATCGTCTATAAAACATATGTAAGATTATCCTTCTTTTGTCATGTATTATTATTAATTTTGTTATCGTTCATTTATGTTTTGGTACTTTTTCATTTTATAGAATCATGAGAATGCAGTACGTATCTTTAGACACCAATCGATGGCTAGCTAGGATTTAGAAAATGAATGTAAAGGTATTAAAGACCTAGTGGGAGCATCCGGTTTGTTACTTGCGGTCCTCAAATGGATGCAGTACGTAGATTATGATGTTGTCATGGTGAATTGCTTCGCCGAAAGGTTTTATGGTAAAATGTTACCATGTATTTCCTGTTTGGTGAGATGTCCTTCATCCCCGATGATGCTGTACAAATTCTAGGCCTTGATGTTCAAGGTGAATTACACCAAGGATCTAGATTCGGGACAGTTGCACGATCTTACTAAGAAGTTGTTTGGTTGGGATGAAGCAACTTCAAAAGCAAATTTCTATCTTAGTGGTCAGTATAAACTCAAGAATTTAAAGCTAGTAACGTTAAAGGAAACCTTTGGAGGGACAAAGGACAAGCAAAACTTGAACAACGAAGAGATTAGTCATACAACCGCTGCATATTTGCTACATGTGTTTGCACTAGGATCTTTCCGAGCACAATTGGAAACCGGGTTAATGCAAACTTCTTGTAGTTGTTGGATCATTTGGAGGATGTTGTAAAATACTCATGGGGCACTGTAGTTATTACACACTTGATGGGAGACATGCAGAAGTGATAGACACATTTTTGTGTCTGAATTGTCCATAATTATCTATTTTGTTAGTGCTTAGTTTGGTACTTATTTTGTTTTTTTATGTGTTTGTAGGTATTTTTGGGAAATAAACATTTGTGGAAAAATTGGTTCAAAAAGTTGATAAAGGCACCCAGAAGAAATTACTAGTCACCCATGAAATGTGATAAAGGAACCTTACTGTTGGATATAAGCACCCCTTCCCCTTGTTTGAAAATGAAAAAAGGCGGGAAATATTTTCTTTACGTAAAAAGTTCTTGATTTGGTTTGAAATGGAATTTTATGGGATTTAAAGAGTTGTTGGACATTACAACATGAAAACAATACTAATAAAATGGGTGGAAATTCGTGTTACAGGCAGAAAATACTTTCATTCTCTGTTTCAGATAATCATGAATCTGAGTTTGATTTGGATTGTGTTTTGGGTCCTTATCGATTTAGGAGGAATTGTTAGGGTTTACTAAACCTATAAATAGCAAAGAGGAGGAAGAAAAATCAGGTGGGGGGCTATAGAAGAAAACAGGAAAAAAAAATGTTGCTGCTGCTAGTGAAGAACAAGGATACAACGATGATTTCTTCAACTGAACAACAACATATATCTTCGTATTTGCAACGTTTTCTTCAACCTATCTGCAACGGATATCTTAGCATCTGCAACGTTTATCTTCAAACTCCGTTACAATAGTTAATCTATAACGTCCACAAAATGTTGCAGATTTCCTGTTTTATTATTTTTAGCTTCTTTTCTTCTTCTCAAGCACTTTTGAGCCATGTTTTTATCTTTTGAGAGTGTTTTGATCATGATGAGATAAACTCAACCACTGGGACAATGGAGGAAGCCATATTTTAATGAATGGATGATAACTATTTTTGATTCTTAATGACTTTTGCATTGATTTTTAATTGATTTATGATTTTTGTTAATTAGTTGTGATTTTGCTTGATGGTGTATGCTGGGACTTAAGAGTTATTGATGCGCCATGCTTGTGATTTACAGTTAATGTTTTCGAAATCTACTTTTGGCAAAGAAACAAAGTCAATAAAAGAGTTATAATTGTTAAAGAATCATCGTAGAAATCATTTAGAAGTGATTTTGGTAGAATCCTTAGTTCCAGTTTCTCAAAATACTGTTAAAATCTTTTACTTATTTTCTAGTTTAAATCAAAATTATGTCTAAAACGAATCTTCACAAGTCTCAGCGAACGAACTATTTTTACCACTTTTCTGAAACGACTAACTTTTTGGCGCCGCTACCGGGGACTTGTTTTTAGTTTAGTTAGTTTAATTAGATTTTTATTTTTATTTGTTCTGTTTTACGTTTTTGGGTATTTATCTTTGTATTACAGGTTTTGGATCAAAAAGAAATTGGAGCCAAAGATTATATTGATTGATTAAAGACTTGGAGTCAAAGATAAATCGAAAAGAACGGAAAAAGAAGACAAATTTATTTTATTTTTTTGGTTAATTTTAATTTTATTTAATTTTTAGGTTTTATTTATTTTTGTTTTTAGAAAATTGTTTTAGGAAATCTTTTATTATTTTTGTAATTTTCTTTTATTTTTGGACTTTTTCTTGGGGACTTTTGGACTTTATTATTTTTAAACCCCTACGGAAGAGTATTATTAAATATAAACTACACAGGGAAGGATGATAATTACGATATTGTCTCAGCCCCTCGGGTTTGTACACTGACATAGGAGTCGGTGGCCTGAGTCGACTTTAACGGTTCATCGCCCGTCTGGAACTGGAGGTAAGACTCTAACCACCCACAAATCCCCTGTCAGTGGGTTTTATGGACTCCTTTGTAATGCATATATGCTGAGGACCTGAATACGAATTTACTTTTCTAGTAAAGGGCAAGTACTGGCCATACAAGATAAGGACTCAGATTTCATCACCGTTTCCTTCTTGCCCGCTTTAGGAACACGTTACCAAACGCGAACCTAAGCTTAAAATTTTGACTAAAAAGAGACTGATAGTGTAACGAGCTTATAAGAAAGTCATTCAAATGGACTGTATTGGTTACTCTGTTAGCCTAACTCAAAGTTCAGGAAGATTATTTTAAGTAGATTCGAGCCACCTTGTAACCCAAGGAAACGTTGCCAAAGAGGCAGGGTTATCAAAGCCCCTTAGAGCTTATCCTGTTTCTATTCGACTTAATCTAATTCAGATCGTTCTAAGAGGTTTGCTAAAACTGTAACTAGTTGCATTTTGAAAGAATAGAAGCTGGTCTAGAAACAATCTAAGTGGAGCCATCATGCATTTTGTTTGCTATATTCAACATGTTTGATTTGTTTGAGTCAATCTTGCTTGTGATTGCTTAGGATTCCCTTCCAATTAGGATTTTTTTTTTTTTTTTAGTGTATGCTAAGACCGCTCAAATCATCACTGAGCGAGCTTGGAAAAGAGACACTCTATGTCATTTGATTAGTGACAAACCTAGTAGTTTTGTCCCTGGAAACAAGGACCTTGAAGATTCTTCTTTTAAGGGCCCTAATTTTGGAAATTTCAATTTTGAGAACTTGACACTGTGTGAAGAAGTTACTCCTAGTCATTTGATAGTGCCAACAATGGTAACTTTTAAAGCTTTGTTGAACCCGACTAGGATTTCTCGTCCATCATGTTTTAAGTTAACTAAAAATGAAGCAAACTATGAGTTAAAACCTAGGACCATACAGATGCTCCCAATCTTCTTAGAATTTTTTTTATGAAAACCCCTATTTCCATGTTAGGGGTTTTGAGGAAATATATAGTACCATCAGGATTAAGGACCTAGATGATGAAGCATTGAAACTTAGATTGTTTCCTTTTTCACTAAGAGACAAAGCCAAATCTTGGATATATAGTTTGAGTTTTGAGTCCATTGAAACCTATGAACAACTTACATCTGCCTTTCTCCAGATATTTTCCCTAGGCACAAAACATCATCTATTAGGCAGCAAATTTGCACATTTGATCAACAAGAGGGAGAATCTTTATATATGTATTTGGAAAGGTTCAATGACTTATTATCACAATGTCCTCATCATGGTTTAGAAAAATTAAGGCTAGTTCAGATCCTCTACGAGGGTTTAGATTATGCGACAACAACCATGGTTGAATTTTTATGCACAGGTGGGTTTGAAAATAAAACTGTCCATGGTGCGATGACATTTTTGAATGAAATCGTCGAAAAAACCCAGCAATGGGAAAATAGTAGGGATTCCCAGAAAACAATTCTTCTAAGTAGAGGAAATGTCAATAGGGTAGAAGGATCTTTTGAATCAGATGCCAAAATAACAGTTATATCAAAAAGGTTAGAAGCTTTATAACTGAGTCAATCTAGTTGTGGAATTGAGCCCAAGTCATTTTGGGAAGGACAGACTGTTGAAGAGCAGGCCCATGCTCTTTATAATAACACTAGATTTGATAACCATCAGAAGTTTGACCCTTATTCAGAAACCTATAACCCTGGTTGGAGAAACCATCCTAACCTTTCTTGATCTAAGGGACAGAGTCAAGGTCATTCTAGTAATTCTAAGGTTCCCACAGGTTTTGGATATACTAAGAATCCTTTAGGACCGACACAATTTCAGAATCCAATAGTTAAGACGATCATGAGTTTAGTAGAGTCTCTCGCCTTATTAACTCAGGACACTAAAGATTTTCGGCAGTCAGTTAACCAAAGTTTACAAGAAAATCAAAAGATTGTTTAGGCTAACAGTCGGGCTATTTCCAATTTATAAACCAGGTTGGTTAAATCGCTGAGTTTTTGAGGGAAAAAGAAAAAACTAAGTTTCCTAGTCAGACCCAACCCAATCCTAGAGGAGTTCATGAAGTATCTTCTGGTGAGAAATTATCAAATCATGTGAATGAAATTAGAACCATTAGGAATGGTAAAGTGGTAGACAACAAGGTAACCATGCTTGATAGTGAACATACTGTAGTTCACCCTTCTGAGCCAATAGGTGAAGAGACTGATGGAGTCTATAAAGAACCCGATGCAGTTCCTTATAAGCCAGATTTTGTTCCTAGAGCCCCGTTCCCACAACTGTTAGCTCCAAAAAAGAAGGAATCCAACTTTAACGACATATTGGTGGTTTTTAAACAAGTCACTATCAACCTTCCATTATTAGATGCAATTAGGCAGATTCCTACTTATGCCAAGTTCCTTAAGGATATGTGTACACGAAAGAGAAAGCTTAGTGTACAAAAGAAAGCCATTTTAGCTAGTCATGTGAGTTCAATTATCCAGAACAATACAACTCCTAAGTCCAAAGACCCAGGGTCCCCAACCATTTCTTGCACAATAGATAACTACCGTGTTGAGAAAGCGTTACTTGACTTAGGAGCCAGTGTGAACTTAGTTCCGTACCATGTGTACCTCTATCTAGGACTTGGTGATTTGAAACCTACTCAGATAACACAGTAATTAGCTGATAGGTCTGTGAAAATTCCTCGTGGTGTCATAGAGGATGTTCTTATTGAGGTCGATAAGTTTATTTATCCAGTGGATTTTGTTGTCCTTGATACCCAACCTGTCCCTGACCTAGAGAATCAAATACCTGTGGTATTAGGTCGCCCGTTTCTAGCTACATCTAATGCGATCATTAACTGTAAAAACGGTATTATGAACTTATCTTTTGGTAATATGACTATTGAGCTGAATATTTTCAATATTAGTAACCAACCACTTGAGCTAGATGAAACGTGCATTGAAGAGGTGAACATGATAGGAACATTAGTTCAGGAGTCATTACCAAACACTTTGTTAGAAGATCCATTAGAGAAATGCCTAGCCCACTTTGGGTTTGATTTTGACGATGATAGTGTTATTAATGAGGTGAATACTTTGTTAGATTCTGCACCTTTGATGGACACTTATAATATATGGAAAACTAAGTTTGAACTTCTACCAGTTTATAAGTCCACCTTATCACCTTCTATAGAGGAAGCTGAGTGTAGTTCTGACCTTAAGGACCCTAGAATCCAACCAATAGTTTTTGATCCGTCTGAGAGTAATGTCCACCCTAAGTTTGGGGGTACCTATGATTCTTGTGATTGTCAAGTATCCCTCCTTAAAGTCCCTCACTTCGGGCTTGACATTCGCACCTCTACCATTTTTCAAGATCATCTTCAAGCTAGATTCCCTGAGCTTGTTGATGTCCAGAAAGAAGTTCAGTTGTTAGAAACCTATCCTCTGGTCGATGTGGTTTACCTAGGAAATAATACAAAGATTGACTTTGTTTTCCCACTTAAATATTTTCTTCCATATGTGGCAACGTATGAATTTCAAATGTGTCAGTTATTAAGTTTTACGACTAAGCCTAATTACTTTAGGAAATTAGTATTGACACATTTTTTTAAGAATGACCACCTTCATTGTAGTCAACTGTGTGGGTCAAATCTGATTGACTTTAAGGATCCACAATTATTCAGGTTATTATTATGTGCTCAAATTTATTAATTGAGTTACTTCAGACTTTACAACCTGATCCTGTTGATCCTGCCTATGAAAATATTTTATCAAGACCCTTTGATAGAGCCTAAACTTGAACTATAGCTAAATGTAGTTGTCTTAAAAAATACACTAGATAGGGATAAGGTTGTACTTTGTTTGTTCGCTTTCTGGGCCTGTTGCAGTTTCCTTCTATTTTGGATAACTTTCTTTTATCCAGATGACCCACAGTTGTTTCGACTATTGCTATATGATTTTATGAGGTCTAGTCCTTTCTTAGTCTGGATGAAGACTTTAAACTTAGCACTTCTTGGGAGGTAACACATGCTCATGTGACACGGTAATATCTTTCCTTAACTCATTTTCTTCAAGTGGTAACAATTTCTCCTTGTTCATGTATTTAATCATTCATCATTAGAACATTGAGGACAATGTTAGATTTAAGTTTGGGGGTAAGGGAAAAACTTTTAAGTTGAAATATGAAACTCTAAAATCTAGAAACTTGTGAACAATTCAGGATGACACTAACCATTCTAGGTAGATGGAAACTTAACTCTTTTTTAATAGGAATTGGTGTGCCCCGTTAAATGGTTTATTCATAAAAGAATGCCTAGATCAGGTGTTAGAAATAATACGATAGTCGTCACCATATCTCGGAGTCTACCTCGACCATATCACCTTTTGTTTTTTTTTTTGTAAATTTTTGTGTTTGTCTAAGTGATGTGGTGGGGCACCAATATCGAATTGTTATCGCCGCCAGGATGGAGTAGAGTGTTTGAGATCAAGCCCTATTATTGTATTTTATTTAGATCATTAATAAAAAAAAATTTTGAAACTTTGATAGCAATATGTGTATTTTCTCTCAGTCTCCGTCGCCTAAGCAAGCGCGGAACGCAGGATCCATGAGAACTATCATGTAAGATGCTAATAAGGAGCATGCGCTTGGATTCCATTTCCTTTGGAGGATGCTGTAAAATACTCATGGGGCACTGTAGTTATTGCACACTTGATGAGAGAGATGCGGAAGGCTAGCAAGGCGGAGACTAACCAATTTGTTGGGAATTTCACTCTCCTTCAGGTAATAATTCATTTGAAATTGTTATTGTTTTTTTTTTATTTTGTTGATCTATCAATTATATTGTTTTATTTTGATTTTTACATAGCTAAAATATATTGTTTTTTTTTATTTATCATAGGTTTGGGCGTACGAACACTTCCCAACATTATTCGCTAAGAATAAATTATTGACAAAAAATGCAAATTGGCAGCCGCATCATCCTAGAGACATCAAATACTCGTTCAAAAAGGGTCCATTTGAAGGTAACAACAAAAAACTATTAGAAATGAGATTAGATTAAAACCAAATTAAAGTTGATAAGGTAGTCTTTGACCCTTACAAGTTGGAAAGATATCACTTACAAAGTGTTGTAACTTCCGATAACGTTACATTCTACAACGGACCATTGTTTCACACAAGCGGATATGTCATGTACGATCCATTGCATGTAATGCGACAACTTGGCTTTAAGCAAGAAGTTATGGGAGAGACTGCACTGCATATTTTTAGACATGACCTTCGCTTGTGCTCTTCAACTTCAAAGAGGACTATCACAACTTACATACCAAGGGCGTTCCCAATGTATTGGAGGGAGAGAGAACGACATTGTATGCTAAATTGGAGTACTTGGACGCTTATGGTCAACGACGATGAAGTCGATCCTGAATACAACTAAGAGTACAGTATCTACTCTCATAGCTTTGTAGTACGCCCGTCGTCCGTTGAAGTTTCCCGTCTAATAATGATGGAAGCGACCGCTTTTACTCCTCATTATTTTCCTAAATCTCCTAATTCACTTCGAAATCTATTTTCATCCATGGTATGTTACCTTTTCATGTTTTCAGATGTTTTTAATGTTTTTCACTTACTCTTATTGATTGATATTATGTATTGTCGTTCTTGAATATGTCTAATAAATATTTTTTTTGTTTAAAAGCGAAAGCGACTTGGTAGTGTTGGAAAATGGATTAGTTGCAAGCTGGATAAAGAAGAGGTGATGACTCTTGAAGAAATGCGCTTGCTAAATAAGAAAATCCAGAACATCGAGAATGCCAAAGTGACGGAATTGTTCAATGAAGATAAGAGAAAACGTCCCACCAAGAAGACGAGGCGTGATTGATTGAAGATGTTCGTTGGTGCTAGAAGATGTCATTTTATCTTTGCTTTCTATAGTTTGCTTTTCAAACAATATGTGGTTTTAACTTTGGATCTCTGTAAAACTATGCTAGTTTGGTTTAAGTTGAACGGTTTTCTTTTAGCTTTTGAACGATTTGATTGCCCATTACCTTTTAACTTTCAGTTTGTATAAGCCACAACCGACATTGCTTGGTAGTGGAGCCGCAATACCGGTTGAACCAAAATTCTTGGCAGAGAATTTATCTCAAAAGCCGGTATTGTAGTTTCACTCCGAGCAATGCCGACTGTGGCTCAATATCTCTGCCAAGAATTGAGCCACAACCGGCATTGCTTGGCAATGAAGCCGTAATGACGGTTATGGCTCAATCTTTGGAAGAGATATTGAGCCACAGCCGGCATTGCGGCTCCACTGTCAAGTAATGCCAGCTGTGGCTCAATATCTCTGCCAAGAATGGAGCCACATCCGGCATTGCTTGGTAGTGAAGCCGCAATACCGGCTGTTGAGAAATCTAGTAGTTATTTTAAAAATCAAGTTATTATTTTGACATCTTGCACAACACCTTATATATGATACACACCTACCCATTCCCATTTCAAAGAAGATTCAAAATATCCTTCAAAAATGGCCCAGCCATATATTAATCCCGCAGAGCTTACAATATATGAAGATTTGTCGCTTTGTCAAAACTACGTAGCTTATTATCCGGTTAGGGGTGCGGAATTACGTCAAAATGGATTAATGAGTATGAGTTACATCCATTAAATCTATGAGAACTTCTGCAATGATACTAGTAACCCAAATAACTGTAATATTGTCGGATTGTTTTGTCGATTTCAAGAAATAAAAAGAGAAGTTGGAGAATTTATAGCTTTGGTTCGGGTAGTTAATCGTTATTGACTTAGAGGTGAGACAAATGATGATGTTGTATTGCAAGCTCGAGAGGAAGATGGAAAATAACCAATTTTTCTTACGGAGATCATTACATAATCCTTAAGAAGATTTTGATAACCCGTATGGGATGTTAACAAATTGATGTCAACAATGTGTTTGTTTTTATGCACGAACTTTCTTTGGTTTAAATTGATGTTTACAAGGTGTTTGTTTTTATGCATGAACTTTTTTTGGTATAAGTTGTTCTTTAAATTGATGTTAACAAGGTGTTTGTTCATGTGTTTGTTTAAATTTCGATGTTCTTAGAAAGTAAAAGATTCGTATTACAACCAAGTGAATCCCAAAAAAACATTTTATTGATTTTGATTCAAAGTTCAAAATATAACCAAGTGAATAGCAAGAAAGCTCATTTCTCATCCATTTCAACCAATTCAATTGTTGTCGTCTTATCTCGGGGAATTGATAGCTCCATAACATCCCAAAGTTGGTGCTTCTCCTCGTATAACTCCATCCATTCCTTCGAGTGATTGGGAACTACGTCCTTGTTTTTAGTAATCGCACAAACCAGTGACAATGGACAATTTTCTTTTAAGTTGAGAATGATGAAATTATTCTCGTTCACCAACCCTAAATCAATCTTTCTCTTCTTAAGAGATCCTTCCGGCTTTTGCCACTTTGGTATAAAAGTTGTTGAGACATTAGGGTTAAATCAATGAACAACACAATTAAATGTATCCGCTAGTAGATGCCCACATACCAGCATTTTCATCCAATATTCCATAAGAAGGAAGCTCATTGGCTCCTTAGGCCCAAGCACACGAGCATGCAATTCGTTAAACTCTTTTTCATTGTCGACCATTACTTCATAGAATCTCTTCTTTTCGATAAGTTTTTTGGTCATACTCTTTCTAGCATATTGGCATTGTGTTAACCCTTCATTATCCGCACTTAAGTATCCTAATTGCTCGGTCGCGGCATGAAAGCCACAATTTCCATCTCCATCGACATCGTTCGTTTTTATTACATATTCACGAATGATCTCAGGAAGTTGACTCATATACTATTTTATTTTAGTATGATAAATTCGACTCGGCTTACGTGTTTTTGGATCCCTAAGGGTTTTTCGGTCACCATGATTTAACGTAAGTATCTCCAACCCATCTTCTGCATACTCTAGGGGTCCAACTTTGACATACTTATACTTCCTCGGCCTTCCTCTCTTCTTTGGAATCGATGCTTCACTTGATGTACAAGGTTCCTTCTTCGACATTCCTCTCTTCTTTGGAACCGGTTGTGAACCAACATCGGGAATAACTTGTGAATTCTCATATACTTCTTCTTATGGTGTTGATGTAGAAACTTCATTCTCCGGCCTTCCTCTTTTCTTTGGAGCCGGTGCTTCATCATATCTCGCTTCCGAAATATCAAAAGCACATGGATCTCTTTTCTTGCTCTCTTTACACTCAGTTTCTTTTTTCAAGATTTTTCTTTCTTTTGTCCTTGACAAGTTGGTTTGAGGTCTACCGGTAGACTTTCCTTTTATTGGTTCACCCAAATCACGTGTCCATGGACGAGTAATTAGACTTAGTTGTCTCAACAAAAAAAATCGGGTAGCAGAGTTTCCACGTGAGTTAGTGTCGAAGAATTATATGGCTTCATTAGTCTCCCATGGTGATTCTCCAACAACTTCAGTAGGAAGAGGGGTAAAAGAGAGTTGTTTCCAAAATGGATCGATATCCTCAACAGGTATCACCTCTTTATACTTCACAAGCATATGACGACAGAGAAGTCCCAAAGACGACAGAGAAGGACAAACACACACGTGATCTGGTTGGCCATGCTCTATCTCATAATCTAGTTCTTTCATCATATACGATATGGCCCAATATGACACATTATTTTCTATTCCCCGTAACAATGTTTGATGCTTCAAATATGCCGTCATCCTCTCCATTGAACTTCTTTGGAAAGCTTTGCTAATTCTATCAAAATCATTTTTGAAATATTGCTCCATTTCCTTCGTCACCGTAGCAATATTTCCTTGATTGGAATCAAGGAGTTTCTTCAAGCAGCCGTGAGTGGACTCCGCAATACTACTGACTTAATTGCTATAGTGTCTATATCGATACGTCCATGCCCGTACAAATTTTTCTTTGTATGGATCCAACCAATTGTTCCTATAATAAGTGACCGCGCTTGGGTACTTAACATTCCACCGAGCAATAAACTTCTTCAAAAAAAATCATATCTAGTCTACTTGTTAGACCACACCAAGGGTTCCCAATCTCCAAGAAAACTCAACCAACATTCATGATTTTCTTTGTGTTCTTCGTTCACTTCCTCTTGAATCTTTTTTCTAGCTTCTTCTTGTTTTTCCGATGATAGTTGGCTTATGCAAACTTTTTCCTCAAGAGCTTTTTTCTTTGACTTCTTCATATCTGCCTTTGGAGGTTCAATAACCGTATGAAAACTTTTCTCCACGTTGTTCACTATGAAGAATGTACATAGAAAATTTTATGCATCCATGAAAACATCGGAAATGGCGGTCATTAATGCGTCATCCGTATCGGTTATTATTACCCTTGGAAGATCATTTCCCTGGAAAAGTAACTTCAATTGTTGTAATACCCATATATAATTGTAATCCTTTTCGTTTCTCATAAAACACCAAGCCAACATGAATGTTACCTTGTCCGATGTATGACCCACGATGTTGAACAACGACATGATATTTGTTTGTCTTGTAAGTGCAATCCATCATAAGAACCGGAAAGAATGATTGAGCCAATTGCATCATCAACGGATGAGCAATGAATATTTGAAGAACATTATCGTTCGACCCAATTTTTTCCTTGTGTGTAGTTGTGATCGGAAGCTAACGTTCCCTTCTGGTAGTTTCTTGCACTATAAATTGTACTTACGGAAGACACGTTAGTTTTATCCTTCGCATTGATGATGGCAAGCATTTGACTTGATGCGGTACGTATAACACTTAATCTTTTTACTTCCTCAAATTCATGAGGTTTTAGCTTCGCAACTAAGGAGTGTCCAACAAAAGACTCCGGATCCGGATGGTTATGGCGACCGTTCCACACTTTTATTTTCCATACATTTCCCTTCAAATTGAACACAAGCTTGAAGGGACATCCATCATTCCTCAAAATAGTCTTGTATTCATATTAGTCTTCTTTTCATATACATAATCCACCTGTGGTTATTCCTAGCATATGACCCAACTCTCTCGCAAGTCATTTCAAACCGACTATCTTTGCCTTGATGGTTTCTCACTGACATACACTAATTCTTGAGAGTCGTTTCTTTACCCAATTATTCGCCTCATCTTTATTCGTGAATTCCAAACCAGTCGCATACTTATCCGAAATATACGGACCCAACTGTCCCACAGGCCAAGGGTGAAGAAAAATCTAACAAAAAAAGGAAAAAAAAATTAGTTCAATATATCATGTACAACCGGCATTATTTTTATTTTTCTTCAATGTCGACCGTACAGCCGGCATTGCTTTGTACTCATTGCAATACCGACTGTACAGCCGTCATTGACGGAAAATAAAAACAATGTCGGCTTTAAATTTCTTTCAAGGAAAGAAACAACCAACGTTGCTTTAAATTTTCGACAATGCCGACTTTGTGTCGGTATTGTCTTCATCATAATGCAATACTCATTTTTAATTGTTTAAAAAAAGGAAAATATCATATAAATCCCATAAATCACATCTATGATGTAATTTTAAAATAGTGGTAAAAGGTTCGATACTCAGACTTGTAAAGATTCGCTTTTTAAACTTAAGTTTTAATAACTAAAAATAAAACAGATTCAAGTAAAATTGATTTCAAATTATGGGAAGGACTGAGACTAAGGATTCCACCATTCGCCAATTTTTCAAGTGATAAAAATCTTGCAACTCGTATATTCAGTTTATCCGAAATATTGCCAAAGTTAGGTTTTCAAAATAATAGGTTTAAATCGAAAGCATGAGACATCAAAAACTCGAAACTCAGCATACCCATCAAAAGAAAACACAACTAACTGATAAAAACTTTTTTTTTTCAATTTAATTAAAAGCAAATAATTATGAATGAATTGCAAAAAATAAATAAAATAAGAATTACTACTGTATTATTGGAAAAATAACTTCCTCCATGGCTCCAGTGATGGTGATTAGCTCATCATGTTGGAAACACTCTCAAAATAATTTTTCATAGCTCAAAAAGTGTTTATAATGATGAAATAAAAGTAACACAGACGATTTGATACACTTATAAACGTTACAGAGTGTGTGGCTGAAGAGAAAATAAGACAAAAACAATAAAGAACAGACTCTGTCCGCTTCAGAAATTTAAAGGAATATGCAACAGAAACTGCGACTGTTCTCTGGAGCCTTTTGTTCTTCGTGTGTTCTTCACCAACAGATTTTTCTTTTCTTCCTGGAAACTTTTCCGGCTGATATGGCTTGCTTGTTTTTTGATATTCTATGCTATTTATAGGATTAGTGAACCCTAATAACTCTTCTTAACCGATTAAAACACAAAGAACAATCCAAATCTAACTCCAAATCTTTGTTAATCCGAATCCGAGAGTAACTTTCTTTTCCGGCGAGTCTTGGCTTTTCCAGCGAACTTTATGGCGTGAATCACTCAGACCTGACGTGTTTAACCTATCTTGATTGTCTCTTCAGTTTGAGATATCATAGACACGCTTTAACTCCCTTTAAATTCTATTCCCAACTAATCCAGAATCTGTTGCTTACGTGAAGAAATAGTTCCCGCCTATTCCGGATTTTGAATTTGAAAGGGGGTGCCCCCAATCCAACTGGTGGGTGCCTTTAGTAATTTTTCTGGGTGCCTTTAGTAATTTTCTGGGTGCATTTAGTAATTTTCTGGGTGCCTTTAACAACTTTTTGAGCTGATTTTTCCACAAATATTTATTTCTCAAAAATACCTACAAAGACATAAAAACTCGTAAATAGTATAAAATCAAGCATTAACAAAAATAAAGAATTGAGCACAATTTAGACACAAAAATGTGTCTATCAAATACCCCCAAACTTACTATTTGCTAGTCCTCGAGCAAATCTAATCTATAAAATAAAATAAATTCCTAACTCACTTTCGCAGGAATCGCGACTACATTTAGCATATGTAATAAGCCTTTAAACCCCTAGGTGTCCCTAGTGGACGAGTTTTGTCTCATGAGGGTTTACAAGAGGTATAACCCACAAAACCTTTACTCCAAGTTTTAACTACTCGTGAACGATTGAGGATAAACACTAAACAAGCTATTTAGTTGGCATACTAAATTCTTTGGCTTTGGGAATCATTACCCTATATGAGTCCAATTGATGTACACGAGTTTTTACTCAAGCATACTAAAATTCATATATAAGAAAACAAAGCTCTACTCAGATAGTCGTTCAACCACAATACTCAGAATCTATCAAAGTTCAATCACATGAAAAGATTTAGAAGATGGATATGGGCAAAGTGAAGTTTGCGCGTGTTGACTAAAGTGAACGGTGTTTCCCATATCTGTCTAAAGGTCAGTACCAGGATGAATCCTAATGGATTGAGATACATGGTCTTAATCGTAATACTAATATCGATTCAACTTGTATATACAAAGGTCCCAGCGATCGATTTATTGAAAATAAAATAATTATAAATGTACTGACAACATGATTTGATCAAATTGAATCCAAGCGCATGGTCCTTATCGGCATCATACATGATAGTTCCCATGGATCCTACATTCCACGCTTGCTTAGGCGATGGAGACAGGGAGAACACACACATATTGCTATCAAAGTGTCAATACTCGATATTTTTTTTATAAAATAAAATATAAAAATGGGGCTTGATCTCAAACACTCTATTTAATCCTGGCGGTAATAACAATTCGATATTGGTGCCCCACCAAATCACTTAGAGAAACACAAAAACTGCAAAAAATAAAAACAGAAGGTGATATGATTGAGATAGACTCCGAGATACGTTGACAACTATGATGTTATTTCTAACACATGAACTCTGTCCTTTTATGAATAGACCATTTAACTGGGCACACCAATTCCTATAAAAAAAAAGCTAAGTTTCCATCTACCTAGAATGGTTAGTGTCATCCTGAATTGTTCACAAGTTTCTAGACTTTGGAGTTTCATATTTCACTAAAACTTTTCTCCCTTACCCCCAAACTTAAATCAAAAGTGTCCTCAATGTTTCTAAAGATGAATGATTAAAAGCATGAAAAGGAGAAACTGTTACCACTTCAAGAAAAGGAGTTAAGGAAAGATATTACCTTGTCGCATGAGCATGGATTACCTCCCAAGAAGTGCTAAGTTTAAAGTCTTCAGCCAGACTTAGAAAGAATTAATCACCTCATAAAATCATATAGCAATAGTCGGAACAATTGTGGGTCATCTGAATCAAATAGTATTATCACAAATAAGAGGAAACTGCAACATGCCAAGAAAATGAACAAACCGAGCACACCCTTATCTAGTCTTCTGTAGACAACTACTTCTAGCTGTAGTTCAGGTTTAGGCTCTATAAAAGGGTCCAGATAAAATATTTTCATGGGCTGGATTTCCTCGTAGGCAGGATCAACGGAATCAGGTTGTAGAGTCTGGAATAACTCAACTAAGAACTTAGAAGCACATAATAATAACCTGAATAATTATGGATCCTCAAAGTCAATCATATTTGACTCACACAATTGACTACTATGAAGGTGGTCATTCTTAAACAAATGTGTCGATTCTAATTCCCTAAAGTAATTAGGCTTAGTCTCAAAACTTAATAACTGACACATTTGAAATTCATACGTTCCCACATATGGAAGAAAATATTTTGGTGGGAAAACAAACTCAATCTTGGTATTATTTCCTAGATAAACCACATCGACCAGAGGATGGGTTTCTAACAACTGAACTTCTTTGTGGATATCAACAGGATCAGGGAATCTAGCTTGAAGATGATCTTGTGAAATGGTAGAGGTGCATATGTCAAGTCCCAAGTTAGGGACCTTTCTAAAAGAGTCAAAGGTAAAATACAAGGAGAATGATAATCACCCCCAAACTTAGAATTTTGGGTGTCTCTAGATAGACTAGTCACAATTTCCCTAATTTCTAGATCATCAGATTACTGAAAATGGTCAATTGCTTCTTCTGAGTTATAATCAAGTGGTACATCCTCACTCATATTTAAAATCTCTACGGGTCTATCTTTGTTATCTAAGATTATTGTTTCTAAATCGTTGGAATCTAAAACAGTATTCTCAGGATAAACCCGTTCCTCTAAACCATTGTCGGCTTCTAAACAAGAAAATTCTACATCGTCTAAAACAGTGGTATCTCTAGTCAAATCTTCTTCCTTTTGAATAGGTGAATAATCATTAAAATTATTTGGATCTGAACCAGAAATAACACTAACATCATGAAGCACAATTGGAGTAACAATTTCTTGATCACTCTGCCTGTATATTTCAAGTTCTTCATCAACACTATCCTCATCATCATTATAATATGAAGATGTTTGAAGCTCGTCTAAATAAGTAGTGTTATCAATTCTATCCTCGTCCTCTTGACTAGGTGAATAATTATCAAGGGTAGCACTATGTTGGAAATTAAGATCATTTTGAGCAATATTATTCTTTACGAAAATTTCATTCACACTTAATATGAACCTATTTTTATCCTCAATCATATCCTTTATGATTCTTCGTGTATCCTCAATGCACTCCTTGATGGAATTCTCTAGAGAAAAAACTAGATCATAAGTGCTAGATCGCAACTGCTCGTGTGATTCTTCTAGAGGCATAATAGGTTCATTATAAGGATTGCTAGGTTGCATATGCTTTATGGCATCCCTCCAAGACAAAGAACTCGAATCATCATAGGGAGTACTAGATTGCATCTGCTTTAGGGCATCCCTCCAAGATAAAAAACTAGAATTTTGCTCATGTGATTCTTCTAGAGAAGAATTTGGGTTATCATAGGGGATACTAGATTGCATCTGCTTTAGGGCATCCCTCCAAGATAAAGAACTCGAATTTTGCTCACTTTCATGTTCATAAGACGGGTGTATGTACGAATAGTAATTGGGATCACCCTGGTATGAGTAATAACCTCCAAAAGGTTGGTGGTGATCCTGACTACTATCCACACCATGTTGATAGTATGTATAATGTCTATTTTGAAATTCAGTCGGATATTCATTGTATTGGTCCTCATAATACCAGTTCGATATTTTTTAAAAACTTCTTAATATATTAAAAAAAATCTAAGAAAATAAATCCTAACAGGAAGGGGGTTCTAAACGTACACAAACAAGGCTGACTCAACCAAATCAAACATATCGAATCTAGCAAACAAAAAACATGATGGCTTCACTTAGATTGTTTCTAGACCAGCTTCTATTCCTTCGAAAGGCAACTAGTTACAGTTTTAGCAAACCTCTTTGAACGATCCGAATTAGATTAAGTCGAAGAGAAACGAGATAAGCTCTAAGGAGCTTTGATAACCCTGTCTCTTTGGCAACTTTTCCTTGGGTTACAAGGCGGCTCTAATCAACTTAAAATAATCTTCCCGAACTTTGAGTTAGGCTAACAAAGTAACTAATACAGTCCTTAGGAACGAGTTTTTTATAAGCTCGTTACCCTATCGGTCTCTTTCTAGTCAAATTTTATGGCTTAAGTTTGCGTTTGGTAACGTGCTCCTAAAGCGGGCAAGCAGGAAACGGTGATGAAATCCGAGTCCTTATCTTGTATGGCTAGTTCTTGCCCTTTACTAGAAATATAATTCCGTATTCAGTTCCTCAGGATATATGCACACGAAGGAATACAATAAACCCACTTGCAGGGGATTCGTAGGTTGATCGAGTCTTACCTCCCGTACCAGACGGGGGATGAATCGGTTGTAGTCGACTCGGGCCAAGGACTCCTGTGTCAGTGTACGAACCCGAGAGGCCGAGTCAATATCGTAATTGTCGTCCTTCCCTGTTGCAGTTTATATTTGAATTAACCTTCCATAGGGTTTAAAAATAATAATAATGTCCACAGTCCCAAAATAAAGTCCAAAAGGTGTCCAAAAATAAAAGAAAAATTACAGAAATAATAAAAATTTCCTAATTCATTTTTCTAAACAAATAAAATCTAATTAAAAGTAAATTCTTTGTCATCTTTTCCGTTCTTTAAGCTTTAAATTTAACTTTAACTCCAAGTCTTTAATCACCAAATTCTTTGGCTCTATTTCTTTTCAATCCAAAATTCAAACCTGTAGCAAAAAGAGAAATACCCAAAGAAACGTAAAATGGAACAAAGTAAAAATAATACTAAAAATAAAAATAAAAACCTAAGAATAAATCTAAAACTTTAAACCTAAAGACAAGTCCCCGGCAGCGGCGCCAAAAATTGATGTGGTTTTTATATAGTGGTAAAGGTTCGATACTCGGACTTGTAAAGATTCGATTTTTAAACCTAATTTTTAATAACTAAAAATAAAACATATTAAAGTAAAATTGATTTCAAATTATGGGAAGGACTGAGACTAAGGATTCCACCATTCGCCAATTTTTCAAGTGATAAAAATCTTGCAACTCGTATATTCAGTTTATCCAAAATATTGCCAAAGTTAGGTTTTCAAAATAATAGTTGTAAATCGAAAGCATGAGATATCAAAAACTCGAAACTCAGCATGACCCATCAAAAGAAAACACAACTAATTGATAAAAAAAATTTCAATTTAATTAAAAGCAAATAATTATGAAAGAATTACAAAAAATAAATAAAATAAGAACTACCACTTTATTATTGGAAAAATAGCTTCCTCCGTCGCCCCAGTGATGGTGATTATCTCATCATGTTGGAAACACTCTCAAAATAATTGTTCATAGCTCAAAAAGTGTTTATAATGATGAAACAAAAGTAACACAGATGATTTGATACACTTATAAGCGTTACAGAGTGTGTGACTGAAGAGAAAATAAGACAAAAACAATAAAGAACGGACTCTGTCCACTTCAGAAATTTAAAGGACTATGCAACAGAAACTGCGACTGTTCTCTGGAGCCTTTTGTTCTTCGTGTGTTCTTCACCAACAGATTTTTCTTTTCTTCCTGGAAACTTTTCCGGCTGCTATGCCTTGCTTGTATTTTGATATTCTATGCTATTTATAGGATTAGTGAACCCTAATAACTCTTCTTAACCGATTAGAGCACAAAGAACAATCCAAATCCAACTTCAAATCTTTGTTAATCCGAATCCGAGAGTAACTTTCTTTTCCGACGAGTCTTGGCTTTTCCAGCGAACTTTATGGCGTGAATCACTCAGACTTGACGTATTTTAACCTATCTTGATTGTCTCTTCAGTTTGAGATATCATAGACACGCTTTAACTCCCTTTAAATTTTATTCCCAACTAATCCAGAATCTGTTGCTTACGTGAAGAAATAGTTCCCGCCTATTCCGGATTTTGAATTTGAAAGGGGGTGCCCCAAATCCAACTGGTGAGTGCCTTTATCAATTTCATTGGGTGCCTTTAGTAATTTTTTTGGGTGCCTTTAACAACTTTTTGAGCCAATTTTTCCACAAAAATTTAATTTTCAAAAATACCTACAAAGACATAAAACTCGTAAATAATATAAAATCAAGCATTTACAAAATAGAGAATTGATTACAATTTAGACACAAAAATGTGTCTATCAATCTAACACACCAATTCCTGATTATTTGGAGCACTTGTATCATTAGTTTCTTCATTTCCCTTGTGTGTCTCTTCAATTATAATTTTTCCTTCATTTGAAACTTGACTTAGAGTTTCATTAGGGGTTTGATTGGGGGATTTTTCATGGATCAAAGTTTGATTCTCTACAAAAGATTGCAATTGGGATTCATTAAAATCAATGTAAACATCTACTATTTAGTGAGATGAGGATTCACGAATATCAAATTCCTCACTAGAATCTCTCATATCATTCAAATCCTATAAAATCTATCTTCTTCTTCTAAAACTAACACAAATAAAAAAGATAAAATAAAAATATAAATTTTATTAAGGTCCAAAAACTAACACTTAAAAATATTCAAGATTAATTTAATTATTATCAAAATTATTTAAATAAAAATTTCTTCAAATTATTTCATCATTTTTTTTCTTCTTAATGTTCCTTAGTTTGTGGTGGTATTCACCGATTAAGCTTCTAAACAAAACCCCACACGCACGGCTAACATATAGGTTCCCAAAAAAGAGAAATTGGACGTCAATTATAAATTTATGAGTGGTCACCTCGTGGAGATTTATGGGAAGTGGCACGTTGCAAATAAAACAGTGGCAACCAACTAGTGATGAGAGAGACAGGGAGGAGTAAAGACTTTCAGTGAAGTAATTTCCTTAAAAACTTGGAAAAGTCCCTTCGCCACTGCCAATCTTCCAGCCTTAGTGATAGTCAGATCTGATGGAAGAAGCATAAGATCTTCTAGTATGGATTCTCCGGTACTTTTTGAACTTGAGTTCGCTTGGATTCATGTGGGTTTTTGTCCTGTTATAAACTTTTGTTTCCTTGGATATTTTGTGGTTATATGAAACATTGGAACTCTTTTCGATCACGATAGTTGTATCACGGGGTGTTTGATTTTTATGGCTACGGCGACGTCTGAGTCTAATTTGATTATATGCAAATGCAACACTTGTTTTCATCTATTGATCATAATGAATTCAAATTTCTATTCTGCCAAATATTTTCACAAAAAAATTACTAATACAAATGGAGGCAACGAATCAAATCAAATCAAAGATATGTTCCAGGAGGTGTTTACACGCACGCATAATAAGAGAAACACAAGAACTCGGAAACGAGAATAGAAGACTAGAAGTAGAAAGAGATTAACAAACTCGCCAATAACCAGCTACCGTTAGTTAGGTGGTAATATCGTTGTCCTAAAATCTAACGACGACTCTATATCCGATAAGAAAAAAGATAATTAGAATGCATCCAAAATAACTCGTTTCAATTTGTAATAACACCCATGTTCCTCCTTTGTTGAGCATCAGTTTCTTTTTGCAGACTTGTCAATTTTATAGATTCTACTACCATATATTTACAGTATACTCCCTTTATGCCGTCCGATTGGTACTTTATAGTTTCAAGTACTTTAAACCATATTTAAGTGATTAAAAGAGCACACGCGCATGCTAAATCGCTAGTTTAATAAGGTTTCAAAGAACAATACACAAAAAAACAAGTACGAAATACAAACAAAAAATGGTGTTTAAGTAGATACAACTACGTGCATCGTTCTTTATTAATAAAAACATGAAAATTCTCCATTGAATTTAAAAAACTCAACTCTAATTTACATATATACCCTTCCTTTAATTTGTCACAGATTCTAAACAAAGTACGGATACAAGATAAGATCAGGACAGTTTCGTCATTCAACGGTCACAATACTTTAGTAAAATGAAGGGTAAAAACGTCAAATCATTAGCAGATATAAGGATAGAGAGAGATAGAGAGAGAGGAGAAGGCACAGGGAGAGATAGAGAGAGACAAAGAGAGGGCCAACAACAAGGAGGGAACTAGATTTGAAGTGGTCTTTTTCTTTTTTCAGTTTTTTCAGTTATTGTTTGTCATTTTGGTGATGCAAAATGGTGACTGACCAAGAGCTGGGAAACATTGTGGAGAATTTACTAAGAACATCTGATCCACAAGCATTTACAAATCTAGATAGTATTGTTAAACATTTAGAAGCTAAACTAGGGTTAGACCTATCTCACAAATCTACTTTCATTCGTCACCATATTCAGTATCTCTATGGTCACCAACAACCACCACCACCACCGCAACAGCAACAACATCCACCACAACAACACCATCCTCCACAACCACAGCCACAACCGCATCTTACAGCTAGAGATCATTTCGCCCTTCAAACTCAATATCAGCAACTAAGACAACATCATCCTCAATTTCATCAACAACAACAGCAACAGCATTCTCATCAGATCGCTTCTCATTTTGCTCTACAACATCAACAGCAGCAACAACAACAAAGGCATCATGAAGAGCTTAACTTTCATGCTCCTACTCAACAACAAAATCCAAACATACATTTACAAACAAACCCAAACCCTCTTCCTATACAGCCACCGCCACAGCCTCAGGGGAGGTCTCATCCTAAGAAAACTAAAGCTGAGCCAAAAGAAGGGTATGTCTTCTTTCATTTTGGGTATTTTTTGTTTTTAGGGTTTTCGTTTGACAAAATTTTTTTCTTTTATAATTTGGGTAATTCTGGTCTAGGATTTTTGTTTTAATTGCAAGCCAAAACAAGTAAGGGTATTTTGAGGTTCTGGTACTGTTGATTTTTGGGGGTTTTGTTTGAATTGCAAAACAAAATCAAGTTAGGGTTTTGTTGTCGGGTTTAGGGGTTTTGGAGCTAAGATGGTATGTTTTGCAATTAAGAGTTTGGAGTTCATTTTCTGAACTCCACTTGCGCCGTAGTGCCAGCTTAATGGTCTTAATTATTGCTGAAGTTCGGATTTTGCTGAAAACCAGAAACTTTTGACCTTTTGTCTTTTGTTTAAATGAACTAAAAAGCCCTGACTGTTACATTTACATACCATATATTCACTTAGTTTATATTTGCATGCTCTTTGAATAGTTATGAGTA
The DNA here is from genome assembly GCA_023531435.1 of Papaver californicum. Lineage (NCBI taxonomy): Eukaryota > Viridiplantae > Streptophyta > Magnoliopsida > Ranunculales > Papaveraceae > Papaver > Papaver californicum. The sequence goes on from JAJJMC010019832.1 coordinate 890,652, forward strand.
AGCGCACTAATGCCTTAGTTTGTGCTGTGACCATCCTCAATTTCCATTTGTTATAAATGTTAACTTTCTTTGTCAAGTTATGTTATCCATTTAGGTAGTGAATACGCTGGTTCTTGACTATTTTAATTACGCACTGTTCATTTATCAATAACTGTATTTCGAAGTAAATTGTACTTTTTCCCTTTCGCTCCGGATGTGCGTACTACTATTCTTTGTTTGGCATGTGTGATTGCACATTTAAAAAAACAAGTACCACTGTGTCTATCAGAATGTTTGAATCAGAACGTATTTGATTTTAGTTGGTGGAGAAGTTTGAATTACATTTATTTTCCACTCTATTTATTGCAGTGCTCCAGCGAAACGAAGAGGTGGCCCGGGGGGTCTAAACAAAGTATGTGGTGTCTCGCCTGAACTTCAGACCATTGTTGGTGAGCCAACAATGCCTAGGACCGAGGTAATACTTAAAAACTATTCTACCTAACAGAATCCATCTATTTAAGGCTTAGCAATAGTAAGTTATTATCTCTTGATTCTGAATACTGGGTCTGTTATGGTAAATCTTCTCTCTGGTTCAGATTGTTAAGCAACTGTGGGCGTACATAAGGAAACATAAACTTCAGGATCCTAGTAACAAAAGAAAGATAATCTGCAATGACGAGCTGCGTTTGGTGTTCGAAACAGATTGCACTGACATGTTCAAGATGAACAAGCTGCTATCCAAACATATTATTGCTCTTGAACCATCAAGTATGTATTTCAGTGTGTAAAGCATGCCTACAATATCCTTAGTTTATTGTTAGTTCAATTTTATTTCTCTGAATTTTGTAGAAGAATCTGGTCGTGAGAAAAAAAGAGCGAAGGTAGAAGCAGAATCTGCAAGTGAAAGTACTGAACCTCCTAGTCCGTCATCACATGTTAACCTGAATGAGATTTTATATTCTCTCAACTATGATGAAGAATCTGGTGAAGAGATAAAACGAGTGAAAGCAGAAGAGGAGTCTGCAAGTGACAATGTTGTACCTGTTAGTCCCTCTCTTGTAATAATATCCGATGCACTTGCCAAATTTTTTGGTTCTGGAGATAGGGAGATTCTTCAGTCTGAGGCTTTAAGACGTGTCTGGGAGTACATACAAGCGAACCATCTGGAGGTGGGTTCTAGGTGCAATCTGGCGTTGTTGTGTTAAATTCTTCATTTCTGGGACCATGTTATTTGTCTCTACGAATGACACTTTTGGATGCCAAGGTTTCATGTCACTTCTTCTTGTCTCATCAGTGAAATATTTAGGCTTATCTTACGATAGAGGTATCTAATCCTTTATAATTTGGTGAATAGACCAACAGAATGACTTTTAAAACGATGCCTTTTTTATTTATGAGTTTTTTGCATTATTAATAAAAGAAGATGTTGAATTTGCATCATTGTAGTCTCTTACAAATAATGTCTACATTCTCATTTGTTCTGCAGCATATTTGTTTCCTGCGAGAGCAGAAATTTATCTTATTTTTCGTTGTGTCTTCAAAACTAGCAATTATGGTAGTATCTTTTTTATTGATTTTGGAGGTATTCCTATCACTATTCTATTAATTATGTATTACAATCATCATGAAATACTAAATCTTTGTGTAAAGTATCTAATACCTTTGACTTTTTCTTTTAGGACCCTATGGATTCCATGATGATATTATGCGACCAGAAGCTTCAAGAGCTTTTTGGATGTGAGACCCTTCCTACCCTGGGAGTAACTGAGATGGTTGGACATCATCTTTTCAAGCGTTCATAATAGGTACATTGTGCTTCCTCTCTGGTTTCTACATAAACTGAAAATGCAATTGCCTTCTTCTATTTAAATAGAAAACTGATAGAACCTTATCACTGAGTTCTTTGATGTGAACCATTATAAAATAATGAAAAACCTAGTCGAATCAGTTGCAGACTTGCTGTCTTACTTGGCTCACTCATTTGGGTTCATCAGGCTGTTAGACCACTCAAGTATATAATTAGTGATGTAGAGTTAAATACTAAGCCTCAGGATCCAATCGGTTAACTACTTACAGTTTGGGTCGTGTGTAGTTTATGTTATCTGTCTTATCCTCTTCAGGTGACTGGATTGTTTTAAAATCATAACCGAAACAAACAAATCTGTGGTGTTTCTTTTTTCCTAATGACCTTGAATAAAGATAATTCTTCATTTTGTTTTAACGAATTTTACATAAAGAGTACTCTTAAGTTGCATCATAGTGATTCTGAATGAAGTTTCAAACCTCAACAAGCATAGCACACAGTTGACATTGTTAATGTTTTTTATAAATTTGTTGTTTAAGGTCTGTGATGTACATTGTGATTTAATTTTCTGGATGCTGGTATATCTAGTCCATGTTGTGAAATTTATGGAATTTCATTTCGTTGTTGCTTGCAGATGCACAGTGTGAATGTCATACAACCAGTAACTTGACTATATACAGCAGATAGTAGTAGGATAGCTTTTAGTGTTTGGTGCTGTAATTGGTTAGGAAAATACAATGTTAACAGAACCTTTTCTCTTTTGTTGCTATTCTACGGGCTATGTTCAGGTTTCCTATTAACCTTACCACGATGATTAATGTATTAAGTTTTTCTGGTCATCTATTTTACCATTGATTTTCTTTTATTTATCTTTCGCTGAGGATATATCGGTAAATATAAATTCATCTGCGGTGTAAAATTGGCAATAAGCTGTGAAGTACCTCTATGCAGGGTGCTGTAACAAGAACTTCACTAAACCGGGAATTTGTTCCCCTCTTTTTCAAGTAGCTGTGTGACCTGTATAAACAGGGAATTTGTTTCCCTCTTTTTCAAGTGCAGCAAAAGCAAAGGAAACTTAATAGCAACATTACATGGATATTTGTATCGTCTAACACAGGCCGATCATGAACAAGAACACAACTGTGACAGCCAAAGTGGACAAGAGATATAAAGCCCTCTTCTCTTTGATGTTTGATCTAATTTTATTCCAGCTCTGCATCTCTTTGTTCCACCCCCACTTATCCAAGATTGACATCACAAATCCAATGATTTTCTGCAAAAGGAAAGCTCAGTTCAGTTGAAATTTGCTATGCAATCATTGATTCAGACTTTTACACAGAGAGGCACAGATCTTACCAGTTGAAGCGGTTCGATATGGACAAGCGGCTCCAAAAACATCTCCACGTTCCTGATTTGTTGAGGTAACAAAGATGTGAACCTTGATGGTTAGCAGATCAAGATCTATGAAAGTCGTAAATGTCAGCATCTTATCAAACATTTTTGCTCACCTTATTACCATCTTTCCTTGGTAGACATGACACATATAGAAGCTGAAACCTTTTCCAAGTGGTACATCATGGGTCTTGTCCCATACTGCATGCAAGTGTTGATAGAGAGGGTTTCAAAATGAATTCAGTTTCCACATGCAACTAACTGCAAACGAAGGAAATGAGAAAATGCAGAGAGGGGAACAAACTTCCAAACCTAGTTTCCATGAAACGCCAACATTCATTCCATCATGTAATGTGGGACGCACTACAAATTCTATGTTCTTTCCCAAGTATTCCAACAAAAATTTGAAGAACTCCAACACTTGCTACTCAATGAAGACGGAAAAACATATGGCATTGTTTCAGTATTAGACATCACAACACGAAACTACTTGCATTTCAATTATAAATATTTTACCTTCTTCCCATAGAACGAATGGAAATAAGAAAAGAAGTTACAAACACATCTACATTCATCTCCAATGACATCCGACAATTCTCGAACATTCCTCTGCTTGATCGCTGTATAAAGCTTTAACACGGTCTCAAGTGCCCTGTTATCTTCCTCGCCAAAACCATTTTTGGTGCCAAATGTAAGAACTAATGACTCTCCATTCCTTGATAGGAAATTCCTCTTAGCATTAGTTGCAGCTGAGAGAGGTGGTTGGAAAACAAGTGAAGCATGAGTATTTGCTAGCAAATTTTTATGAATATGAATAGCCTTTAGGGTTGGAGATGAATTCTGTTTGTCAGTGAAAGATGAATTTGAAAATAATTCTGGGAAAAAATGGGACGAAGAAGTAACGGCTGAATCCATGTAAGGTGGTTTCAAGTAAACTGTAAAATGAGTTTATGTTTGCATTCAAAAAAAAAAAATGTAAGAAGAGCTAGGGAAGGAAAAACATAAATAGATGTTAATATTCCAGCAACAAAGATTGATAGAAAGAAAACACAGCTAAGCCAAGTATCTTAGAAAAGTTAAATCCATGCTTCAAAAAAAAAAAAAAAAAATTAAAATCAAATGATCCGCACCATCTAATTATCTATGCGTGGTTGTGATCAGAATTTCAAACTTCGAGTAGGGACCATTAAAGGTTGATCCATTGTTTCTTACAAGTAAACAGTTTGAAGATAAAAGATACTTTGCTTGTGAAGAATGAAACAATGTGATTTTGGGAAGAACGTTACATTTGATAATAATTACTCCTATATAAAGATAAAAATGGAGATTCGGGTGTTAAAATATGTGATCCCGTGGCTCACTTTTATGTTAAAACCATTGATAACACCCCACCAAGACTTCTGCAATAAAATTACAACTGGTGCTAATGGGATACCGATTTGCCTGGGGATAGCAACCGCCTAAAAAATTTACTCACACAAGCAAAGAGCAAGTATTATGCGAAGGACTTTCTCAAACGGGATTCAAAATATCCTGATGGGAGAAATTTTTGTTTCTTTTAATAAAACTTGGATAATTCATTTGTCTGGATATATTTTTTCCGTCGTCCCTATATAAAATTAAGGTAGACTTCTAAGGTTATTTTTTTATTGACACAGTAAGATAAATTAAAACAAAGTAACTAATATAAAATAAGAAAAAAATTCGTGTGATATAATCAGGAGGAGATTGATCCTATATTTTATATATATTATGTTTCCTGGATAGTTTAGCAAGAGCATCAACAACTATGTTATAGACACGGGGAACATATTTCCATAAAATTTCTTGGAAATCCGCAAGCCTATATATACAATCAGAGATAGCTAAAAATTGTGACCATTTGATGTTAGTCGAACTGCCATTGATTGCTTGAACTAAGGATAGGTTATCTGAGATAAAATTGTGCCTAGGATATGATTTTGAGAAGCCCATTGTAATGCCTTAAGAAAAGTCTCCCCTTCCGCTTCAATTACTGATCTGGCATTGATTGTCCAACATTGAGCAGTGATGAAGTCTCCATTTGTTCCACAACAGAGGAAACTACAACCTGCAATGGAGGAAATTTTCCCTAAAGAAGCATCAACAAAGATCAGTTTATAATTTGGATTAACACGTAAAATAACAGGTGTAAATAAATGTTTTTTACTGCAGTCTGCATTAACACTAAAATAACAGGTGTAAATAAATGTTTTTTACTGCAGTCTGCAGAGGAAACAAAGGAACTTTGAAGCTTATGATAAAAGTGTTGAGTTTGTTGTAAAGATTGCAGTTGGGTTTTACTAGCATGAATGACAAGAGTTGGATCTTGACTTAAGTTCTTCATACCTCTTTTACATCTTGATTTCCAAATCTACCATAAGGTAAGAACATAGAGATCATATTTATCATTCAATGATGGAGATATAATAGAATCAAACCAATTCATTATCCAAGTTTCTAATAAAAGAAAAATTAGGAACAATAGTTAGAACCTGAGGACAAACTGCAAACCATACTGTTCCAGCATAAGAACAATGATAAAAGAGGTGGTCAAAAGTTTCAGCAGCAGAACCACACACAGAAAACAAATTATCATCAACAATAACAAATATGAAAAGATAAGTTTTCAAAGGAAGAATGTCCTGCAAACACTTCCATAAGAAGATTTTAAACTTTGGAAGAATATCTAATGCCACAGCCTGAGCCATTGCTTTTGAACTTGTGGGATGAGATATAATTGATCTTGCAAAGGCATTTTATAAGTTGATTTTGTAGTAAAGTTACCAGAGGTAGTCAAAGACCATCTCATGGTATCAGATCTATTAAGAGGTTATAAGACAAATATCATCCGTCCTAAAGTCTGTCATAAGTTCGGTGTACTATTTCTTTTAGGACATATTTTTTTTTTGTAAAAAAACAACTACTAATTTTTCTTGTCTAAAAATAATAACAAATGGTGTTTGTCAAAAATCTGTAATCAGGTATCCAGCCTAATCTGGTTCAGGTGAGTCAATTTCATCCAAATCTGATTCAGGTGAGTCAGATTCAACCGAGTCAGTTTCATCCGAGTCAGTTTCAGCCAAATCTGAATCAGCTGAATCTGATTCAGGTGAGTCAGTTTTAGCCGAATTTGAATAGTTGATTCTGATTCTGATTATATTAAAAAAATTTACCTTTTTTTTCTTTTTTTTTCTTTATCATTATTGTTTTTGGATTAATACTACAGACAAGCAAACTTTGAGATAAAATTTTACTAGCAAATGTAAACCATTCTATAAAAACCAACTTTGAATTCAGTTAACATCTTGACAATCCAAACATACCTAATTAAGTTCAACAATAAAAATTACTTCATCTTCAAAACATCAAAGAAGAAAAAAAAAATATCAAAACAAGATGGTTTAACCTCCAGGTACACGGGTTACGTATTGCTTTGGCCATTCAATCATGTCTCCAGGAATAATATCTCCAAGTGTTCCATCTCCAACACACAATTCCATATCCTTGTCGATAATTTCATCGATAAGGATTTCATAATTTTTATCATTTGGTGGTGTACTAAAATTAACACGCCCAAGCGCAACTGCCTTCTTCCTTAAATTCCTCAAGATGCATCTAGTCACCTGATTCTGTCCACCAACAGTATGGGAGCGAAATTATTATACATAAGAAAGAAATATAAAAATAGATATAGAAATTTAGCACACTAACAGACAGACATGATATTTTCAAAAGAATGTAAAGAAAAGGTCAAGTTTGTATATCATATATATCATTCAATAAAGCATAGCAGAGTCAGAGCTACAATTGGAAGAACATGGATATGGCGCCAGTTATGGCGCTGAAATGCTTGAGCACCTTGCATTAGTAGAGTCAGTGCTACAATTGGCAGAACAGGGATGCGAAGACACCCCATTATACTATCATATTATATGTATGGAATAAAAAGAAATTAAAATATAATCTTCCAACCAAGCCAAGTTTAATGCTATGGATTGCTCAAACCTAATTAAACAATTTTATTCGATTAAAAATTGATCAGCTATAGATTTCAGTGCTCATAAATGATACAACAACAAAGACTAGTCATGCATATGTCATATAAGTATAACAGTAAAATTTGTTCCAGAGTTCAAGTTACACCTGTTGTGGAGCAGTAGTGGAGGGTTGAGCAGCATTGTTTTTCAATTTCTCAATACGTAACTGTTCCCTACAAGCTGCAGAAGCAAGCATTTATGTCTTTGATATCTCTCCACTCATCCCACATATATATCCCTTTCTATCACGTGCAAGTACCTATCATAATAATAATATCAGCAAAACTAGATGGTAGAAAAGGCATCAAAATACAAATGCTAATGAAGATACAATCTAATGGTAAGTTTAACTTCAACTGACCGATGTAACGACATCGGAATCCAAATGCTTTTGTGTTGATGAGTTAGGATCGCATTCATATATTTCCCTAACCTTTTCCTACAAAATTTTACAATATCACTGATAGGGTTAAATTATATGACCAATTAATTATACGAGAAGCTCAAGAAATCAACAAAACTTACTACTTTCTTTGCTGCAATATGTTTAGGATGTAAAGGATCATCTGGGATATTCCTATAGACATGTGTAGCCATATATAATACAGGTTTGTCCACCATACCATCTGGGCTCTCCTTTTTCTGTTACGACAACATCATAAACAAGAAATTTCATATTACAATTTAGTTGACTATTAGCACATGGATCATTGTAATTTGAAAACAAGTAATTATAATAAAATAAAGTGGTACCATCCTGTGTTCCAATTTTAGAATGCCTTTTCTGCCAGTACTATGTGGTTTCTTTACACAGGACCTTGCAACCTTCGTTCTTTCCCTGTTTTCTATAAATTTCTTGGATAAGTATATATTATGCCAGTCTTCTTTCTTTATGCCTTCAGGCATATTATTTCTCAATTCAGTAACAATTCCATTTGTTAGAGCTTCATCACAGATCACATAAAGGGTGATCTTTTTGTATTTCCATGATTTGTTTGCTTTCGTCAAAACCATTTTTTTAGCGGATTCAGGTACATTGTAAGTAGACTGCACAGATACTTGTCAGATATTATTAGTCACATACATTAAATATGCACAGAGTTAGTAAATAAAAAAAAAATCCACTCACTCTAATACGATTCCAGATTTCTTCCTTCATATTCTTGGAAACTTGCTTCCAATCCTTAATCCCAGGTGGGACTACTGACCTAGCAATAATTCCAAGTCTAGTTGCAAATTGCACTGACCCAATGTCCACAGGTAGTCCATACTCATTATATTCCATTGGCATTAGACCATTTGAATTACAACTAATGCTTGTTTGGTTTGTTACAAGGTCATGATGCGTGTCGTAAGTGCAACAAATTACTCAGGATATTTCTCACTAATTAACTAGTAATATTGTGATAGTAAGGATCGTTCCCACAGAGAGATTTGTAATTGACATGTTATTTAGATTAGCAAAACTAAAATAAAGTAAAATACAAAGGGGGATTGGTTTGATTAAAGTAAATTAAAAAGAATAATAAGAAGAAAATATGATTAGGGAGTCCTTCACCGTTACCAAACGTTGACTGAGTTAGTATATTTATCTATCTTTCGTCAGAACCATTCAACACCAACCGTAGAATAACAGGTACGCTTAGTTATCCCAAAAAATCCTTGTATCATCGGATAACAGGTACGCTTAGTCACTGGATTCTATCCAACTGAGTCGCCTTGAGGTACGCTTACAAGGTGTAACTCGATCGAACACTTTAAGATTTGTGAATTTAGGTTTGATCCTAGTAGTTAGACTCAGTACGCTTGGTCCACTTACTAGTATTGTCTTCACACACGATTGCTTTACAGAATACCTCTGCAAGGTATCACGTTCTCTACTTGTGCAGAAGGTGCACGACAATTACGGATCGTTCAACTCTCTACTAGCATTAGAATGATTAATATAATAACTTGGTTGTGCACCCAAACAATATAGAAATCAATTATAAACCCTAGATATAGTAAAAAAAAACAATAATGATTAAAACTCCAAATAAACTTGTATTACTAATAAAGCTTCACGCTTAGAACATTGAATTCATCCTTAATAAACAAAAGGTTTAGCTACTCATATTACAAAGAAGAATGGTTTCCCTCTAAAGGGATAAACCCTAGGTTTTTGATGTAGAATTGTAATATGAAAGGTGGAGTCTATGAGATTACTTCAAAAATGTCTTGTTTTATAGCCTTTAATGCTTGGCTATCAATTTTCCTCTTTCTAGGGTTTAAAATTCTTCCGGGACCGTGTTTCCTTGAGTTAGAAGTTAATTTTGCGTCCGAATATATCCCAGGTCGGTGTCAGGTTCGGCTGATTTCGTTGGAACACTTTCTAGACGAACATTCTCTTGGAGTCTCTTCGAAAATATTGATTTTTATGCTCCAGGTTCGGCTGATTCGAGCTGAGTGATTATCATACTAACTTCTCTCCGTAGACTCAAGTATTTCAAACTCGTTTTTCCCATAACTTCTTCGTTCGATGTCGGGATGACCTCATTCTTTTTGCGTTGGCTTCATATTCTCGTTATCTTCAAGATATTATTAAGAACTCATGGATTTGGATGAGTACAATTTGGTCTTGGATCTTCCTTCACTTGTAATGCATTACTTCCTTGCTCATTCTAACACTTTGTAGCTCATTTTGGATGATTCACCTAACAAAAGACATAAACTAGAAAACAAACATACTAAAAGGTAATATGCAAGAATTATAAAAAAATATTAGTATGTATTTGACACTAAAAACATGTGAATTATACACTTATCAGGTCATTATGTGATGACGTATGAACACTATTATTCTCTTCAGGTTGTGAGCCATCAAATTCATGATCATATGGTGACCCCAAGCTGTGAGAGCCGTTATACAGAGACCAGGAGTTATCATCCATGATTCACTATAAAGCAGAGCAAAGAAACAATTAAAAACATAAACTGATGAATCACCATACATAATATATTATGTAAGGCCCATAGGTTCTGAAACCATTTAAATCACAAACAATGGATGAATAAATTCTGCCAGAGTTCAGTTTACCTTGCCGAAGTCTTTCTTCCTTAGTATCTTCTTTATCCTTCTTCCTAAAATAGCAAACTTAATTATTATTAGAATGATAATCAAACCAACTTCCAATCACATATATGTTCCCTGAGTTTACCTAGAAAAAGCTTAAGAGTTCAAGAAGTCGTAATTTATAAAAGATGCATATATTAATAAACACAATGCATAACACTTCACAGGTGATTTTCTCAGAGCAATAAAGATCCCTGACACAACTCCTAGTTCATGTCAGTTTTACAAACAATGGTTATCAAAATTAAGTATCAATCGTTCTTCGCATATCAAGCTATTCTTCTAGTTAACCTCAATGTGTTAATATTGTGTTTGATAAGCTATGTATAATTACCAGTACTAAAACATTTTGATACATTTTGATGAAGAATCTAACTGACTTAAGAAACAAGATCACAAGAGGTCTCCGACTGTCTCTCTATCCTCAAGAGTCAAGGATGTATCAAACATTTCAAATACCACCACATTCCTTAGAAAAAAAAATTCAACCAAATAAAACCTAACAACATGTTCGATGCAATTGAAAAAATCCGATCATAGTGAATTCGATTACCTTGAACAAGACATACTACAAATGATTTAAGGTCAAATATGTATGTGAAGGTTGTGGATTTAGGGGTCTTATCCTAATCCTAGCTACCAGAACTCAAATCACCATTTCAAATCAACAAATATTCAAAATATTTCAAAAAGGGTTATACCAGAGCAAAATACTGAAACCCCTAGATTCGAATTAATGGATTTTTGGGGTTTTATCTTCTTGATAAACCCAAAATACCAAAAACCCTAGATTCGAATCAGTGAATCAATCATAAAGAAGAAGAAAATGCTCATAAAAAACCCTCAATTTAATTAGAGTTTCATAAGAAAGTAAGATGATTATATCAAAATCACAAAAATACTTGCTGATTTCAAGTCTCGATCTGTCCACAGTTTTTTCACTTGAATATCTTTAATGATTTATGATAATGAAACTCAGAAAAATTGAGTAGAGAAAGGATTTGAGAAAGTTTTATCTTGATAAACCCACGATGGAGGAGAATATGGAGGCCGTTATTCTCAATTTTTTTCCATTTCTGACTTAAATCCTTCTCGCCTGCTGCAAAGAAGTAGTTTCTAAGTTTGAAGCATGAGTTGGCCGTTGGATCAACTTTATCAAAGGCTTAGAATTATTGATAATATATAAGTAATTGTAATTAGCCTAGTCAAATTTATACGGATTCTAAATAACTTCCAATCACATATATGAACTGCCGAATCTTTAATTATCAACGACATATAAATGTCTTGAAAATTAATATGAATTTTTATTGTGGAGGGAATTTTGTTTTTTGATAGAAATTTTTTAATTATTTTGGGGGGAAATTAGGCGCCAACTTCTTGAGTTTTTTTCTTTTCCATATGAGATAATTATTTAGAAATCTGTGGTACCATGTGACATGATTCTGTGGGAGCCAAAGTAATAAATAAATCATTATAAGTGTATATAATTTTAAAAAATAAGTGTATTAATTTACACCAAATTTAAATATTTTTATTAAATAATTTTGATATTATTAGATTGTTTTAATTTTCAATCAATACATCATGCAAGAAAATCATGTCGTAAACAAACTAGGTGATCGCTTTCACGGTTCCTGGGCCAACGAAGAACCCTAATTAAAACAAACTAGAATGAACTGTAGCGAAATTGAAAGAAATTATATATAATATTATGGATAGAAATGAGAACAAAATTAAATTTGAATCAAGAAATTGGAAATTCAACCATTTTAATTTTTCTTAAAGATTCGAGTAGAATTTTATGACGAATACTCAAATTGAATTTGAGCGGATTCGAGTAAATTTTGATAATTCTGATCAAATTTAAGAGATTGAAAAAAATAAAATTGAGGCGATTGGATCAAGTCGAAGGATTATTTATAATTATAATTAAAATTTGGTATTTCAATTATAGCAAATTAAAAGCAATCTGAGAATTTTTGTTAAAGATTTGAGTAAACATTTTGAACAAATTCAAAAACAAATTAACTTTTGTCAATTTAAAATTAGAAAAAATTAAACGGAATTTTATATCCCCATGAGAAGCAAAAACATGAAAGGTCATGGAACTTTAGACTGAAAACAAAAAAACATAATTCAACTAAAAAGTAAAGACAAAAGGTAAAGAAAATTAAACAAATATCATATCTGAAAACTACATCCAAGGAAGTTACCAAGTTTAACTGGTTTTAATTTCCAAAATATGTATTTCCAACAACACCATTTAAGTAAAACAAAACGAGATGACAAGTAATCCAAAAATATAAGCCAAAAGACTGACTATCCTTAATTCTCTCAACTTGACACCATTTAAGCCTCAACTTATTCAAGAGTGATAGCTTTTGTGGGCTTTGTCAATAGCTCAATGTACTCATGGAAAGGTGATTTATGAAGCGTGTTTCCTTCCAGAAATATGGAGTCAAGAACCCCTATGTCTTCTGGAGGCAATCAAAAGTAACATGCAGACACAAAACATAAGAGCATTAGCAAATCTGTTGCCATCATAAATCTCAAACTTTATAAACATAACCAGATAATTGATGAATAAAGACAAAACAAGTATACAAAGAAAATAGAAAATACAATAGATTGGCAGATAATAGAATTCAATTAGAGAAACTAATGCAAAGAAATTAACTCACTTTGCTAACAGGGACAAGTAAGTCTGTTTACTCTTCATCCGAATAAAAACCATCTAATAATGTTTCTGATATTAGTGGATCTTCACTTGCACTTCCTGTAAAAACAAAAGGATCCTCTAATGAATTCACATTGGGACCTTGTCTCCTGGGAGATTTTAAAACAATATGCCACTTTTCGTTAGGCCTATTAAAACCCTTGCAGTAAAAGACTTGACTGGCTTGCGAAGAATAAATAAATGGATCATCAATATCATCCTTTGTGTTTCTCATAAACCTTTCAAAGTTCACATATGTCAGATTTGTGCCTGCTTCCACATAACATCCATTTACTTTGTCTTCAATACGAACCCAATCACAATAAAAAACAGTTTGTGTGAAGTCATAATAATTCAATTCTAGTATTAATTTAGCAATTCCGAAGTAAGCAGCATCGCCGTGCACCGTGTTTCTATCTTTCGCACTAGCTCTAAATGTGGTTTTGGCATTCATGGAAACTCCATTGTTTTGTGTAGACAAATTCTGTTCTGCTTCAGCTGTATAAAAAATACAACCATCTATTGTATATACATTGTAGGATATTGCTTTATGATATGGACCATCAGCGAGCCTTTTAAATTCGGTCATCTCTTCGTCCAAAAGTTGTTTCCCTAACGATCTGATGTAATCATCAGGCTTCCTTGTACCTGTTCTTCCTCTGACATTCGGGTCATTAAAACTTTCAACGTATGCATCATAATTCCTGTCAAATGACAAATGCAATCACTGAGTTACTGGTCTGAACAAAATGACAGATGTAGTTGGTGTACAACTAATGCAAGATTAATATTGTAAAGAATTAACTAAAAAAAACAAAGAAAAAAATAAAACTTACATCTCCCGTTCAGTATTATCTTTCGAATGCTTTAAAACCCATATACGTGCTTGTTCGTGTTGGGGTAAAGTATAACTTTTTCCTCTATGCTTACTTGGTTATGGGCCTTCATATGTATATTTGACATTCGATATCATACCCCATTTCTTGTAACACTTGTCCTTTCCGTTAGCAGTGTATCCCATACAATCTTTCAATGCTTCATTTAATTGAAATTTCTTAGAAATAGATCCTGCTATATAATTCTTGTCCGACCATAGAATTTATAAGTTCTCATCATCCTATCCATGTAACCATGCACAATAACATTTATGTATTACTCTTTTACGAACAGTTAAAAGAACAAACCAAAAATTAGAATTTAAGTAGTCAAATTACCTCTCAAAGGGATACATCCACCTATATGTAATAGGTCCCAATATTAGTGCTTTTTTGTCCAAGTGTACAACAACATGTGTCATTGTAACAAAAAAGATGGCGAAAAGTACATTTCAAACACATACAATGCCTCCACGAGACGTCCATGCATGATTCTAAGTTCAGCACGATCAACAACCTTTGTGAAAAGAACTTTGAAGAACAATGGTACCTGTCGAATAACTTCACGTAATGGCTTTACGTTTTTAAAATAATACATTAGAAAAACAGGAAGCAAACCTTGCATAAGAATGTGATAGTCATGAGATTTCAAGTTTTTAAACTGAAATTCACGCAAACATACTTTACGTTTCCAATTCTCGATGTAACCAATGGGAACCTTTAGGTCACTAAGCGTTGTGCAGACTAGTGCCTTTTCTTCGTCAGATAAGCAAAAAGGTGCAGGTGGCATATCTACTTTGTCATTTCCAAGGCCCTTCAACCATAATTTCCTCTTTATTTTCAAAAGTTTGAAATCCTTGTGTGCATGAACTCCATCCTTGGTCTTGTCTTTATTCCTTATTACGGTCCCAAAAAAAATTTAAGCAAAATTCTTCTCTAAGTTATGCTGAACCGGCAGATCCTAGAGAGTAGTTTAATAGGTTAGTAATGGTATCCAAACATAAACAACAGAAAACAAAAATGGAACTGAATCAAGATATTCTACGGATACCTATACTTAAAATATGAAACTATTCATATTACAATAACCATACTGGCTAGTGGCTGATATTTCAAATTGATGAGACAACCATGGAATCTGTAAATAGAACATCACTTGCATATTCATAATTTCATGAGCTATGATAAAATTTAGAAACCCATGGATAATTCACACTAATGACCATGATATTCCTATTGAATTAAATATTAATTCCATTCAGATGGATATGAGCCACAATTATGCCTTGTGCCCCAAGTATGCCTAGTAAATAAAATGGTTCAAACACACTCAGAGCAGTAGATAATCGAAAGTTTATACTAGCTAAAATGGTTTAGGAAACTGAGACTCATTCAAAATGGTTTGATCTTCTAGTATGTAACAAGACCAAAGTTTAATAAATTAAAAGTCTCAATAATGTAAACTGAGACTCATTCAAATAACTAGAGTTAGCTATTAGTTTTAGACATGATGATGCGAACTATCTGGTGTAACACCTTTAATTTTGAGAACAATCCAGTTGAATAAAATATGAAAGAAAAATAAAAAGAAACACAGGTGCCATATGATATACCCAATAAGTTTCAATTCTGAAATTACATGATTGGAATAAGTCTTACCACATCTAGCACAAGTAACAGTTAAAGTTAATCAATAAATTGGAAATCAATATCAGAACAATTCCTGAAATTATGTTTACTTTCTTGAAATTATGTTTACTTTAAATAATTCCAGGCTATACTTTGGGTAATTAAAGTTAGAACAATAAAATCACAAGTTACCTTCTAATATGGAAGCTCAAATAAGACCGATCTCTTAGACCATGGAATGCTTGTATCAACCTTGCGCTTCATCTTAATTAGACCACTTGTACCAATAGCCTGCCGCTGACTTGGAGCAGTTACACCAACAGAGCTCTTCCTCTTACCTGTGACACTCTCACGTCCTTTTTTTACCTTCTTCATACTACTTAATAATTATGCACTTGTTATTCTCTTTCGAACAGTTCTGTTTCCCTCTTTCAATGTGAACTTTCCAAATTCTATCCTTACACTATTCATCTTCATCAGCAGTTGTTCACCCGTCAAACGTTTTGGAGCAGTTCTGTGTTCCTCTGAGTCGTTAAACTGTGATTTTTGTTTCCTAAAACGATGGTTTAAATCTCTTAAGAATATTCTATGACCCATGTTAGCAAATCTACCTCCATTCTTAATCCATTGTGAATCTGTTTATTCACTACACACAGGACAACCGAACCTTCCCGCATTTCTACAACCAGAAACATATCCATACGCCAAAAAGCCGTGCACACACCATATTAACATCATTTCAGAGTAAAGTTAGTCTTCGTGTGAGAATCATATGTTAAAATCCCTGTAGACCATAACTTTTTCAGTTCATCAACTAACGACTGCAAATAAACATCAATGTCATGGCCCGGTTCAGTTGGACATGGAATTAACAGTGTTAGCATTGAAAATTCTTTAGACATGCATAAAGATGGAGGAAGGTTAAAGGGAACAAGCATAACAAGCCAACAACTGTTTGGTTCGTTCATTCCGAAAGGGTTGAATCTATCAGTTGCTAATCCGAGATGCATATTTCGTTTCTCAGCAGAAAACTCAGGCCACTTGCTATCAATAAACTTCCAGCAAGAAGAATCGACAAGGTGGAGCATATATGTATTAATTTCTTCTACATTAGCATACCATATCATCAGCTCCGGTATCCATGGTATTTTAAACATGCACTGCAATTTTTCTATAATTGGGAAGTATCTTAGCTTTTTCCTCGCCACTTGTTTACCCTTAGATTTATTCTCATCGGCCGGTATCTATCTACTTTCAATACAATTTGGACACTCGTTCGCTTCAGCATGATCTTTCCGATATAGCATGCAGTCATTAATGCAAGCATGAATTACTTCACATTTCATACGAAAAGGTTTAATCATAGCCTTAGCTTTATTGGATGACTCAGGTAATGTGTTCCCAACAAGTAAGATATTTTTTATAAACTCTAATAATTCAGTCAAAAAAGCATCACTACAATTATGCCTTGCTTTCGTACTAAGCAGCTTAACTGTTATCGACAATTTCGTATGTTGACTACCACAAGAAGGATACAAGGGTTGTAGTGAATCGTCTAACATCGTCTTGTAATTGATATCAATACTAGGATCATCTTCAACATTAATACCACCCTCAAGATTAACATCTTTAAAACTCTCTTCTAGGTTATTATTTAGGTCAACACTTCCAGGCACCAAGTTATTGAACATATCGACCATTCCCCGACCAAAAACTTCACCACAAACATTACTATCAGATGAATTAGGAACTTGACCAACGTTGGAAACATTGCTTGTAGTTGCAGGCGGTTCCCCGTGATGTATCCAAATATGATACGATTTATCGACTCCGTTTTCAAGTAAATGCCCATGTATATCCTTTATAGGTATCTCCTTACGCTTATAATTATGACATTTTCTATAAGGGCAGTGATACACACCATTTCCCCCTAAATTATCCTTTGTGAACTTAATGAAACACTGATAGTTGCATTATTTGCATTATTTGGATACTCTAATTCATTGATTTCCTGTTAGTTTTCATATCATTATGCTTTTATTTTGTTTGTTTATGAGGTTCTTAGGAGTTTTGAAGTGTATTCAACCAAAGAAGAAGAAAGGAGTTCATTACGACACGAAATGAACAAGGAAGTTAAGTTCTTTTAATGGAGAAGGGCCAAAGACCTAATTCAACTCACTCAAATCAAGGAGTACTTAATACCATTTTGAAGAGAATGAGAATATGAATCCAACGCAAAAAGAATGAGGTCATTCGGAGTTCGTATGAGGAAGTTATGAGCAAAAAAAGCCGAAAGAAAATAGCGAAACACTCAGCAAAATAATCGGGAGATAAATGGAAATTTATTTACCGATTATAAGCAGTTTCGAGTACAGAAAAACTTCGTTTTTGAGCTCCAACAATCGGTAGAGTTCATGAAAATCGAGTCTACCGATTATGGCAAGTTATCTACCAATTATGGCAAGTTGCCTACCGATTATGGTAAGTTTTGGACACATGAAAGTCATATTTTGAGATCTTACAATCGGTAGATAAGGAGGGTGTCGTGACTACCGATTATGACTCGACGAGAGCGACTTCTAAGACACGTATTTGACTTTTAAATCAAGGTAGCATGGTTCCATTAGGACTCTAACACCTAGATATGATGAAGGCTATATAAGAAGACTTCCATAACCCTAAGGAGATACTTTTTGACACTTGAAAACACAAGGAGAACAAGAAGCTAGGGCTTGGAGTGGCGATTGAACATCACGATTTCTAGGGTTTGCTTTACTTGTTTTCTTAATTATTTTCCATGGATTTTGAGAAATCCAATGATGAACTAAACCTTTCTTATTGGTTAGAGATGTAATCCTAAGTTGGAAAACATGTTTATTAATTGAGGTTTTCATTCTCATATGTTCATAATCTCTACAATATCGCTTATGTTCTACCGTTTATAACGCCTTGTACGATCAATTGCTTGTTTATTTAAGTCACGAATAAATGAGCATGCATTGACATCTATAGCTAAACTAGGGTTTGAGATTCGGAATTGTCGAAAGATCCTCGTTACAAGTAGCATAACATAGTTATTAATGACGGGATATTACCATGCAATTATGTGTAGAAGCATGACCTAGGTTAAATTCGTGTGGCTCTTGCTCCAGATTGCTTTGAATAACCTCAACTCATAAAGACCATTGCTTTCATTGGGTTAAACTTGAGTGGCTCTTGCGCCAAGTTATTCGTTGAAAATGATCAAAGAGTGTCTCTTGCGCCTTTGATGATAATAGGAGTTTTGCCGGAGTAAGCCTGCGATAGGATGCTTTAGGGTTATTGATATTGAGAGTGCATGAAGGTTGAGTATGATTTAGTTGATAATATTTTGGAAGATGGAAGATGAACTCTCTAACCAGTATTCTTTATCTCTGATATTCGTTTTAATCTATTTGTTTTAGTATATTTTAGTTATAATCACAACCAAAACCCCTCTGTTTACATAAGTAATCGAAAGTAATTAACAATCAACTTCCTCTCATTGGGAACAAACTTGTTCTTATTACTATACTCTAATCTATATTAGTGAAGTAAGAACTTGAATTAATTTTGCTTGACTGACAACCGACCAAATTTTGGCGCCGCTGCCGGGGAGGCATAGCGGATTTTTATTTTGTTTTTGATTTCTTATTTCTAGTTTTTAACTTAGTTTCAAGAATTTTCAGGTACTATTTCTTTCGTGAATGATTAGAGAAGGTAGACCAAGTCCCACTAGTATACTACTTCGATCAGGCACTTTACTAAAAGACTTCGTTCGAGCAGTGAACAGTCCACTTCCTCCAAGTAGATCGTCTAGTGAATTCGCAGATTCAGACATAGAGGAAGAACAAGAAATAATGGGTGATACAAATCGTACACTCAAAGACTTAGCTTCTCACAAGTTAGATACGCAACAATGGTGTATTCAGACGGCATCTACATTCGAGATCAATCCAGGGTTGATTTGAGAACTCCCAAAGTTTCATGGAATGACTAATGAAGATCCAAATAAATATTTCATGGATTTCCATAACATAATCATGGCCATGCTACCAGCAGAGACTGATGCTGATGGAGTCATGTTACGAGCTTGTCCATTGTCCCTGATGGATACTGCTAAGAAATAGTTATACTATTTACCTTCTGGTAGTGTCACAACTTGGAATGGTCTGAAGAAACTCTTTTTAGAGAGATACTTTCCTGCATCAAAGGCGACTCAGATTCGTAAAGAGATTTGTGGCATTAAGCAGATGGCAGGAGAGACATTGTATGAATACTGAGAACATTACAAGAGAATGGTGGCTAGCTGCCCACATCATCAATTCAGTGATTTATTGATCATCCAGTAAATCTATGAGGGTCTTCAAGCAAGGGACAAAAATATTCTCGACGCTGCAGGTGGTGGTTCATTAGTGAACAAAACAGTAGCTCAAGCTAGAGAGTTAATTGAGAACATGGCAGCAAATTCTCAACAATTCTCAAGTCGTGAGTCAGAACCACTCGTCAGGTTGGGTTAATGAGGTTACTTCTTCACCGTATTTAGAGTATAAAGTTGGTAATATGGAGAAGATGATGCAACAAATGGCAGCAGTGATCATCCCCTCTTATGAAGAACAATCCGAATAGGTGAATGTAGTATTCCCAATTCAGCAGAGACAACGGTATGATCTTTTCCAACACTTATAATCCAGGGTGGGGAGATCATCCAAATTTCAGTTATGTGAACAAGCAAGCTGCAGATCCAGGGCCGGTTTTCAATCATCCAAATGGGTTCCAACAGCAAGTACAACCTCCACAACAAGCTCAAAACTCAAAATCATCGGAGATGCTCTCTATGATGAAGAATATGACGATGTTGATGCAGAAAAATCAGCAAACAACTGATAGTGCGATAAAAGAGCTACAAACTCAGATGAACACGATGGCCGGTAGACAGAATCATCTGGAGACACAGAATAGTGGGGAACTACCTTCTCAACCTATCAATCCAAGAGAAAATGTCAACACCGTGACGTTGAGAAGTGGTACACAAATTGTGCAACCATAGGAAGCTGAGAAAAACAAAGACCCTAAGGGGACAATTTTGGAGAAAGAGATTACTGACTCTGCCCAAACCGATGAGGTACCTAAAGAAAACTCTAAACCTTCTGTTTCTACTTATGTTCCTCCTTTACCTTTTCCTTGCAAATTTGCTAACTCGAAAAAGGCGGAACAAGATAAGGATATCTTAGACATTTTTAAGAAGATTAATGTGAATATTCCACTCATAGATGCGATTAAACAAGTCCCCAAATATATGAGAATTCTGAAGGACTTGTGCACCAATAAACAAAGATTAACCGGTAATGAGGTAATGAGAGTGGGGGAGAATGCTTCGACTATCTTTCAAAAGAAACTCCCACTCAAATGTAAAGATCCTGGTAGTTTTGGTATTCTTATTGTTATTGGTAACACACTGTTTAATAAGGCTATGCTTGATTTAGGAGCATCAGTAAATGTTATGCCTGCATCTATATATGAATCTCTTAATTTAGGACCTTTGAAAGAAACTGGAATTGTTTTACAATTAGATGACCGTTCTAATGTATACCTTAGATGTATTGTTGAAGATGTGCTTGTGCGGGTTAATCAGCTAGTCTTTCCAGCATATTTCTACGTACTGGAGATGCAGAAGGATCAACTGATTCGTCTATACCGTTGCTACTGGGACGTCCATTCATGCGAATGGCGAGAACAAAAATTAACGTCTATAGTGGGACATTGACAATGGAATTTGATGGAGAAATACTGTGTTTCAAAATTTATGATGCGATGCGATATCCTAGTGATGTCCATTCTTGTTTCTCCATTGATGTTATTGACTCTTTAGCTCAACAGATGTTTAATTAGGGTAGTAATGATCCATTGGAGACTATTATCACGAGGAGTATGGGTTTTAAAGATCTTACGGATCCAACAATCGAGCTTAAATTAGGGAATAAATTTGAGGAAGCTATTGGTGAACTCAATTCGTTGTAACAATGCCCATCAACTCATGATATTTCATTTTTTACTTTACCATGTACTAATGAAAAATTGTTGTCATCTGTCTTGCAGGTTCATAAACTAGAACTTAAGCTTCTTCCTGATCACCTAAAATACATGTATTTGGGTAATAATGAGGAGTTGTCGGTAATAGTTTCCAAAGAACTAACTGAATTGCAGGAACAAAGACTTCTTCGGGTGTTGAAGAAGTATAAAACGGCTATAAGATGGACAATTGCTGATATCAAGGGAATAATCCCTTCTACGTGTATGCATAAAATACTACTTGAGGAGGGAACAAAGCCTACAAGGGAAGCTCAACGTCGTTGAATCCTCCAATGATGGAAGTAGTAAAGAAAGAGATACTTAAGTTATTATATGTGGGAGTTATCTACCCCATCTCTGATAGCAAGTGGGTGAGCCCGATACAAGTTGTACCAAAGAAGTCAGGCGTTACAGTAGTGCAAATTAAAGACAAGAAAGGAATTGAGAATACCGTTGCGGATCAATTGAGTCGTATTACTATAGACGAAGAAGCTATCCCGTTATGTGAAAGCTTTCCAGATGAGCAGCTCTTCTTAATTGCAGTTTCAGAACCATGGTATGCGGATATTGTGAATTATTTAGTGTCTAAACAAATCCCAAGAAATTTTTCACGTGGTGAGAGGGACAAACTTAAAAATATAGTGAATCAATATATATGGGATGATCTATACCTGTGGAAACATTTTTTACACCAAATTATGCGAAGGTGCGTACCCGAATCTGAATACAACTGTATCTTGTGTTTTTGCCATTCATATGCTTGTGGAGGACACTTTGGAGCAAAGAGAACTGCTTTGAAGGTACTTGAAAGTGGGTTCTATTGGCCCACTTTATTTAAAGATGCATATTTATTTTGTACAACTTGTGGTAGATGTCAAAGAACGGGCAATCTAGGTGCTCGAAATCAAATGCCATAGAAGTTTATTCTCTTCGTTGAAATTTTTAATGTATGGGGCATTGATTTTATGGGTCCTTTTGTTAATTATTTTGGTAAATTTTATATTTACTCGTTGTTGATTATGTCTTGAAATGGGTGGAAGCTAAAGCCACCTCTACTAATGATTTTAAAGTGGTTACAGATTTTGTTAAAGAACATATTTTTAAAAGGTTTGGAACTTCAAGAGCCATAATCAGCGATGGGGGATCACACTTTCGAAACAAGTTCTTACAGAGTTTGTTGAAAAAGTATAACATATCTCACAAGATTGCTACAACATATCATCCACAGAAAAACGGGCAAGCAGAAGTCTCTAATCGAGAGGTGAAGTCCATCCTAGAGAAAACAGTGAATCCATCAAGGAAGGATTAGAGTTTACGTCTCAATGATGCATTATGAGCATACCGAACAACATACAAGACTCCTATTGGGATGTACCCATATAGAATTGTGTACGGTAAACCTTGTCATCTTCCTGTTGAAATCGAGCCATAAGGCTTTTTGGGTTATTCAACAATGCAACATGGAGATGAATGGGGCTGGTAAACAAAGGAAGCTTCAATTGAGTGAATTAGAAGAGATTCGTAATGATATATATGAAAGTTCACGAATCTACAAGGAGAAAACAAAGTCTTTTCATGATAGTAGGATTTCTAGAAAACAGTTTAGTGTTAGACAGAAAGTTCTCTTGTTTAATTCTCGCCTTCATTTATTTCCTGGAAAATTGAAGTCTCATTGGATAGGACCCTTTGTTGTGTCTAACGTTTTTACTCATGGTGCAGTCGAAATTCGTAGCTTGTTAACAAGGAAGGAGCTTAAATTTAATGGGTCGTTTGAAGCCCTATTATGAACCGTTTGAACCTGAGATGTTTGAGATCAATTTAGTAAATGCATTCCCTCTGGAGGAGTAGCAAGGAATGCCAAGTCGGGATGAAGATGTTAAACTAAGCGCTAAATGGGAGGCAACCCATTGGTTTTTTATTTTTATATTTATCTTTTGATGTTTATTAGTTTTTCAGATCATGTTAGGATTTCCATCTTGATTTTACATTGGAGGAATCAATTTACATTGAGGATAATGTAAAGTTTAAGTGTGGGGGAGTAATAAAGCATATACATTATTTAGTATTTGTTTTTTTAGGTAGAATTTTAAAACTTTTGTACATATTTGCATGAAAACCTTCAACTTTTACAGATTTTAGAGTCACTTAGTATACTTCTAGCTACGTTTACATATGGAGTTCTAACCGAAATAACTGAACTTAGAAGTATTAGAGAACTATACTCAGAGTGCTTAGTTGTTGAGAGGATAGAGCTGACAAAAATGGACTTAAACCGATGGTAAAGAATACAGTATTAGAAGAGTTGATCATTCAATACCCATGAGTGAGTCACCAAACCTGGAATTCTTTGTACCTGTCTAAATTGTCTTTTTAGAGTGTTTCATCTACGCAAATTCCGGGTAGAATGATGATCTACCTAACCTCGCACCAATTTCAGCACTACTTTTTGATCTCTTGGGTTCTATTTCTATCAATCATGAGGGTGCCATCAGAATTGCTAACTCTATCTTTTAGTCTTGTTTGCAGTTGGCACCATTTTCTAGACAACAACAGGTCCATAGAAACATATCATCATCAACAAGCGGAACATCAAAAATTTGAAGGAAAGTTGAAGAAAGTCAAGGTTTACAAGCAACCATTCAAGAAAGAACAAATTTCATATTCAAGTAAAACAACAATACAATTAGCAGAATTATATATACATGTTGAAGACTTATGTACAAAAGTGAAAGAAATCAAAAGATGTGAGTTAGTAAAGTTCATGATATCAAGGCAATACAAGTTGTGAAGAATCAAGTTGTAAAGTCTTTATCCCACGGCCGTAGTAGTTTCATTATTTTATTTATTTTTCAGTTTATATTTTCATTCTCATAAAAAAATGCTTATCATTGGTTTAGTTTATATTTGTTTTTTGTATTCAATCAATAAGGTCGTGGGGAAGAATAAATCTATAAAGAAGTTTCAAACAACAAGAAATTTTGAGGAAAAGAGTTACAAATTTTCAATGTTCTACGAAGTTCAAGAGTTCATCATCAAAAGTTGAAGACCGAAGACGTTTCTATTGGATGCTGTGAGAGTGGTGTTGATTTCCGATCGGGTGAGAAGGTAAGTAAGCATTTTCATACTCGCATAGTGGTTGATTTCCTTTATTAGAGGTCACTAGAAAAACAAAAATGGGTTTTTTTTCGCCCCACGTTCTATGGGATAACATTTTCATATGATTCGGAAGGTTACCTTTCCTTTCTACCATTCAATGTGTGCAGGATTTCTATTTTCACTCTTGCCTGCACATATGTGAGAACCATAAAGTGCGTCTTTTGAGTGTCAATTTCATAAAACCTTGTTGGTGAGGCAGACACATTCGGTCGCTCTCGAACCTGGATTCTTTCATATGGTGGTTTTCTCCTAACTCAACGGTTAGGCATGAGTATAATGTTCTTTATAATTCTAACTATTTATTGTTAGTGTGCAGAAACTTTATGTCTTCGTAGCTCTTTGGATGCAGGTTATCTGGAATATTTGAAAGTTAGAACTTAGGTTTTGTGGGTATACCTCTTGTAAACCCTCACGAAACTATAACTCGTCCACTAGGAACACCTAGGGGTTTAAAGGCTTGTTACACATTGTAATACCACAATTCGGTAGGTAGGGTTCGCCGAATGGAATATAGGTAATGGTTTGTCCTTTTCTAACACCGAGGCCTTTTCGGCACAGTTGGCTCCTGAGTTGGCAAAGAGCTCTGTAGTTAAGCGTGCTCGGTCGGGAGTAATCCAGGGATGGGTGACCTCCCGGGAAGCTGCTGCTGGATGACCACAGCGGTGCCCGTAGAAAACCCCACTCTGCCGGATGACCGCAGTGGCTAAGTGGGGACAATATCGGTGGAAGGTCGGGTCATTACACACATGCTAAGTGTAATCGTATCCTCAACAAAATGGAGTTGTTGTAGTTTAGGTTAGTTTAGATTTGTAGTTTGCTCGAGGACTAGCAAAAGGAAAGTGTGGGGGAACTTGATAGGTGCATTATTTGCATTATTTGGATACTCTAATTCATTGATTTTATTTGGATACTCTAATTCATTGATTTCTTGTTAGTTTTCATATCATTATGCTTTTATTTTGTTTGTTTATGAGGTTCTTAGGAGTTTGAAGTGTATTCAACCAAAGAAGAAGAAAGGAGTTCATTACGACACGAAATGAACAAGGAAGTTAAGTTCTGTTAATGGAGAAGGGCCAAAGACCTAATTCAACTCATTCAAATCAAGGAGTACTTAATACCATTTTGAAGAGAATGAGAAGATGAATCCAACTCAAAAAGAATGAGGTCATTCGGAGTTCGTATGAGGAAGTTATGAGCAAAAAAGCCGAAAGAAAATAGCGAAACACTCAGCAAAATAATCGGGAGATAAATGGAAATTTATTTACCGATTATAAGCAGTTTCGTGTACAGAAAAACTTCGTTTTTGAGCTCCAACAATCGGTAGAGTTCATGGAAATCGAGTCTACCGATTATGGAAAGTTATCTACCAATTATGGCAAGTTGCCTACCGATTATGGTAAGTTTTGGACACATGAAAGTCATATTTTGAGATCTTACAATCGGTAGATAAGGAGGGTGTCGTGACTACCGATTATGACTCGACGAGAGCGACTTCTAAGACACGTATTTGACTTCTAAATCAAGGTAGCATGGTCCCATTAGGACTCTAACACCTAGATATGATGAAGGCTATATAAGAAGACTTCCATAACCCTAAGGAGATACTTTTTGACACTTGAAAACACAAGGAGAACAAGAAGCTAGGGCTTGGAGTGGCGATTGAACATCACGATTTCTAGGGTTTGCTTTACTTGTTTTCTTAATTATTTTCCATGGATTTTGAGAAATCCATGATGAACTAAACCTTTCTTATTGGTTAGAGATGTAGTCCTAAGTTGGAAAACATGTTTATTAATTGAAGTATTCATTCTCATATGTTCATAATCTCTACAATATCGCTTATGTTCTACCGTTTATAACGCCTTTTATGATCAATTGCTTGTTTATTTAAATCGCGAATAAATGAGCATGCATTGACATCTATAGCTAAACTAGGGTTTGAGATCCGGAATTGTCGAAAGATCCTTGTTACAAGTAGCATAACATAGTTATTAATGACGGGATATTGCCATGCAATTATGTGTAGAAGCATGACCTAGGTTAAATTCGTGTGGCTCTTGCTCCAGATTGCTTTGAATAACCTCAACTCACAAAGACCATTGCTTTCATTGGGTTAAACTTGAGTGGCTCTTGCGCCAAGTTATTCGTTGAAAAAGATTCAAAGAGTGTCTCTTGCGCCTTTGATGGTAACATGAGTTTTGCCGGAGTAAGCCTGCGATAGGATGCTTTAGGGTTATTGATATTGAGAGTGCATGAAGGTTGAGTATGATTTAGTTGATAATA
Organism: Papaver californicum; assembly: GCA_023531435.1. Classification (NCBI taxonomy): domain Eukaryota; kingdom Viridiplantae; phylum Streptophyta; class Magnoliopsida; order Ranunculales; family Papaveraceae; genus Papaver; species Papaver californicum. Next base: position 917,749 of record JAJJMC010019832.1, read on the forward strand.
TTTTGGAAGATGGAAGATGAACTCTCTAACCAGTATTCTTTATCTCTGATATTCGTTTTAATCTATTTGTTTTAGTATATTTTAGTTGTAATCACAACCAAAACCCCTATGTTTACATAAGTAATCGAAAGTAATTAACAATCAACTGCCTCTCATTGGGAACAAACTTGTTCTTATTACTATACTCTAATCTATATTAGTGAAGTAAGAACTTGAATTAATTTTGCTTGGATGATAACCGACCAAACATGCAACGCCTTCTATATATTAAGGTGACATACGAGGTGCATTCATCCATTCTTTGTTTGGAGGCATACTAGAGATCTGCAACGCATATCAGAAGTTAAAAGCTTTACAAAATAGAAGAAGAAAAGAAATCAAAGAGAGTACTATCCACTGATACCTGCCTTAGGATGATTGCAAAGCTTTTTTAAATATGTTTCGCCTCTTCAGATATCGCTCGCTTAACCTGCAGGTAGAGACCAATAGTAATCCATCAGTAACCAGATTGACCCAGATTGTTTCAATATGGTTTTAGACATGACAATTTTTAAATTTTGGATTTTATGATATAAGTACTCAACTGATATATCTGTATCATATTAATTTTTTCTTAATCTAGTTGATTAAAACGTGACACCAGTTCCATTATATCATACTATAATCAAGATTACATTCAAACCAACAAACAAAAATTTAGTTCATGACAGAGCTCAATTGTACCTTCAGTTCCCATTTTGACAATATTAAAAGAAAAAAACCCATTCATCTAAAAGAAAAACCTAAGCTAGGGTTTGCGATTGCCTGACGAGAAGAAAAAATATAATCAATTTTATAACAACTTATCTTAAACTGAAAAAGAAAAAAAAATGAATTCAATTAGAAACAGAAAACCCTAATTTCTTCTTCTTCAAACAGAAAAGCCTAATCAAGTAGAAACATAAACCCATGAAACAAACTCCCCTAGAAGCAGAAAACCAATGAAACAAAAACCTATAGAAATAGAAACCCCTAATTTCTCAATTTTGATGAAAGAAAAAAATGTTCTTACCTGAGAAAGATAACCCCAACAACCATAAAGAAACTCCTTTGAGGCAAAAATCTTCAATTAGAACCTCACACGATAATTTTGGTTATGGTTATTGAAGGGAGAAAGAAGAAAGCAAAAAAAAAAAGATCGAAGGTGAGGAAGAAGGAGAAGGGAGAGTTCTGGATTGCAGTACTTTGTTGTTTTATTTGTTTAAGCACTTCACACGATTTAGAACTACACAAGTTTTTTTTTCTTGGAAGCATGTATTTCACACGTTTTGGTTTGTGTTTTTTTCTTTCCTTTATTATTATTTTAATCAGCTGGGGTGGAACTTAAGGGAATATGGGGGGAAATAGAAATCAAATAAAACGACACACTGCTAATGTCATTTACCAGATTATTTGACTTATACCAACTGTCAAATATTAAACTACTTACGAAATCCGTCATTCTTCGCGAAAACCAAGTGTCTTAAAAACCTGGTTTTGGACTAGTGAATAGTACCTACAGTGTCTTTACTTCTTGGTCTTTTACTACCTCTTGCATCAATTAACAACATCTGATCTGAACTATTTGTTCGACTTGATTCACCCAGGGATAGTTGAGGAGTTGGGTTTCTAATTGAGAGGTGCTGATTGGGAAGATATGGTGAACATTAATCTCTTCCTTTAAACGAATAGCAATGACTTCACACTGAGTTTTATCATGATTGAGAACATATCATCTTGGGCATATTCTCAATGGTTGATTCAAATATTGGAAAATAATTTTAACTTCAGTAACATTCAATCTTTCTACATGAATATCTCTTCTCCATGGGGTATTAACTGACACGTGAGTTGAAACAATAACCCATTTATATTTAGTAGCAATTCCATCTGGGGGGATCAATTTTACAAACTTTTCCCATCATTCTTCCCAACTTATGTGCAAAGGATCTTGTTTGAAATTCTTGGGGATGATTCCATATTTCTAATTCAACAACAAAATTATTCCAATCCAATTTAGTTGCATCCACAGAGGGATCCTGATGAATACATAATGAACAGAAATCCACTAAAAAAGGTAAACTTTTTCTTCATGATGAATTTTTTTACCTTTTTTAGTGGATGGAAGATTTATCTGTCTCTTTTTCAAATTCTATGATGTACATATTTTTATCATGATAGCTAGACCTAAATTTACCGACATTCTTCCAAATCCTTTTAGTAGCACTTTCAGCTACACCTACAAACATAGTATCTTCATGAAACACTTCAACAATTACACTATTTTCCCAATTATCATTACCCTCTTGTAAATCTACATCATCATGAACCACTATTCGATCTTTAAGAGTAGAATTCTCCAGTTGATTTGTGATATGAGAGACAGATCGTGAAGAGGAAAATAAAGCCATTTTTGATGAGACTGCTTCCCAAGTGAAAAAATCTAAGGAAAATAAGGGATTGAAACTGATTTGCGATGAAACCAAGGTGAAAAGACAGGGGTTATGAGCAATAACTTCAGTTTTGACACGCTTACAAGGAAACACAGGATGGAAAAATACGTAACGTGGGAGCACTGAGGCAGGTAAAAAAATACTGATATATCTGAGACAAAACAAACAAATCAGCGGTTAGAAATAAAGGATAGGAAAGAAAGATGGAATCAAAAGACTAAGATAGAAGAAAATACGACATGATTTGGAGAAAAAAAATTAACCTAATAAAGGAAACAAAAAAAATATCAGATGTTTATGGTTATGAGAAAACTTAAAAAGACACATTAAACTCTAAATTCCGACATGCAAGTAGTTAATTGCAGTAAAAAAGGCCAAGGAGTTTTTAAGAGGAAATGGTCCAACTCCGAGTTAGGGACCTAAATCCTAATTATAAAAGGGGTTGAGAGATAAATAAGGTGAACAATTAATGAAGTTGTTTATAGTTTAAAGGTTACATAAAGTGTAAATTAGAGATGTTTGTCGCCATTTTTCAAATTCAAATAGAAAGTTCATTTTCTTTTAAAAAATATTATTGTGATTAGGCCAAGCATTATGGTGGAAGTTTTAGCTTGCTTTAGCTATATTATAACTACGAATAACCACTGTGGTTCATTTCTTAGCTATAATGTGGCCAAAAGCTATAGCTTAGCTAGCAAAACACACAGATATATGTTATTTTTTAGCTAATAAATGGCTGACGGAAACTCAATTTTTTACATAAAGTAACATTCTGAATTCACCATTTAGGTTTAATATTTTTGGTGGACCCAAAATTTGAGTTTCCACCATATAAGCTAAGAAAAAGTTCCTCGCCATAGTGTTTACTTTTCTGGGTGCCCTTGGATATAGCCAAGAAAAATACCCAACCATAGTGATTGGCCTTAGAGAGAACCAACTTAGGATCTTTTCATTATCTTCTTATCTTGTACTTGCTTTCTTTATCACCTCCCAGTATTCACATAAACTGTAATCAATTTTAGGAATCCTATCTCCTTTTTGGTTTGTCTTAAATGTCTGTCTAAAGAGGTTATTGTGTTATGCCCCATGCCAGTAAAGTCTGATTTTTGTCCCCTTGGTGCATTTGAATTACTGGTTTTGCTACTAACGGGCTGCTTGTTTTTTTCTGACTCGTCTGGTTTTGACTTATTTGAATCTGACTTATCTGAATCTGAATCATTACATGTGACTCAAAAATAATAAAATAATAATTATAAAAAATAATTATTCCAGTCAGATATGTATCCGACGAGTCAGGTACAAAATGATACATGACTCAAATAGCTTCGAGTCATATATATGAGCAGAGTTAGGCCTTGAGTTAGACGTCAGAAAATAATAAATAAAATGATATGACATCTGACTTGAACCGAGTCAGATCCAAACAAATATGGTGCAATTTTTTTAATGATTGGACTGAGTTCTGACGTTTTCATACTCATATTAGGGGTCTAGATCAAGGTCATCTTATTGCTACCACTTTGTGTGTAATTGGACTAGCATAACTAATTTCCTCCTCTTAAATTCCAATAAACCACCTATGATTGTCCTAGAAAACTTTATCTACGACTATATCTAGAGCTAATTATATAATCCCTCAAACGGTTGGAAATTATAACAATAAAACATTAAACATTAGATAAATCTAGCAATAATAAAAAATAATCATCTGAAATTGAAAGAACAATTTCACACATAGGGAAGAGCCACCTGCTTAACAAACTGTTCTTAATTAGTACGGGTTAAAAATAAAATAAACTTTCATCAATCAAAATTTCTGCTAGGTTCCTAGTAGTGCTACCTTCTTCTTTACTTAATTCTCATTCAATTATCCCTATCTTTCGAAGTTCTTATTTTATACTATATATTTCCATGTCTTCCTGGGCCTACACAATAGTCCACGGGTACACCTCAAGAATGAGGGATGTTATACCCCAACAACAGAGATGTTCCCAGGATAGAATTACCCGGTATAACTCGTACAAGCACAATACATGTTATCTACTCTCTGAACTTAGCATCGAGATTTATGAAGGAAAATAAACAAGTAAAGTGCACATCAAAACGAGAAGAGAGGAAAAAAAAACTAGGAATAATAGTCTGCTCTGGAATATTTTGCAAATGAGAAATTTGTTTTCTTTCATAGGTAAAATATGGAGTTAAACCAGTGCACCAATTAAGGAAAAAATTATGTTATGAATTATGACAGAAATTAAATAAAAAACATTTAAAAAACATTCTGTCATAATATTGACATAAGTCACATAAATTATTTTTAGTAAGCAAAAAAAAATTTCTCTAGTCAAAAGGCCCAAGTTTAGCAAAATTATAATTAAGAGAGAATCAAAATTCGTTTTAATATCCTAACCATTTTGACTAAAAAGATAGATCTTGTGTGAACCCACTTCCACTAGCCTGGCAAGGCCCGTCGCGAGAGATGTGCGTGCTTTTGTGCGAAGCACCGCACTTATGTGAAAGTCATACTAGCCTTTACCTAAGCCCTTATGTTGACCCAAGTATCGTATTTAAAATCTCAAGAATCATAGTAGTATATGGAGGACCATCATTTATAGTTTTTGGGACTAAAGGTTTCAATTAATTCACAATAGGGAAAATAGCTAGTGAACCTTAGTGACGCTTAGGTCCCAAGTTCAAATCTACCAGGACCAATGATCATTTTATTGAAACGCTATTTTCTCCAACAATCCCTTACATGATTGAAATACCAATAAAGATAAGAAATCAGAAATCAAGAAAAACCACTATACGCAAGAGGTGTCCATAAGGTCTTGAACCTTTTCTTGGTGAGAAATTACCGGAACTATTTGATGGATAATAACCTTGATACATTGAACTTGTGTACAATCAAAACATGCATGATAAAATCTTTTAGAAAAAATGTTCAGAGAAATTCTGAACCCTTACAATTAATTCATTCTTACCTAATTAACATAAAATCAAATCAAACTAGAGACGATAAAAAATGACTTATAACTTCTGTAGATGATTTAATTGCATGACATGCTCATTTCCTTCCGCTTTTTTTAATCTTCTCTTAAAAGGAACTGACGTGACTCAACCAAACATAAATCTCTAGCCTAACAAATGAAAAATGGAAATAAATTAATATATTGATCTGGACCTCCTATTTGGTTAGTACCAATTGTAGAGGCGGGCCTTTGCTTATCATGCAAATAAAATAAAATAAAATGGCGGGCTATAACATAAAATTCCTAACAGTAAAACAGGTGGACAAAAACTTAAAAACCAATCCTGTCAATACCAGTGTGCTTTAGAATCAACCCAACATAACATAAAAGACCCAACCTTATAAAACCATTCAAGTCTCATTTAAAACACCCAACAAAATCATCACAGTACATGATCGAGATGAAATGAATTATAAAAAATCAAACGCGTGAACGATTTTTTTTTTCCGAAGAAATGATGTATTATGATTTTAATGACGTTTTTGCTGACGAGGTAAAGGCACATGATAATTAAGCAAGGCAAAGATATATTGAAGAACAAAAGCTTGAGATTGAAAAATTTAAGGAATATTAAAATTTGGAGAAGGATTAGAACGGTATATTTTTAGTCAATTTGTGAAGCTAGCTGCAATAATTGTTGTGGTCCTTGAAGATGTTGGACCGTAAGCCTATAACGTTTTAAAAAAATTTATTGTATTGATTTTTTATTAGTTTTTAGGGTAATTAACTTATGTTTTATTAGTTTTTAATGATATTATCTGTTTATATTGATATTAACCATAAAACTTGGAACCAATATTTCATAAAAAAGAAATAAAGTCGTAGCACGTATGAAAAACTAGTTTTATTAAAAAGAAAAAAAAAAGAAAAAAAATTCGTAGACTTAAATTTCCTAATTAATATTTTATACAAGTGTATCAACAATGAAAATTTTTATGAAATTTTTAAAAACAAAAAAATTATATTAACTATTCATTTATTTATATCTAATGGTGGATAAATTAAGTCAAACGATCCGTTCTGAAAGAAGAAAGCTCAATACAAAAAATAGGGCATGAAGCTCGGTGTAAGCGGAGTGTGAGATACAACTAGTTCCAAACAACTACAGGTGGAAATATCCGTCCAGCCTCTGGACGTTTAGCCATATAATAACACACTGTGTTTTCGTTGGTAAAATCTGGGAAGTTTAGCAAGAGAAAGAGATCGAGTTTTAGAGAGAGAAACTGTGAAATATCCTCGTGATGTCGGAAGATCTAGTTTTAGATACAGCAATCAGAGATTGGGTTTTGATCCCACTCTCTGTAGTCATGGTTCTAATTGGCATCCTTCGTTATTTCGTTTCTAAACTCATGCGATCTTCTACTACACCAGATGCAAAGATGGTCAAAGAAGGGTTTGTATTCAAAACCCTAAAATACCTTTTTTCTTTTGAATTCTCCGATAAATTTCTTATTTTGATTCTTTTGTTTGTTGATTTCGTAGGCAGGTTGTTCTTAGGGCAAGGAATTTGCGAGTTGCTGCTAATTTTATTCCTTTGAAGTCATTTCGAGTTCGCAAAGCATATTTCACTAACGAGGTTTGGATTCTATTCTAGGGTTTGGTTGATTAATGTATGGTTCTGTTCTTATGGAAATTGCTTATGTCGTCTTCTTCGCTGAAATTATATTGTAGAGTTTGGAGAGCTTAGTGATACTACATATGTAGGACTAGGTATGTTTTGCAGTTAAACCATGTGCTGGTTGTATAGATTGCATTTCAAACGTCTCAAAGCACCAGGATTGGTGAATAATTGAGCTTGAATTTAGACTACCCATTAGTGTGCTGGGAATTTTTTTCTCAAGAAGCCTGCACAAGACATAGGCTAACATGAATTTTGGTTAGCTTGGACACCCATTTCCCAATTTGATAATTCCTCTGAGTTAGGCAACATGAATGGACAGATGAAAATTACATCTGCCCACAAGCTTTAGAAGTTGTTAAACAAAAACAAGTATCTTGTACCCACCAAACTTCTCTAAAATCAGCACAGAACGACACAAGTGCTTAAACAGGAATTAGTGAAACTAGAAACAGAGTAGTTCACTAACCTGAAGGTTACGTAGACTAATTTAAACACTATTAAAAAGGTGTAGAAGCCGGAACAAAGAGAGAGAAATTTTTTTAGAGAACCCCGACAATGGAAACAGGTTCTTTTACTCTTTAGAGGACTTATTGATGAGAAATTTGTGGATTTGTAAACAACACCAGCTGCAATTGTTCCCTTTATCAACGTATGTAGCTCTTCATCACCGCTGATTGCAGTAAAACAATTAGAGAATGCTTGTAAGTTATGAAGCTGTATTGTAAAAAGAAAAACATTGAGATACAGGAGTTTATGCTTTGGGCAGACGCCATTTTGAATTTGCAGAAAACCTCCATTCAGAACATCCAAGATTAGTCTTTTATTAAAATAACATAAACATTACAAAGAACGTAGCTGTGGAAACAACACCAGAACATAGAAGATCACAATACTTTTAGGATACTAAAAACCCATAAAAGTATGACAAATGACCAGAAATCCACAGTCAGCAAAAGCTTCCTACATCTGTTTTCTGAACTGTATGGTTATGTAGGACATAATATTTAAAGATTTGCTGAACCTTGAAAAAGTTCACTGCCTTAATGGTGCATGGTTGGTTGCATGTTTTCAACGTTGAGTTCCATTGTATGTGACATAGTTGAAAATGCATGAAAATTTTGAGGATATCATTTCTGCTACTAGGCGAAGGGGCAGCAGTTCTGAAAAAAATGCTTGCTGTAATGGCAGGAAGATGGTTTACTTCACGTTCCTAAGGGGACAGCAGCTCCAAATCCACAAGCTCAGATGTTGTCTGATCCTAACATGGCGATGGATATGATGAAGAAAAATCTTTCTATGATCATTCCCCAGGTAATCTTGTCAATTTGATGTTTTAACTATATTTCAAACACTTGCTTGGTTGGGAATATTCACCTTCTTGTCCTACATTGTCCCTTATTTTCAGACCCTCACTTTTGCATGGGTCAACTTTTTCTTCTCTGGTTTTGTTGCTGGTATGTCTCGGAACTTTCTCATTGTAAACTTTAGCTCTATGGTTTTTCAATTATCAAGATATAGGCTTTGAAATCGGTCATTTTATATCTATCTTGGGGCCAATAAGAAGAGCGAACATTTGTTATATCTATGAACTTCTGATACAGTTAGGAGATTCTTTATATGCTTGTTTTCGTGTCCATCTGAGTTTCCTTTTTTTTCCGGTCTTTCATTCAGCCAAGATACCGTTTCCACTTACTCAGAGATTTAGATCAATGTTACAAAATGGAATCGACTTAAGTACCGTTGATGTCAGCTATGTTAGCAGCCGTTCATGGTAATTATTATCTTTTTTGAACCAGAACTTTGCATCTATTTCCTCTGTTTGAGTTTCTTAGTTGATTCTTGGTGATCATTGTCAAACATTTATCACTACTTTCATGCAGGTATTTCCTCAACCTGTTTGGATTAAGGGGTCTTTTCAGCCTTATTCTGGGAGAAGAAAATGGTGACTACTAGTCTTTTAACTCCGGATTTAATGTCTTGGTCACAGCTTAAAGACATGAGAATAGATGTGACAGAGAGTTTCAAGTTTTTGCTTTTGCTAGTTAGTAATTTATTGTTTTGGCAACGCAGCTACTGATGATACACAAAAAATGATGCAAATGAGTGGATTTGGAATGGACGCCACAAAGGTAATTTTTCCGAATATTCTGCCTAGTGGTTACATTTTAGTCTTTCAAACTATACATCGTGTGTGTATTCACCGTGTACTTTGAATTTCCTTTACACAATTTGGTGCTTTTCTACAATTGATTTCATTTCCTTCTCTGTTCTTTTTTTCAGACTCTGGGTGCAGAGAAAGACAGCCTTGACATCATCCAGCATGACTGGGCCCCTCTGAAATTCGAAAAGCGTGCTGAAAGAGTGTTGAGGAAGCTTGTTGCCTGACTCCTACTCAACCAAATAGAATGTGACCTCAGTTTCAGTTTCGTGTGCAACTCTGGAATCGTCGTCAAACATGGCTGGATTCACCCTATATTCGCGAAGCTTTTGGAGAGGGTTTTGAGAAATCTAGTCAGCTGATTTTCACTCAATCGATTACAATGAGACCTTAGAATCAGTTTACACGTGTGCTTCTGGTTCTCTAGTGAGTTTACGTTTTAGTAGATACTGTTGGTTGAGGTTCATTGAAAACAAGAGGAATGACAGCACTTGTTTATCAGAAAGATGGAGAACAAATGGCAACTACAGTTTTTGATGATTTCCACTTCTAAGCTTCATTTTATCCTTTGCACCTATTTTTCGTAACTAAGTGTAATTTTAATGCAGTCTAGGAACTCCAAAGTTACAGCCTTTCCGCTGCTATCCAAAAACTAGATTTGGCTAAAATGAGACCTCTACAGGGGGGTGCCAGATTAATGGCCAACCAACTAGTTCTTCTGACTTCAAGGCATTCTACGCTCTGCGACCCTTTTGTTAATGATTCACGGTTACACTAATAGCCATAGTACGAAGTTATTGAATTCGAAACTTGTACCTATTTGGACTTGCTAAAAACACACTGATGAAACTCCAGATCATGTCACTAGATAAAGAACTCTGAAATGAGAAAGTAGGAAAAAACTCAAAACTTGTTTATGATTGATTAGCACCTACTTCACTATATGTAAGTCTAAATTTTAGAGTTAGAAATGCGTCAATACATAATAACAACTTCCTGTACACCCCAAAGAGAGGTAATCTCCTTTCTGGACTTATAGATCACCTTCAAAGGTAAGCTTGACCCCAGGCCTTACTACCTCATCCTCCAAAGGTAAATTTGGTCCTCAACCGTTTACCACACCACATCCGAGGATTAGTTTGTTGCGTTATAATTGTGTACTTGTATTATTTGCTTCATATCTTCTACTCCAACTTCAAGCAAAGCTTAGACTACTCATCTGCGAGGACCTCCAAACATAGGCCTCATGTATTTGTCATCAAACTTTCTCCAATATGAGTGTATTGTATATACAGGCCTTTCCAACAGCATGGAGATACTGTCCTTCGCTCTAAGGATATTGGTCGAGGCAGATTCATCAAATGAAAGCAAGGGAAGGGTCATGTCATGACTTGGAGAAGTAATATCTGGATGGTGGTTTCCCCTCGTATGGTGGGGAAGCAGTAACCTAATTAGGGGCTTCGTCAAAAAACCAAATACCTGTGCAATTAAAATAATGCTAACTATTATAAGTCAATCAAATATGAAAGATAAAAAGGAAAACGTTCTGAGAGGGAGACACACCACAGTAGTAAAAAGTACAGTGAAAACCGTATTTGTGACCATTGTTGCATGAGCTGGAATCACTGTTACGCCAGAATAAGTGAACTTCAGAAAAGAAGAGAGACAGTATCAGAAAAAATCGCTCTCTGTCAATGGTTGGAAATTACAACATCATTCAGCTTTTAGTAGTTGCAGCTTACCTGTTTGAAAGCCAGGGCGATAGAAACGGCTCCTCTCATAAGACCAGCCCACCAAATTACAACCTAGTTAAATTAAGAGCAGAAAGTAATACACATGTAAGCATCTAACTACTTTCATATTGGTGGTGCTTTTGGGGGTACTTAGTTAAATATTATTGAAAATGAAATACTGAAATTTTATTTACTTGGTGTTTGAATGTGATCGATACTCTTTCATCACTTTTATTCATGTAGTTGGATAAAACAGAGAGAGGAAACACAAATGCCGCACGGCCAACTGCAATCAGAAGGATGATGGTGGAGTACATACTTATGCATGTTTTGAAGCTGCAGGAAGTAAAAAGTAGGTTTTGAAGTTGCAGGAAGAGAATGATATGTGTACTAGATATATTTCAAAAGATCTTCTGTTGATCTAAAAATTCTTGAAAATAAACACACCTCTTATTGCTAATTTTCCATTTCTCTACATCTGAGGCATCCATTCCGCAGTATAAGAAGATAAATGCTTCCGCTATGAATGACATTGTTGCAAATGTATGCCTGCATGTGAATGACATTCTTAGGCTTTGTTTGTTGACTGAAACAATGTTTTCCAAATTTCAAAGAAGAAATCTGAAGCAACTAATATAAACCAAAGGAAACACTAACAACATCTAGAACATAGTTTAATCTCCAGAAGCCGCAACTAAGCTCACAGTGTGTAAATACTTGCCTGGTTGTGACTCTTGAGTTCTCTGTGACGTTATGCCAAGCATAATGCGACATAACAATTCCACAAAAGAAAACTGTGAGGATACCGCTCAAGTGTAGCAACTGCATAACAAACAAGTATAAACAACAGAATGAGATTATGTAACCACAAAGACTCGGACCTAAAAAGAACATTAGTTGCTCAGTCCTTGTTACCTCGGCCAGCATATATGAGAGATACGGCATTAAGAACATTATAGCACATTCACGATCAGTTGAGTGCCTGAAAAGAAGAACACATGCAGGTGACATATCTATGGATGAGGAATATCTCTTGCATACCAACCCTGAATCCATATATTCATCCCGCAATCAAGACGAAGCAACTAGGAACTCGTGGCAGATCACTTACCTACCAAAGTATAACGTCTTAAGAGCGTAAGAAGTTAGAAGCCCTACCTGCATAAAGTGAAACAGATGTGAAGGTACATACAAAAGACGCTGAAACAAATGTGAGAAGCATCGATTACAGATATGCAAGTTCAAACTATTGTTCTTGAAGCTCCACTTACAACAACTCCAAGGGCAGTGCTTGTCGAAAATAGGAAGAGGAAATCCTTGATAACATTAACTGATGCCCATCCGCTAATCCTTGATACATCAATCTTTTGGATTGCTTTAAAGAGAACAACTGAAGTTGCATCGTTCACTACTCCTTCCCCAAAAACTAGGCTGTAAAGCAGAGGAGTCTCGTCTTGGTCAAGGACCTTCATGAAAACACCGTAGACGTTTTTTATTACAGTTATGCACATATGACAAATAAAACATTGAAAACTGACAGTATGCTAAACCAAACTAACCTGTAATGTGCACACTGTATCAGTCGACGAAAAAATAACTCCAATAGCTAAATCATAAAATAATACAAAATTCAAACGTTATCCAAGGAAAATGTAAAGGTGCGAAACGATAGCGAAAAGCTTGAAAAATAATCAAGAGTCTAACCGAGAAAGTCCTGTGTTTCTAGTCCGTTAAACCCTATCTTCGGGAATAACCACATGGAGCCTATAACATCAACAATAACAAGTAGGGATGTCAAAATCGTCATGGTACATAAATTATCACTGTTTCAGATACAAATGACTCCAAAATTAAACTACTGTTGCGGGACATCCCACGTATGTGCTAGTTGAAGAGGGTTGAATGTATTACCAATCGTAATAATAACGGTTGAAATAAAAACACCAGGTACTCCAAAAAGCATGATTGTTGAAAAGTTACGAAAGAATTGCTTCTTCTTGACTTGAAACCTGCCGAAGTATCAGCCACAGGAAACTAGCTCACTAAACTATTCACAAATTAACAAAATATTCAAACAGACAAACATAATTTAGAGGTATTAGTTAACTTGCCCAGCATTGAAGATTATCGGTGGCAGAAGATAATAAAAAAACAAGTCCTCATCAAATCTTAGAATGTGGGAACTTGTTCCATTGCTAAGAAACAAGACTACAACTCCAGAGACGCCTCCCTGCAGGTTTTCAAGAAACAACAGTATTCATAGAGAGAATTTCGTATCTTTTCCATAAAATCAGTACAATCCCCATATCCGCACAAATAAAATAAAATATAAACAACCCTGATACAATCGAGCTCAAGTTAAGAGCGAAGGGGCAGGACATGTCAGGAATAATTGAGAGCTTAACTAAAACCTTGCATGCATAGATGCACACCATGCTATTCATAGTCATTTGGTTATAGATTCAATGCCCAAAAAATCAGTAGGTTAGAAGTTAGAACATATCATTAGCAAGACACTCCATTCATTGTCAATAGGTTGTACATTCAATGCCAACAAAGTCACCAAATTGTAACATGTGAGGACTGGTATATCTAAACTGCAAAACTAATTTGTAAATACTAGATATGAATGATTCTAGATACCTAAAGTTTGTCGCATATCAATTTTAGCTGCAATATTCCATCTACATTAAATTAGAAATCTCGAATTGAATTAATGAATATTGAAAATAAAAACAAAAAAAGTTTTAACATATTATCAGAAACTACTCCAAAATTGGTACTTACAATGATAATGGCAGTAATGGATTCATTAACCCATTTATTCTCATGAAGTAAATGGCCCACAACTATACATAGACTAAGTATAGCTGCAAAGAGTGATATAGATACCACATGAGCATGATCTGCATCATTCACATATTTTGCAATCAGACCCATTCCACCAACACCACCGTCACCAAATAACTCCATTAGTAGCAGCTCTCTCTTTTCTTCGGTTCAGAAGAAAAAAAATTAAAAAACACCTAAAAAAGTATTGGAATCAAACTCTTTTTTGTTTTCTATTAATACAATCCCACTGAGGAATTAGTGTCTTTCTCGGAGATAGATTCAGAGTTTGTTTGATACAGGCTTTTATGTGTCACGTGTCTAATTCTAATGATGACAGGGCTTTCTGTTGTTTATCCACGTCTAAAACTCTAACTCGACCAGGATTTCTATTCTATTTGCGCACGTACGAATGTATATTAGTACGGTCACATATCCATAGCAGACTTTTTAATATCTTTGGGTGGATTCACCTCATGATTAGGAGATCACCTTTTCGTTTCTTTTTTCTCCAATAGTGTCTATTTTTGATTGCTTATCACCAACAGGGGTGACCCTAAGTCTGCATACGTCTTATGGACTGGAGGAGAAAAAGACCACTTGCAGACACAAGAGGGAGTACATCTAACATGCCCGATGGCCGATTACATTTGGTGTTGGAAACAATAGCACAAAAAGTGAATCTCAAACATTTGAATCACGGATTAAGTCGTTTTTGACTCTGCTTTTTGATTATACTAGTGGTCTCTTTTGTCGAAAATCTTATGAGATAAAATAACTAAAAAACTCTCTTGTTTAATTTCTCTGCACTATGAGAAATCAAACCAACTTTTACTCTTTCTAATACTTGTTCAGGACCACGAAAATCAGAATAAAAAATCTTATTTTTTTTCTCTTTCAGAAAACATCCTAATATAGCTTACGGTTATCAATTTAATTTAATGAGAATAAATTCGGATTGTAATGGCCACCGAAAAATCCTCTCAACAGTTAAAAAACGACCATAATATATCAAAGGTAAAAACAGTAAAAAGTAATTTTCTAAATCACCAGACCTCCCAAGACCCGTTCTCCGGACTTTTAATATATACATGTAGTTCTATTTATATACCCAAATAAATTAGATGTGCTGGGGTTTAAACATTAGCCAATAATATAAAAGTCCAAAATTATACCATCATATTATCTTACGAATTTTGACATAATAATATAAAAATATATTTTTAAACAATATATCCCAACACTTGGCAGAGGAACAAAATACCTTACAAACATTTTAGTGATCGCTCGTGCCATACAGCCACACCTAAAACTTAGCATGCCTTTCCGGATATAGTTTACATGGTTCATAGCTAGTAACGAGAGTGTTAACAAGTTTCACTACAAAAAAAAACTTCGAAGCATGGAATATACATCCAAAAAAATCAACTTCTCACCACATTTAGATAAGGTGACAACGGTTGCATATAGATACGGATACGGATACAGCTATATCCGTATCTAAAAAATTGTTATGCTATCTGTATTCGTCCGATATCCGAACGAATTTGAGGATTTTTCTTCCATATTCATATCCGGATTAATTTTTAGATATCAGATAATTATCCGATCCAAAAACTAATAATGTCATAGTTTATTTTATTTAATTTCTAACATCCTTAAATTATAAATATTTATCCAAAAAATCAAAAGTAATATAACACCATAAATTGATAATGAAACGAAATTGTATGTAATTAAACATAATCCAAATTCCAAGCCCCCAAAATTAAAAGGCACCATACATATATAAAGTAAGTATATATATATAACGTACTCGGATCGAATTTTTCGGATGTGGATATCACTGTTCCCATATCTGTATCCATGAAAATAACACTTCAGATATATTTTTCGGATATCCGTATCCGAAATTTTATTTCGGATTTTAAACACAATTTTGAGTACGGATTCGGGCGAATATCAAATTTTCAATTACCCATTGCCAGCTTTACATTAGGATAGTGTAAGGTAAAAATATGTGAGCCCAAATTAACTTTTTTTTTTTATCACAAACCCATAATTAAAATATTCTAACATTTCCATTATGTAATGTCTATGGGAGCCTTTTTAGCTTTATTTGATGGATTCTACTATTTTGTTGGAAAAATCTCTGGGCGGACCTGTCCTGAAACTTTAGGCCAAATCCATTTTTGGATCACTTCTTTCGGGGTTAATTCGACCTTCTTTCCAATGCATTTCTTAGGTCTTTCAGGTATGTCACGTCGTATTCCAGATTATCCAGATGCTTATGCTGGATGGAATGCCATTAGCAGTTCTGGCTCTTATATATCCGTAGTTTGGATTTGTTGTTTCTTCGTGGTCGTCGCAATCACTTTAAGCAGTGACAAAAGATCTGCTCCAAGTGAACTAAATTGGGTTGTTAAAGAGAATTCAACCACACTGGAATGGATGGTCCAAAGTCCTCAAGCCTTTCATACTTTTGGAGAACTTCCTGTAATTAAGAAGACTCAAAACTAAATGAAGTAAAAAAGAGACTAAAACATAAATGAAGTAAAAAAAGAAGGTACCAAAAATCTATAATTAATTATCGGTGTACTAGGTTTACTATTTTAACTTCTTAACTGTATATCAATATATACAGAATCTAATTTTGTTAAGAAAATCATCGAATTTTTATAGAATTTGGTGATAAGGTCAATCACAACAATATAGGTAATTATCCCATAATTACGGGTTGTTAGGCTAAAGAAAATCTAAAAATTAAGGGTTTCGTTGTCTTTCACGCTATTGTATTTCTTCCCCTCTATTCATTCTTCTTATACTATAAGCTAACAGAAAATTGAGTCTCCCACTTTTCTTCATTTTCCAATTTAAAAAAACAAAATTATCACACCCATCTTGAGATTCGGCAAGTTTGTGTTATCTTAGATATTAAAGTTTTGTTTTATATTTTTAGTGACGTTATTTATATGCTTGTAAATATGATTTGATGAAGATTGTGGATGAACTGATTTTTTGAGTGTAGTGAGCTTTCAATGACTAATGTAAGGTTTTAAGATAATTAGGGTTGTCGAAAGCTTCACATGCATATTTTATTTGTATGATTTTTGTTTTTCTCATGTTTTTTTTATGTGATTTATTTATTTTTCACGAGTTTATACATCATGATTTTTAAGTTTTTCATGGTTTGTTTTATTATACATGTTTAAGGATTGGATATATCACACGTGATTTTAAATCTGAGCTTGTTTTTTGTGTGTGTGCTTGTTTCACATTAATTGACAGGTTCTTTGATCTCAAATTGCAATATTTTTTTTTGATTTTATGATATTATATTTTTTTTCATATGTTTGTTCTAATTATTCTCACACTAATTTAATTGTTGTAATCATATATTTGTGATCTTTTCATGTTGGGACTGTTTGGGTGAAAAAATTTAACTCAATTTTAACAGTATGTGACAAAAATACCAAGTAGAACTTTGATTCCTGATTTTTGTTTGATTTATAATTTGATTTGGTTTTGAATTGAACAACGAATGCTAATTTTTTTTTAAACAACATGTACATGCATATGGGATTATGGAATGGTAACACACGATGACGAAACTCCGTGACCGAGAAACTGATTCTAGTGAAACCAGTTCCCACGATTATTTTTTGAGAAAGTGCCGAAGAATAAAACAAAGACCGGCATACCAATATCATTCAAAGACCGTGGAAAAGCGTCCACAAGTAAGGAAAAAAAACAGGTAATTTTAAGCATTTTTAAATATGTCTCCGTATTTTTCATCTTTTTATTGATTTTGACAATAATTTAAGATTGTTCATGTTAATTGACATATCATATTTGTGATAGATATATTTTTCCATGATTTTTGTGTGCTAATTACTGGTTTTACAAATTAAGTGGTGATTGCAAAATAATTAAAGTGTTTGTTTTTTGTAGTACCTAGACACCGTAAAGCTTTTTAGAGCCAACTTTCACCGGAGATATTACTCAAACTTCCACTACTTGAAAAAGGTAAATTTCCTTGTTGTATAATTGCACATATAGTTCAACAACAATATATTAGAATCTGAAAATTATAATTTTCACTCTGTTAACAATGATATTTTTCTATTTCAAAAATACTAAAGCACTTGAAATTTATAAATTTCACTCTGATTATAGTGATTTTTTGTTTTTTCAATTGTTTTACAATAAGGGCATGACCAAATTATCTTCACAAGCATGTTTGTCATCTGTTGTACACTTTGTTGATTACACATTAGCATTCAATTTCATTGATTTTGTTTACATATGAATTCAGCAACAAGTGGTCCTGATGAGTTTCTTAGACGTGAAACAGTGAACTAGAGATAAAGAACACATATAATTGAATAGAACTCAAAATTTAGAACAATATAATGCAAATAAGTTGAGTTTAGGTTTAAAACCCACTACTCTTCTATATTCCACAAATTATAAGTTTAAGAAAATATCATAAAGTCTATCTTCTCAGGAAGACCCAATAACCTATTTATACTAGAAAATAACCCTAAGAAAATAAATCTAAAACTAAGGACAGAAACGCCCATCTCCTAGAGGGAAACAAATAAACATTCCTAAGTAGAACACAACTCTAGCCAAAACAGGATATGCCCCTGCATCAACCACCCCAGGTTAAAAGAAATCTCATCTCCGAAGAGATGCTTTATGAATTCTGTATAAATCTTTGACGTCTCTTTTGCTTTCCCACGATCTAAAACAAAACTAGTTACATCATTAAAGAACACCACAACTTGTCCTCCATGAAGTTTCTTATGCCTTAGATGACCAGTAGCAATATCCGTATACTGCATATTACGTTGTTTCATAAACATGTTCAATGCACCATATGATATCCTTGCTATTTTCCCACGATCAAACACAAAACCCAAATCTTCATTTCTGATATAAAACTTAGTAATGTCAGTAACAAGCAATAATTCCATCATCCGGTCTTTATATTCAGAGCATATTAATCTCTAGTCACCATCTTCTCTTTTGGAACCTGTGACCACCATCTTGTGTTTCGACTTTCCTCGATAAAAAACAAAAGCCATATTGCAACCAGATTTTCTAGCCAAAGAATGACCATAATCACTAAGAAAATTAAGACTACCCTTAACCTCTGCTGACAATATACCAAGTTAGTCGAGATAATCTCTAACTTTTGTTGTTGCTGAAGGTTGTATACATTCACTGCTCGTAGTAAACTAGATGGATTAGGAGCCAGTCTTTCAACAAAAACAATAGTCTTTAGCGTTGTCTCTTTGCGCATTGTAAAACATGCCGAACTAAGATACTGTTGTAACACCTTAACTATGTCTTCTTCCTTAGAAGCATGGCACATTTTATAAGTCAAATCCCCTCATTTTTATGATTTTAGTTGTGCTTTCTTGTTAGCATAAACTATACTAACTACAAATAATTTCTACTTAGCAGTACTGTGAACTATGAAGTCCTTGAATATAGAGCCAAAACAAGCACCTTGGCAACTAGAGTTGCACAATAGCACATGTACCAGTAAGCTAACATTTCCCAATAAACTAGTTTCTCAAAAATACAATTAAAGAAGCACTTACACATTGAGGATTCAGGTTGACGCATATCAACATAAAACTCAACCTTTGTAGTAAAACCATGTATAAGTGCTTTCTGTTTGGAATCACCCTGTATTTGATAAAATGACGTATGCTGATATTCTATACCAACCTTAGGAATTAAATTATATATTAAAGCTTTTATACCGGTCACAAAATTAACACCACACACTTCAGGTTGCTTACTGAGATCGTGTCGTTCAAGCTCTGAGCTTTCAACAACACTTAAACTCTAAGGTGCAGTGACTCCCTTTTTTTTCCATGTTTTTACTACAATGCACTTCTAAACATATACCCAAGTTTGGTAAAAACTGGCTTTTCACAAGGACTACCAAGTATCGACTAACCACTTTACTAACCCACTTTTGATTAGTAGTATCACCACTTAGGATTAGAACTGATAGATGCTATGGACAACAACATGG
Source organism: Papaver californicum (assembly GCA_023531435.1). Classification (NCBI taxonomy): domain Eukaryota; kingdom Viridiplantae; phylum Streptophyta; class Magnoliopsida; order Ranunculales; family Papaveraceae; genus Papaver; species Papaver californicum. Next base: position 937,645 of record JAJJMC010019832.1, read on the forward strand.
CGAGAAATAACTAAGTTTTGATTCAATCATAAGAAAATTACCTATCTCCATTACCAGACCTATCATCAAATCCCAACCATACAACATCTCATGGCAGTTCTTACTGTGAACATATCCATCTGAAAGTGAGGCATTCTTCAGTACTTCTACTACCTCAATAATTGGACCTCTACCTGCAATTGAAAACACTTCTTCCACACATGTTTTCTTCTTGTTGATGGTTGCACATACCTCATGATGGATACATCTTATGCCATCACCATAAGCTTCACTTTCCTCCCCAACCCGTTGGTCCAAAGAGAGTGCTACTGGATCAACACCATGTTGTGGATGATATCCATACACATCCTCACATAGCTCATTAGTAATAGTGCAACTGAGAATCTCACCTTGTGGCACAAATTGATCATAAGTTTTTACACGCTCTCTTGAGTAAGACATATCCATTCCAAGGTTTTCTAGAGAATCTTCAGTCATTGTATTCCTCCCAATCTTAGAGAGAATTCGACCTCGAATTTTACTTTTATAATTTCTATCATAACACTTCTCCTCTTGTTAGAGAAAATTCGCCACGAATTTTACCGGCACAATTGTCTCTACAAGTTCCTTTACAATAAGCGATTTATGTTTGCTTATAAGAATCTGATCTCAAATTAAGATTGTCAACAGTACATAAAGCTTGTACTGTATATAAAGCTTGAGATCTCGGATTAAGAATATCTACTAGATATGCAGACTGATTCTTGTAAACAAATTGAGTTTGGTTTATCAGAATACTTACTATGCTTGTCTCTTCCTTGATGAAAGGATCAACACAGTCTGATGTAAACAAAACTTCTTCTTCAACTTCTGGGTAACTATCGTAGTCGTAGACTGGTGGTAAGTCCTAATCAACAACGACTTCGTCTGTACTCCCACTTACTAATAATGGTGTTTCCTCATGAACAACAATGAGTTCGTTTTCACTCTCACTTACTGAGAATGGTGTTTCCTCATGAATAACATGTCTATGAAAAAGATTTTCATCGACTACTGCATGTTCATGTTCATAATATTTAGAAACTCCTTCTGGTGAATCTAAAGGTTTGTGTTGGCTCTCCGGTATCTCCATTCGAGCTTTCGCACATCCCTGTTTCTAGCGCCAATTGATGAGTTTCTTAGACGTGAAACAATGAACTAGAGATAAAGAACACAAATAATTGAATAAAACTCAGAATTTAGAATAATAGAACACAAATAAGTTGAGTCTAGGTTTGAAACCCACTACTCTTCTATAATCCAGAGATTATAAGTTTAAGAAAATATCATAAAGTCTGTCTTCTAAGGAAGACCAATAACCTAGTTATACTAGAAAATAACCCTAGAAAAGAAATCTAAAACTAAGGACAAAAATTCCCGTCTCCTAGAGGGAAACTAATAAACATTCCTAAACAGAACACAACTCTAACTAAAACAAGATATGCCCCTACATCAGGTCCAGTCTTCTCATTTGGACTAACCCAGTTCTTCGATGAGGTTGATACATCTGCCCAAATACATGATCATGGCGGCGTTAATCCTAATAAAACAAAATAAGGTAACCAATCCTACATTAATCTACTGGTTTTATTGCGGCTTTCGTTTAATTAATTCACACTTACCACGATAAAAACAGGTTTAAGCGAATTTGAGAAAACAAGAAGTGACCAAAATGCTTAACTCTCTTTAATTACAGCTATTATTACTCTTCGAGTTATGCTCAAATTTGCTGAAGTGATAGGAGATCAGGTTTTTATAGCTGCAATAACTAATTTTTTAGGGTCTCTAGAAAGCTCTCAGTGAGTTGGTTGATAGCCAATAAATAGGGTTCATTGGCTTTTTTAAGTTCCCAGTGTCTGTATTCGTTAGTTTGGTCCCAGAGACTATAGGAGGAAACACCACCTATGAGATAAGGAGCCCATACGTATCTATTCCAAAGTATGATCGAAAGTGCCATGCTAAATGCAAGTATCACACTAACTACTGACACAATAAGAAATCCAAGACCCCTCGTCAGCTTTCTCGGCAATACTATCTGACGAAATGCTATCTGTTTTTTTAATAATTTAATAAGGGTGGCCTTGATAAGTCCAATATGAAATAGTATGTGGAGACCATGATGTCTGTTCGACTGTATCTTGTTTTTATTTTGGCAATCTGCCGAGCATTTTTGTATCTTGAAGAACTACACTTTCGTTTTTATATACATACTCAATACTCTGGATATGAAACTGAATTTATCAACTAATAGTTGTAGTTTTAGGCTTTTAATTTGTTGAAATTTGGTTGTCCTCTGCAGGTGAAGCAAAGGTTAGCTCGTTGGTACGAGGAGTGAAACCAGATCATCTAGGGTCTTGAAAGGTGTTGCTACTTAATGTAAGTTCCACTACCAAGAAGCAATGTGCTACAAAAGATTCAGAATAAGAAAATCAAGATGACGGTTCAATTGGTCTCAGATTGGGATCACAACAATGTTACTTACGAATAAGTTTGAGTTTTCTTTGTTGCTTTAATAACCTGGTGAATTTGAGGGCGACCCAAAACTAATTAGGGGCGACTTTTTTAACCCAATCTCATGGGTTTGACTAAGGGGTGATTTAGGGTTTGTAAAAATATTAAAATACCCTTTTACTTATCAAATAATTACCACAAAAATTTTTACTAATAAAAGTTTAAAACCCTAAACCTAAAAGCTTAGATGTCATAATCGGTAGTTTCGTGTTTGTATTTAACTACCGATTATGGTATTGTTCTTCATTGTTCATGAACATCATGCACAATCGGTAGTTATGTTTAGTCATAAACTACCGATTATATTCCTGGAGCAAAATTCAGGCATAATCGGTAGTTCCGTATAGGGTTAAACTTTTGATTGTGAATGTTAGTAATTCCTCAAAAACATCGATCACAATCGGTAGTTATGCTTACACCTAAACTACCGATTGTATTCCTGTCTCCAAATTTACACATAATCGGAAATTAATCTTTTTATGTAACTACCGATTGTAGTGTGTCCATATGCACAATCGGTAGTTATGTAGAGTCCAAGCTACCGATTATGCACAATCGGTAGTTACTTTGTTTAATTTACTACTGATTATGTAGTGATTAAACGGTGTCTTCCTGGAAAGCACGGTAAAAGATCTCGCTGATGATGCTCGTCGTCCTCGAAATTAGATTTTGGTTGTTTTGACAAAGAACATCATTTTGAAAGTTGATTTGTAACAAAGTTGTTTACTTTATGGATATGTTTATGATGTTTAACATTACTTGTGTTTAATGTTCTAACATTTGCATGGATTATGCATATTGAATCGAAAATGCATACATTGCGTAACATTAAAGGAAATGAAATACAATAAATCATTAGATTACACTTAAACACTTAAGCATATATGTTGAAATGGTGCAAGGTACTTTCTTCCAAGATGCGATAGCAATCCTCATGCATAAACGTCTTCCCATGGATAGTTGCATATTTTTCGAGAGCCATCACTCACTGAAAAAAATAAATCGATTATAAGTTTGAATGTTTGAAAACTCTTTTTAATGAACGACTTATTAATTGACACATTTACTCTTGTCACACTAGATTCGGTGGGCTGAGCTTATTTTCTCACTTTCATTTCCTGTTTCAAAGCTTCCAATCGTTGAAACAACTTCTCAAACCTTTTCTTAATGACTTTGAACGTCCTACGATTTTGATTTCCGTCTAATCCCACAAAAATCTTAAACAAACGCTTCCACCAAGAATCGGATGTCTGATCTACCATCCAATCTTCATTAACGGGTTCGTTATATGGGTAATGTACGCTCTTTCGTACTCGTGTGTTGTGATCGTAACCCACGATCTAACAACGGCAACATCTTCATCAGTAGTGTATGGAGTTACCATATTTAGTGCTTCAAAGGGTCGGGTGAGAATGAGTTGGAAAATGCAAATGAGAATGAGAATGAGATTGAAAGGGATATGGGAGATTGAGAATGAAAGGAATATGTGAGAATGAGAATCACCTTGAAAGGGATAGTTTCCTTTTGTTTAATTACCAACGACTAGTTTTTTTTTAAAAAAACCGTTGGGTTAGGTAGTACAAGCACAATCGGTAGTTTAAGAAATTCTTAAACTACCGATTGTGCTAGTACAAAATGTTGAATTTTTTTAAAAAATTTCGATTTCCAATTTGGGGCTACTTCTGATAATCGGTAGTTTAAGAAAATATTAAACTACCGATTGTGCTAGTACAAAATGTTGAAATTTTTAAAAAAAAATCGATTTCCAATTTGGGGCTACTTATGATAATCGGTAGTTTAAGAATTACTTAAACTACCGATTGTGCATGTACAAAATTTTGAAATTTTTAAAAAACTTTTGATTTCCAATTTGGGGCTACTTATGATAATCGGTAGTTTAAGAATTACTTAAACTACCAATTGTGCTTGTACGAAATGTTGAAATTTTCAAAAAAAAATCGATTTCCAATTTGGGGCTACTTATTAGAATCGGTAGTTTAAGAATTTCTTAAACTACCGATTGTGCTTGTACAAAATGTACACGGAAAATTTCGTACACGGAAAAAGTTAAAAATTTATATCAACTTTTTGAAAATAGTGCGCACGAAACTTAGTGTAAAAATTGAAAATATTATATACCAATTTCATTTCTTCTCTTCTACCAATTCTTCTACTCTCTTTTCTTCTCCATTTCTTCTCATTCTCCATCAAAAATGGATCCAAAAACTTTTGCATCACAATCAAAGAAGGGAAAGGAAAAGATGGTGATCGAAGAGTCCAAAATAATTCATCTCGATTCGTCAACTGATTCCGACGATAAGACCCTCCATCAGTGTAAAAAATCGGTAACTGATTCGTCAACTGATTCCCAGAAAAGGTAAGTTACATCGAACTTTTAAGTTTTTAGATAAACGGTGCATAATCGGTAGAAATATGATAGACTTTATCTACCGATTATGGCTCGAGTTCATCATTCCTGCAGAACATCATGAATATTCGGTGGATCGGCTTTAGTTTTATCTACCGATTAAGACTTGCAATTAGTTTCTGGATTTTTATTTACAACGGTAGATATAATATAGACTTAATTACCGATTATTTATTAGGTTTTAGTTAAGCATCATAATCGGTAGATATTTTGTGTACCCGTACTACCGATTGCATATAATCGGAAGTATATTGAGAACACGACCTACCGATTATCTGTAATCGGTTGATTGTGCTTAATTTTGTCTATCGATTATGTTCATGTGTAGTTAGTTAAAAATCTATGTTTTGGTTTGTTCATTAATGTATGTTCTTCAAATTTTGATTAAGGTTTATGGATGAAGATGAAGTTTTTTCTCCCCTCAATTATGTTGAACGCGACCTACGAATTACTCGTGAAGAAGTATGTCAATTGATGCTGGATAACCGGGATTATTCACAAATGATGAACGATCCTGATTGTGAATTGAACATTCCTGACAATCCCCTCAACGATGTTGAAGTTACAACTGAGGAAGATAAAGCTGTTGATCATCCTAAGAAGAACGAGGAGAAGAAAAACGAAGTAAAAAGTTGTGATACTAGGACCAAGGAGAAGAAGAAGAAGAAGAGAATAACTAGGAGTGAAAGAATCTAATGAAGTTCTATGTTGTGTTTTCTTTCGTTCTTTTCGGATGTTTTTAGTTATTTTGAGCAAGTTATCTGAAGAATATTGATAATATTTAGTAAGTGATGTTAAGTAATTTTCGGTTAGAACATCCATTTAGTAAGTGATGTTAAGTAATTTTCGGTTTGAGCAATTGTTCTGAACTACAACGCACATCTTCTCTTTTGCCTTGTTGAGAAGTGATAGACACATTTTAGTGTCTAGATTGCACCTTAGTTTCTATTAAGTTAGTATTCGATTTTGCAAATATTACGTGTTTTTATGCTTTTGTAGGTACATTTGAAGAATAAAGATTTGTGGAAAAATTGGCTCAAAAAGTGATAAAGGCACCCAAGGACAAGTGTTATTTGGCACCCTAGAAGTGATAAGGGGTACCCTCGAGTCAACTCGGTCAAATCGGGTCAAACCCGAGTCAAGTCGGTCAACCCGAGTTGACCGAGTCAAGCCAGTCACGGGATCGGACGGAATGCAACTGTACACTTTGATTCATGAAATTTTTGGAATATTTTGCTCCCAAATTGATACACAATATACTAGAGGTCCATACAAGATTAAACACGTGAAGAATTAGAGGTTTACGCC
>JAJJMC010019832.1:943919-970430 GCA_023531435.1 Papaver californicum
TTCGAGAATCGAACCTCTTTATTTACCACTATATAAAACCACATCAAGAAGCCATTCATTTGCCTCCGCCTTACTTCCAAATGTCTTAATGCGCATATAACAAAACAAATATCGTAATCCTAACCATGTAACATACATTCTGAGAACAAGTTAAGAGTCGGTATGTAGCGTACCAAATTATTTTCATAGTGTAGGGAAGTATCAGGACCGTCGTATGAAACAGGATTAACCCATTCAATAATCTACGTAAAATAGCAATGAGTTAGACAATTATAATCGGTAGTTAATTACATTCACTTCCTACCGATTATGCACAATCGACAGTTAAAGATACTCTCGTGATCCGATTATAGATAATCTGTAGGTAATATGTATTCCTAAACTACCGATTGTAGCAAGAAATCAAGTCAAGTCATGTACACATATAATCGGAGGTAATATGTATTCCTAAACTACAGATTGTGCTTGTACAAAATGTTGAAATTTTTTTAAAAAAATTGATTTCCAATTTGGGGCTACTTATTAGAATCGGTAGTTTAAGAATTTGTTAAATTACCGATTGTTCTTGTACAAAATGTTGAAATTTTTAAAAATATTTCGATTTCCAATTTGGGGCTACTTATTATAATCGGTAGTTTAAGAATTTGTTAAACTACCGATTGTTCTTGTACAAAATGTTGAATTTTTTTTAAAAATTTCGATTTCCAATTTGGGGCTACTTCTGATAATCGGTAGTTTAAGAAAAAGTTAAACTACCGATTGTGCTAGTACAAAATGTTGAAATTTTTTAAAAAATTTCGATTTCCAATTTGGGGCTACTTATGATAATCGGTAGTTTAAGAATTACTTAAACTACCGATTGTGCTTGTACAAAATGTTGAAATTTTTAAAAAACTTTTGATTTCCAATTTGGGGCTACTTATGATAATCGGTAGTTTAAGAATTACTTAAACTACCGATTGTGCTTGTACAAAATGTTGAAATTTTTAAAAAACTTTCGATTTCCAATTAGGGGCTACTTATGATAATCGGTAGTTTAATAATTACTTAAACTACCGATTGTGCTTGTACAAAATGTTGAAATTTTTAAAAAACTTTCGATTTCCAATTTGGGGCTATTTATGATAATCGGTAGGTGAAGAATTACTTAAACTACCGATTGTGCTTGTACAAAATGTTGAATTTTTTTAAAAAAATTCGATTTCCAATTTGGGACTATTTGTCATAATCGGTAGTTTAAGAGTGTTCAGGAGTTTTGAAAAAATTACGATTTCCAATTTGGGGCAACTTACATAATCGGTATTTTGTATAAAATTTAAACTACCGATTGTTAGTGTTCAGGAATTTTGAAAAAATTACGATTTTCAATTTGAGGTAATTTACATAATCGGTAGTAATTACAAAATTTAACCTACCGATTGTGGTGGAATCGGTAGATATATTACTCCATTATCTACCGATTACCATACGTCCATGGAATTAAATACATGCAAAAAATGAATTAGTCGTTGTGAACGACTACAAAACATTGCATTAATATTTTTTTTTGTATACATTTATGTTCAGAATATATATTCAAAATCAACTACTCACCATCCTAGTTCAAATCAATTACATTCTTTACTGAGCTTCCAAAAAAACTTCCAACAAAACGATCCCAACGCTTCATGTTGGACTCGTATTGCTTCAACCGCTCCTTACAATGGTTAGTTGGGAAGTAATTCGACCACCTAATCAATGGAGGTAATGGAAAATCATCTTTTAAACTTAAACCGATAAAATGATTTCCATTAACAAAAGCCATAACGATTCTTCTATCCTTGACCAACTCATCACACACCGTCCTTGTGGGTGTAAATGTGACATTAACTCCTGATGAAGGAGGACAGAAAAAATGTACCACGCAGTTCAATACATCCGTTAAAAGATACCCACATATCGGCATTACCATCCAATACCTGGATCCGACCACCTCCAATCCGTTTCGGCATTTTACACGAGAATATAACTCTTTGAACTCTTGTTCTCCGCTAAATTGATCTCATTTTTTCATCATTTTAATATAAAATTTTTTATCCTCCAATAAATGTGCGGCCATCTTATTTCTTAAATATTGCCATTGGGTGATATTCTCGGTAACCGCCTCACTAAAGTTTCCTATTTGTTTCAAAGGAACGTGGAAACCAAAATTGCCATCCCATCAACATCGTCGGTGGACTAAACATATGGTATAATGAGTAGAGGGAGTTGTTCCAAATACTCATCGTGTATAGGTTTGGTTTGACTTAGTTGGGAAGGAATCGTAGAAACCTTAGCTTTGACTTGTCGTGAGCTTGGTCCACCTTGATCCTTCCTTGGACGACCCCTTTTCGCTGGAGCTGGCAAATCTTCATACCCAGCTTCAGTATGTTCATGCCTAGAAAGGTCACGACGACTAGATAAAAATTCCTTCAACTCTTTTCTTTGAATTGACCTCGGTTTTTCGGTATTCGGCCTACCCATCGCCTTTCCTTTTATTGGTTCATGAACAACCTTTTGACAGGGGTGAAGGGCTTCCTCTAAATAGTGCATCAATATTTGCTTTTGTGCCCTATTTGACGTAGACTAACGCTCGTGTATTCGTGCAAATATTTCCGCCTCCACGAACGACACACCATCAACCGCCAGGGTGCTTGGAGTTAAATTTAATTGCTTCCAAAAGGGATGAATATCATTAATGTCAATCACTTCAATATACCTTCCAAGCATGTGACGACACGGGAGTCCAATACCTATCATCGTCTTGCAGTTGCAAACCGTAGTCTCATCATCGTGATCTTTGTACAACTCCAATTGTTTCATCATGAAATTTATTGCCCACCAAGAAACATAGTAAACTATACCCCTTAGAAGATCTTTATGTTTTAAATGTGCCAAAGGGAATCTATACCGACTTTTTTCCATTGAACCATAAATCTTAATGAGGTCACGTTCGGTGAACTCATGGATTGCTTCTTGGACCGACACGTCCCCATTTTGGCTACCAACTAGTATTTTCTTTAATCGGCCATGTGACCCCTCTGCGATGCTTGTTGCCTCGTTCTTGAAGTTCCAATATTCATATGTCCATGCATACACAAACTTATCCTTATGCGGTACCAACCATTGTGATTTGTAATACTTAACTGGTTTAGGATAGTTCTTGGCCCATTCATCCTCAAAGTTCTTCAAGTTGTATCCATAAACTTCCTCCGTCATCGACCAAACTATCTTATCCCATGCTTTTAGAAATAAAGACCACTTCATTCCATCCTCGACCCACTTTTCATCGGCCAACCTTTTCTCTTCTTTTTGTTCTTCCATGGCTAGTTTACTAATATGTTCATCATCTTCCTTCGACCTCTTGGTACCTTTGTTTCGTTTTTTAGCTTGGATATGATGTCTGCAATTGGATTTGATGTTGCCTTGAATGTGCCACGTACAAAGCAAATTCTGGGCTTCCGGAAACACTACCTTTATTGCATTCATCAAGGCTGTATTGTTATCCGTTACAATAACCCTTGGAAAATGCTCGTCATTATAAATCAACCTTAATGTTTGCAACATCCAAATGAAACTCACATCTTTCTCAGCATCCATTAAACCCCAAGCCACCGTAAATGTGCATTTGTCCGAAGTGTGGCAAGCGATGTTCAACAAAGGCATGTTGTACCTGTTTGTTTTGTAAGTATCATCTATCAACAAAATTTGATGAAACATTGAGCCAATTGGATCATCTTCGGATGTGCCAAGAAAATATGAATCACCTTACCATCCCTTTCCTCTTTTCTCAACGTGTAATTGTGTTTCTCGGCTAACCACTCTGATTGTTGCATAACCATTCGACCATCCCATTCCGTCCTTTTGATCTGTGCTAGCGCCGAATAAATTATAGACAACAAAGACAAGTTGTTGGGGTCGTCCGTCTTTATCTTAGATAAGATTGAACTCGCTTTCATTACGGTCCTCATAGACTTCACCGTCTCCATTTCCTTTGGTTTAAACTTGGCAACCATTACGTGCCCAATAAGATTTTTCGGATCTTCATGGTTGTGACAATCATTAGCAACTCTAAACATTTTCCATACTTTACCTTTCTTACCTTCGGGCTTATGGAAGATAATCTTAAATGGGCATCCAATCTTCTTAGAATTACCTCGGTATATCCTCTCCGTCTTCTTTAAATGTTTATAATTCTTTCCCATATGACTCTTTCGCTTGCCACCTCTCTCACAAATCATTTCAAATCGATCAACTTTCACGTAATTGTTCTGAACTACAACGCACATCTTCTCTTTTGTCTTGTTGAGAAGCCATTCCTTTGCTTCCGCCTTACTTCCAAATGTCTTAATGCGCATATAACAAAACAAATATCATAAGCCTAACCATATAACATACATTCTTAGAACAAGTTAAGAGTGGGTAGGTAGCGTACCAAATTATTTGCATAGTGTAAGGAAGTATCAGGACCCTCGTATGAAACGGATTAACCCATTCAATAATCTACGTAAAATAGCAATGAATTAGACAATGATAATCGGTAGTTAATTACGTTCACTTACTACCGATTACCAACAATCGGTAGTTAATAATATTCCCGTGCTACCGATTGTACACAATCGGTAGGTTATATGTATTTCTAAACTACCGATTGTAGGAAGAAATTAAGTCAAGTCATGTACAAAAAAAAAAGTATAATCGGAGGTTTAGTGTGTTATACCACTACCGATTATAATACAATCGGTAGGTAACTATATGACATTAACTACCAATCGTAAAGTCTGCAAAATAATATCTTTGTAGGTTTGGAGAAATTCAGTTTTGGGGCGACTAACACAACCGGTAGATAATAAGTTCTCCTAAACTACCGATTATGCAAACAGAAATTAAAAAAAAAAAAATCAATTTGGGGATTTTGTATAATCGGTAGGTAGTAATCTTCACGAGACTACCGATTGTTCAAATATTTTGGAACAGTTGTATAATCGGTAGTTTATGAAGTACCATAAACTACCGATTATGGTACGTCAATGACATTAAATGCATGCAAGAATGAATGTTTTTTTGTTGCCGATCACAAACAAACGCATACAAATTGGGTTTTGAGCTTCTTAACACAATACCTGATTGTTTGATACATTATTATCTTCATTTTGATGTGATTCATCTTCTAGGTTTTCTTCCACACCAAAATTTGGATCATCCAACAAATAACCCAAATCGTCGTCTCTAAACGTATTTGAACCTTCAATACTATGTTCTTCATGTTCAATCTCACCTTCTTCCTCATACCCATCCATGTTTGTGATTGAATTTAGTTAAAATCTGATTTCCCAAAAATTCTTCTTCTTCTTCTTCCTCCTCTCTAACACACTCTCTATTTCTATTCTAAAACTAAAACTCAAATTCATAATCTAACACTAACTTAAACCAACTTAATTAACTAATTAATCAAAATTAACACTAATTAAACAAGGGTAGATTAGCCAGTATAGAAAATAGATGGATAAGGGATGTCTTGTGATTACTTCAAAATAATTTTATTTTGTTTTATTAGTCGTCCCTAATTAATTTTGGATCGCTCTCAAATTCACAAGGTTTAATAATTAAGATACTTAAAAGAAACTTATTTCTTATAATAGTTTTTATCAGTGTTTGATTCGCTTTTGTTACTATTGTTGTTTTGGTACGCTTGATCGTTGATACGCTTGATCGTTGAATGTAATTAATGCTCTTTTTGTAGATGACATGTTATCTGTCTTTGAAAATGACTGAATCATTCTACTGTGATAATTCTTTGGTTTTAATTATCATATACGATAGTTTATGATAATTTTAAATTTTATATTCTGAAATGTAATGTACCAGAAGGTCCAAAATTATATATATATCCTATGATAAATTTTTCTTTTTCATATTCTGAAATGTGATTAAAAAAATCATATTACTTAGGATTGAATTTAAATTGGTATCGGTATTTGATCAATCTACTGTTAAGATTCTGAACGAGGGATGTTGTTGCTTTTCATAAGTTAACAATAAATTCAGAACCTAATATGGAACAGTAAAACAAATTTTGCTTAACATTGAAACATCATTATCACATATTTTAGTTCTTAAACACAATAAATGATAAACATACACCTGCTAAACTACTGAAACAGAAAATTTGTTCTTCTAAAAACTTATAAAAGAGTCTTCAATGAGATCAAAAGCTCAACAACTTATCAAATATATAAATTGCAGAACGAAATTCACCCAGGTAAAATTTATTAAATCCATATGCAAAGAAGACAAGAAACAAGTGAAGTAATCATTCAAAATGATCTGGGATGCCTCACAACCAGATATTGTTCAAACCATCACCTGATTCCCATGTGAAAAGTCGAATTATCATTCATATATAAGATGAAAAATTAAATTTTCATACGCATATAAGATGAAAGATCAAATTATCACTTCAACCATTAAACTTATTATCATCCTATTGGAACTCAATTAGTGCAGCAAACGACCACCAGTACTAGTCCCCCGGCAAGGTCATGTCGACTACGGGAACTGAATAACTTCTAGGTCATTTCAACTATGTATCCATTACATTATGCAATAGGCTTAGGATGTACGCACTTTCCTTAACTGCAACCCGATACTGCATCAATCAAGCTTGGAAACAACATAACTAGAGGCACAGCAACAATATGTTGGAGATTGTCACCGACGAATAATACCAGCGGAGCACCAAGGATTTCCCACAATGATTAAAAAAACATCCTCTAAGTTTACCTTTTAGTATAAAATTGCGATCAGGTTATAGATCTGAATACTGTACTATAAAATAAGATTTATCAACAAAATATGAATGCAACAGAGAAATCAGTAAAGTTTTTGGGATCAAACTAACTACAACTCCAATCCAACATATACCGTTAAGATTTTTCTGGACAAAAAAGCGATTACGTCATGATATATAAAGCCGGGGAAGGCAGAGTATTATCAGTGATGATGTAACTTCTATTGCTTTTTTATGGCGTAACTTTTACCGGTTAGTCAACCGTGGTATAAAAAAGGTAATATGGTCCCCCAAAAAATCAGATAATTATAAGAAGATCTAAAACAATTATTTATATCCGTTAATCTTACTTTTTGGGCTACAAATATAAACATACTTAATTATGGGTTTATGATAGAGAGAATAAATAATTGGGTTCTTGAGATATTAATTTTGTTAGACTTTATGTTGATTTAGCAACAAATCAGTTTTTCTTAAGATAATCTTTCTATTATTTAATAAGAGTTAGTATTAAATTGGATTACATTTCAACAGTTTAGGTGTCTTGTGACTCACCTAGTAAGGTGTATTTCTCAACTAATGATGGACAGGTTAAGTGACACATAGATGCTGATCCTAAATCCTTTTTTTCTAGCCTTTTACATTACGTAGAAAAGTCTGATTCTTTCCATCAATAAGCAAGAGAAAATAAAAGGAGAAGCTAAATCATTGAACCCATTCTGATTTAATCATGTTCTGTTTTGCTTTCTTCTACAGTTATATAGTATAGTATGTAATTTTTTATATGTTAGAATTAAAAATGGATTTGTTACTTAAAATTAATTTTATTACTTAATATATCTTAAAGGGACCTAGGGTCACTAGTCCAAACTTGGGGTGGAAACAACAAAGTCATCCATTTTCACTTCTTAGTGAATGAGAAACCTTTGGTTTGTCCCATATTGGGCAAACCAAGGAGGAAGTTTATCCTTATTACCACAAACGTTCTATAGAAGGAAAAAGAACTAGTTGATTGGATATGGACTTAGGAAATGGACTAGTGGGTAAATGCACACATGTGCGGTGCTTCACAACGAAGCACCGCGGGCCGCGGGCTTGCGGAGCTTGCGTGTGCTTTTGCGCGACCCTTGGCGCGAGCATTGACGTGTGTCCGCGAGTGCCTGCGAGTGCATACGTGTACCCATCAAACATCCAACGGTTTTATATTTTAATTCTATACATTAAATATTTGACCGTTTTGTATTTATAAAATTAAATCAGGTTTAATAAACAAGATCTTTTAATTAAATATCTCGAATTAAACATGTTGAATTAAATGAATTTTGACCGTTTGAAAAATCAACAGTCTTCTTCTTCTATAAAAGAAAAACAAAAATCAAATTTTCACTTACCCCAGTCGCAGCCACTGACCTGACGACTTTTCCCCTCTTCTTGCTTTGTATGCGCACTAGTTTATTTTTCATCTTATTCTACTGTAAGTTCACAACGGGCCAACGAGTTTTGCTAACTGGGTTGGTATCAGGTGGTTTTATCCTGGATTCGATTTCTCATCTCTAAAGGTATAGCAACACTTTTCTAAAGGTGTACCTGACAAATATCGAGTTAAGGGCAGTCTGTTGAACATGCGACTCCATCTCTCTGTGCTTGTGTGATTGTCTGAAGTGTGTTATCTGTTCTAACCCTTAACTATTTTCAAGCTTCTGTTTGGTTTGTTCACTGTTACAGGAATATTCTCCAACATTCTTAACTCGATATCTTGTTTAATTTAAAAATTTTACTTCTGTAACAATGGTGAAGACTGATGTTGACAGACCTCAGAAATTTTCTGGAAATGACTTCAAGAGATGGCAGTCAAAAATGTTATTTTTCCTGAGTTTCCACATGCTAGATGATATGGTTCTGAAGCCGTTTGATGAGTCTCTGAATGAACCTGAAAAATTACAGGACTTAGAAAGTTGGAAGAGAAGTAATTATATGGCCAAAAATCATATCTTAAACTTCCTAGAAGATGCTTTATATGATTTTTACAATGCTAAGGATAATTTTAATGCTTACAATTTATGGACTGCATTACAAGATAAATATGAAGCAGAAACAACAGGAAGTAAAAAATTCTTGGTTGCACGTTTTCTGGAATATAAAATGATGAATGATAAATCAGTGGTTGATCAGTTTCTGGAGCTGCAAAAACTTATTAATAAAATAATTGCTGAAGGAATGGTTATTGACGAAACATTTCAAGTTTCTGTTGTTATTGAAAAATTGCCAAATTCCTGGGCTGAATACAAGAGAAGACTAAGGCATGAAACTGGTGAAATTTCCATGGTAGAATTGGGCAAGAAAATCCAAGGTGAAGAATTGCTGTGTTCAAAGGACAAGAATGTTTCTTCTGCAAGAGACATGTCAAACAAAGCTCACGTTATCGAACACAAATTTTCTACTCTAAGTCTGGACCACAACAAGCGCAAGCCTGGCCCGCAATGAAAAGGTACCTATCAAAAACCAAAATCTGCTATTGGTAAAATTATGGGAGCATGTTATGTTTGTGGTGTGTATGGCCATATGGAAATTCATTGTAGAAAACGCAAAGATGCGAATTTTAAGAAAACTAATGTAAATTTAGTTCAAAGTAGTAAAAATGAGTTTTCTGGCACGGTGTCTGAGGTTAACTTAGTTACCAATGTGAGAGACTGGTGGGTAGACTCTGGAGCTATCAAACATGTCTGCGGAAGTAAAGACATGTTCACCTCCTATCAGAAGGTAGGAGAAGGAGAAAAACTCTATATGGGTAATTCATCTGCAGCACAGGTTGCAGGAAAAGAAAAAATTTCGCTGAAGCTCTCTTCTGGGAAATTCCTCACATTGAATAAAGTTTTACACGTACCAGACATCTGCTAGAATCTCGTTTCAAGTGGTGTGCTAGATGATAAGGGCTTTAAGATTGTATTTGAGTCTGGGAAAGTGATTATCACTAAGGGAAAGGATTTTGTGGGAAAGGGCTATAAGGATGAAGGCCTATACAAATTATCTGTAACCTCTGTTGAAATTAATAAAGTTGATTCTTCTTATGTTGTTGTCTCATTGAATATCTGCCATGGTAGACTTGGTCATGTAAATTATAATTCAATGACAAATTGGCAAACTATGGCTGCATTCCAAAATTAAATTTGGAATATGAACATAAATGTGAAGTTTGTATAGAATCAAAATATGCAAAGAAGCCCTTTAAGAAAAATGTCCACAGAAATTCTAATCCCTTAGAGTTAATTCACTCAGACTTAGTTGATATGAAATCAATCCAAACCAGAGGTGGTAAAAAATGGTTTGTCACTTTTATAGATGACTGTACTAGATACTGTCATATTTACTTGCTTAAAGGAAAAGACGATGCTTTAGAAGCATTTAAATTATATAAATTAGAAGTAGAAAACCAATTCAACACCACAGTTAAAACCATTAGATCTGACTGTGGAGGTGAATATGTAATCCCTATAGGAGACTTTTGTGCACAACATGACACTACTCATGAGGTAACTCCTCCTTATTCACCACAATCTAATGGAGTGGCTGAACGGAAAAACCGAACCCTTAAGGAGATGATGAATGTTATGTTAATCAGTTCAGGACTACCGGCAAACTTGTGGGGGGAGGCCGTCCTCTCAGCTTGCTATATCCTGAACAGAATGCCCCTAAAAGGATCAGTCAAATCACCGTATGAATTATGGAAAGGCAAACAACCCTCTTATGGATACCTCAAAGTGTGGGGGTGTTTAGCCAAGGTCTCTATTCCTCCACCTAAGAGGAATAAAATAGGACCTAAAACAGTTGATTGTGTCTTCATAGGATATCCCGAACACACCACTGCTTATAGGTTTATGGTTGTGAGTTCTGAAAACTCAGAAATTGGTGTGAACACCATTATGGAATCTAGGGATGCTACATTTTTGAAAATGTGTTTCCTTTGAAATCTGAATCTCGCATAATATGTGATGATCCCCTAGATGTCCCTTCTTCTAGCCATATTTTACCGATAGAAGAAGATGAACCTGTTTATGAACCTAGAAGAGGCAAAAGACTTAGAATAGAAAAATCTTTTGGGCCAGACTTCATAACATGTTTAGTTGAAACTGATCCACAAACCTATAAAGAGGCCATGACTTCGTCTGAAGCTCCATGGTGGAAAGAATCCACTATTAGTGAGATGGATTCTATTGTTCAGAATGAAACCTGGGAGATAGTAGATTTACCTCCAGGGTGCAAACCCATAGGTTGTAAATGGATCTTCAAGAGAAAACGTAAGGTAGATGGAACTGTGGAAAAGTATAAAGCTAGACTAGTAGCTAAGGGCTATAAACAAATAGAAGGTGTAGATTTCTTTGACACTTATTCACCTGTCACTAGAATTACTTCCATTAGGATGCTAATTGCAATCGCTGCAATTCATAACCTAGAAATACATCAAATGGATGTAAAAACTGTGTTCCTAAATGGTGAATTAGATGAAGAAATTTATATGGACCAGCCCGAAGGCTTTGTAGTGAAGGGTTATGAAAACAAAGTGTGTAGACTTAAAAAGTCTTTATATGGCTTGAAACAAGCACCGAAACAATGGCATGAAAAATTTGATCATGTAATGTTCTCTAGTGGATTTAAAATAAATGAAGTTGACAAATGTGTGTACAATAAATCTAACAATGATGCATGTGTGATTGTATGCTTGTATGTTGATGATATGCTTATACTAGGTACAA
The DNA here is from genome assembly GCA_023531435.1 of Papaver californicum. NCBI lineage: Eukaryota > Viridiplantae > Streptophyta > Magnoliopsida > Ranunculales > Papaveraceae > Papaver > Papaver californicum. The sequence continues at coordinate 955,479 of JAJJMC010019832.1, forward strand.
CCTTAGAAATCATTAATTCCACTAAGAACATGTTGAGTGAGAACTTTGACATGAAAGACTTAGGTCCTACTATGTAATCCTAGGGATGAAAGTTAGAAAGGAGTCTAATGGATTCAGTCTTAGTCAATCTCATTATGTGGAATCAGTTCTTAAGAAATTTAACCAGTTTGATAGTAAACCAGCAAGTACTCCATTTGACCCTTCTTGCAAACTCAAGAAAAAAAAAAGACAATGGAGGAGTCTCGCAACTTGAATATTCACGTGTCATAGGAAGTCTGATGTATTTAATGAACTACAAAAGACCAGACATTGCCTATGCTGTGAGTAGACTAAGTAGGTATACCTGTAATCCGGGACATGAGCATTGGGATGCACTTTTCAGAGTGTTGAGGTATCTTAAATACCCTTTAAACTACCGTTTGAGTTATGAAAGACACCCCGCTGTTCTTGAAGGATACTGTGATGCAAACTGGATAGCAGACTCAGAGGAATCTAAGTCTACGAGTGGATACGTATTCACTCTAGGTTGTGGATCAGTGTCTTGGAAGAGTTCTAAACAGACCTGTATCGCTCGATCCACTATGGAATCCGAGTTTATTGCGTTAGATAAAGCAGGAGAGGAAACCGCTTCACTAAGATATTTTTTAGAAGACATTCCTCTCTGGCATAGGCCTGTGCCAGCTATATCTATACATTGTGATAGTCAAGCTGCAATAGCTAATGCTAAAAACAGCAACTATAACGGAAAATCTATTCATATTAGGAGAAGACACAATTCTCTAAAACAACTAATCTCAACTGGCGTTATTTCTGTTGACTTTGTGAGGTCTAAGGAGAATATCGCGGACCCTTTGACGAAAGGATTGTCCAAGGAGATAGTTATTAATGCATCGAGGGGGATGGGACTTAAGCTCATAAATTAAAACTTGCCATGAAGGATACTCAACCTTGCTGATTGGAGATCCCAAGATCAAGGTTTTGAATGAGACAACTAATTTGTGGCGGGTAAAACTTAAACACTATCAGGGAATTATTTTCTCTGTCCCTTCCCTATAGTGTAGACGTGATAGTGTGACTGCATGTGAGGATGACTTATAGTAAAGTCTTAATGAGTTCTATAGTTTCAATTTAAGATTGAAATGGGGTGTAGCAGTTAACACTCTTGATAGAACTCACCTATCTGAATGAGGAAGTGAGTCGCTTCCTATGAGAATTGAGATGATTCTCTAGAGCATTCTGAGAAACGGGATATGTCCAGGGCCAAAACGGACACAACGGCGTGAACTTAACAGCACTCTTGAGAGATATCTCGCGTAAGGAGCTATTGGTGAATTACACCAAACTATGGCAGTTCAAGACATCGCGTTCACTATCCATCAAGTAGTTCCGGTACTTCTCACTAAGCATAGGTTCAATTCCTTATGGACACCTATTGCTTAAGAGGTATTTCTCGTTTTCCGGTTTTCTGATTTATCGCTTTCTTCATTCATGTGGGGGATTGTTAGAATTAAAAATGGATCTGTTACTTAAAATTAATTTTGTTACTTAATATATCTTAAAGGGACCTAGGGTCACTAGTCCAAACTTGGGGTGGAAACAACAAAGCCATCCATTTTCACTTCTTAGTGAATGAGAAACCTTTGGTTTGTCCCATATTGGGCAAACCAATGAGGAAGTTTATCCTTATTACCACAAACATTCTATATAAGGAAAAAGAACTAGTGGATTGGATATGGACTTAGGAAATGGACTAGTGGGCAAATGCACACATGTGCGGTGCTTCGCACCGAAGCACCGCGGGCCGCGGGCTTGCAGAGTTTGCATGTGCTTTTGCGTGTGCCTTGGCGTGACCATTGGCGCGACCCTTGGTGCGAGCATTGGCGCGAGCATTGGCATGTGCCTGCGAGTATATACGTGTACCCATCAAAGATCCAACGGTTTTATATTTTAATTCTATACATTAAATATTTGACCGTTTTTTATTTATAAAATTAAATCAGGTTTAATAAACAAGATCTTTTAATTAAATATCTCGAATTAAATATGTTGAATTAAATGAATTTTTACCGTTTGAAAAATCAACAGTCTTCTTCTTCTATAAAAGAAAAACAAAAATCAGATTTTCACTTAACTCAGTCGCAGCCACTGACCTGACGACTTTTCCCCTCTTCTTGCTTTGTATGCGCACTAGTTTATTTTTCATCTTCTTCTACTGTTAAGTTCACAACGGGCCAACGAGTTTTGCTAACTGGGTTGGTATCAGGTGGTTTTATCCTGGATTCGATTTGTCATCTCTAAATGTATAGCAATACTTTTCTAAAGGTGTACCTGACAAATATCGAGTTAAGGGCAGTCTGTTGAACAGGCGACTCAATCTCTCTGTGTTTGTGTGATTGTCTGAATTGTGTTATCTGTTCTAACCCTTAATTATTTTCAAGCTTCTGTTTGGTTTGTTCACTGTTACAGAAATATTCTCCAACATTATACTGCTCTTAGTTATGCCTAAATCGGAAATCGTGCATCCAGTGCACTCAATGTTAGGTGGCAAATCACTTGGATTTTTTAAAATAAAACGAAAAACTTCATATCCCACATCAGCTGAAGAGTTATAAAATAATGTCTATGATAATTGCTTGTGCCAATCGCCTTTTCCCGACCCAGTATGTTCCTTGAATGAATAACAAATTCTCATTTTCTTGGTTGGACCTGGATCAAGAAAAGCTTTCGCAATTGTGATCTTCTGGTCTTCTAAGAGAATCTAGCCTTAGTTCTAATGGATTTTGCTTGGAGGTTCCATTAGTAGTAAAGCCAACATCGATAGAACAAGGTTGGCGGGTTCCAAACTTAGCCACAGAACTGGAACTTTGCTTGGGTTTTGATGTTGATTCTGTGAAATTGATTAAAATTGATTCACGAAACCTTGTAATTACTACTCAATTTATATACCAAACATACCATTCTAATAAAGATCGAGAATGCGATCATTTGGCATGATTGTAAAACTAAAACTAAAACTATGGCCCTTGAAGTTCAACCTGGATTTTCAGTTCTATACGTTCAGCCTAAATTAAATGTAATTCATTGCCTTCTTTGACATTAAAGGTTCTGTTCTATTTGTATTTGTTTACACGTCAAAAGGGATTGTAAATTTGTGAATATAACTGCAATTATTTGTGGGCTTGTAATGCTGATTGAGGTTCGTCATTAGTTGACATTTTATTTATACTTGTGTAAGTTCTTATTGTAATTTAAGAATAAAATGAGCAATTTTTAAGAACTGAATACGAAAGAGGTTAATACAAAATTACAGAGACATTTCTTTCTCACTCTTTTGATGTGGGATATGTTTTTCTTTCCGTTTTCTAAAAAAAATAAAATGATTTTCCATGGGTGCATTGGGTGCACCAATATGAGTGTCACAAATCATTTTCGCTCGGAAATGGAAAGATTATTAATTGTATTGATATTTATATATTATACCTAAATCAGAATTCCCTCATATGATATCTATGTACCTAAATCAGAACATACTAGATGAATCATTTCTTTTAGATTAGATAGATTGCATTCTATACGTGGTTAATCTTGTAGGATATGCTAATACTAGGGTTAAGAACATTTTTAGCATAAGGTTAATTTTATAATCATGTTTAAGCATAATAAATAATAATTATGAAGCTGAAATTCCAACATCTACTTCTATTTATCCTAGTTATCCATATTCTTAAACTAGGGTATATATATAATCATATTCCATCTTCTACATGGATTATTTCTGATTCCGAGGTAGTTGCAGATAGTTTATCTGCTTTATAAGAGTTTGGAGCTTGGAAGCAACTCAAAAGAAGCTTCCAAGGGAGAGAAGGTTTGCTTAGCAAGCCTGTAGTATATCACCTCTTGAAACAGATCAGAAAATTCAGTGAATGGGCACTATATCTTGTACTTGACTTGGTCATAGGTGATATTGCAGCTTATAGATGAAAGACCCATGTGTTAGTCAAGTTCTGTGTATATTGAGATGCACCACACACATGGAGAAAAAGGTTCAGAGAGTGGTCTGCTAGAAGTATCACGGATTCATAGCGGACTTGTTCATCTTAAAGGTCTGAAGAAGCTTGAATCTCTTAATATCAGAATTGCAGTTCCTTGCAACAAGGTTACAGATGCAGATGTTCTCTTTCTGATAACGGATACGAGAAGTTTGCTGCGTTTCTTAACTTGAAGGTGTTGAGCTTGGGATTTAACACAACTTTGGTGAGCCTTAAAAGTTTAACAAATTAAGTTGAAGAACTTGAATTTAAATTCTTGCAGGATTGGTGTTGAAGGCTTACGGAAAATGGCTCGCTCACAAGGTTCTGCAGTATTACTAATACAGAATGGAAGGAAATAAGCTTATCCACCACCACCTAGTGCTGATACATCGTCCTTAAGCTTTTGATACTTTAAGTATCGAAAGTGAGAATGAAAGCTTGTTTCTTGTGGTGCTCATGATAATGACAGATAAAATGAAGGTGTTTTATTGTGGATAGAACAAGTATGCCAAGCATTAGCTTTGAGAGAATTTTATGCCGGAAAACAGTCCTTGAATCTTTACATCAGCTGGAACAAATTGTTGGTTTTGTTTGTGGATTATTTTGGGGTGTTGTTCCTGTTGCTGGTATAATTTGGATTTTTGCACTACAAAGGTTGCTGAACATGAGAAAAAGGTCATTAGTGGGACTATTTCGCCAATGGGGTCTAACATATGATATGCTGGTAACAAAGATGGAACTGTTCGGGTCTAGAAAAGTCAAACTGCTTAGTATGCCTTGGCTGTGGGCAATGAAATGCTACTTGTTGGATTACAGGATGCTAGCATATTGGTTTTAAAATTTGTTGCTGCAACCAATGGTTTAGAGCCTACTACTGTTCTTCAGGGTTATAGTGCTTATGTTGTTCTAGACGGTGGATTTTCAACAAAGGATAAAATAGTAAAATCGTCTCTACCCAGCAGCAGAATCAAAGAAATAATATAATTTTGTCTATGCTATTGACTCAATATCAAAAGCATAAAATTCATACTTTATATTACGCAAGAGAATTAAAATATTGAACGCTCACTACAGGCATCTCACATTGATCATGTACTCTCTCTAAAAATGTACATATGGTATTAGAGCCTCACCCGACTGAGCTCTCAATATTCTACATACAACACTAGTACTGTGTAACTCAGCACCTTACTCCTCTACAATGATAGTGCAGCTCCTAGATGAATCAATCACTAGTATAGAGCATCATTGTCCTCAAAGTATCACTGGTGCTGATTACATTTTTTTCTCAGATGATCCCAAACTATACAGAATAAGCATCCAGAACACCTCTTTGTTCATGAGTGGATGTTAATGCTCCTAGATAGATTTCCTACTAGTATAGAGCAACTTAATTCCTCTTTATATTTCCTGGTTGAATATTTAGAGTGACTTTACATCAATATATTCAAGTTCTTGTTGAATAACATTGATTGATCATAACAAGCTGCACACGGATGTACTAAGTCGAAACATCACATCTTCGTGTGGGCACTAAGTCACCGTATCTCAATGCAAAGTTAAATCTCCAATAATGATTGGTATAGTTTAAAAAATACACAATTTCAATATTGGTTGCATTAAAAATCCCAATATTGGTCGAAATACAACGAAACCCTAATATTTGTTTCTGACACATCGTCATATCACCTTGCAAAAACGTGACAATGAGTGTGGAGTGGGGCAAAATATTTTAAACAACATATACTACCCTATTTGTCCACTACAACATACTAAAAGGGCATCTCATTCCGAATAACGTTCTAAGAGATATGATTCAAACCCTAGACGAACTACAATATGAAAACTATCAGAATTTCATCTGGAGGGTTACTGTTTGTTCCGTTTGACTAGCGAAACGAACTCAAAACCTAAATTATTTTGAATAGGGATGTATCCAGCGATTTCAGGATTCCGAATTGGGGATGATCATCGAAAACGGACATCGTATGAAGAATCTACATCGTTTTTATTGAAGGACGTCATGTCTGAAATTTACATAAAAAAACTAACACCCACGGGTGTAGATAACACTAATGCTCTTCAAAGCATAGCTCGAAGAGCATAACTTTAAAGAGCAAAGAAGAGAAATAAATAAAATAATAAGAAAAAATAGGGAGATTATGGGACGGACACCAACCGGACGACCTCCCTTGGCTGGTTCGCACTCCCATATTTTCTCCCAAAACTTTATTATTCTATTTTATTTTAGGGTTTCCTCTTTCCATTGAAACTCTTATGCTCTTTCTACTAAAGCCTAATCTCTCTTGCTTCAAACATATAGCTCTGCAGAGTTATATAGAGACGACATGGTACGCGAAGCATAGTCCTACTGACTACCAAATTCGTGCTTAATCCATGATTGGTCATACCTTTGACCGGTACCGCCACCTTGGTCGGTCCTCCTTCTCTGACATTCTCCCTCTTCTCTAGTTGGTATCTCCACTAGTTACTCATCTACCATTGTTCATATGGCATGGTTCATCTAGCATGGTTCATCTGCCATATTAAGGTTTAATTCAATTGGTCCCGCTATCAATATTTAAAATAACCTCAGTTTTTACCTACTCTGAAGAAACTAAATATTTTATAATTTTCTAACACTTACTCGGCTTGGTGCTCGCACGACCAAGCACTCACACGACTTGAGGCTCGAACGAAAAACATCATTCGAGTATCGTTGTGACATAATGATACGACACAACTACCAATGTCAACATTAATCAGACTCTCTACGTCCATGATCTATTAAGCATCACTGCTTGTTTCAGCACCCAACTAGTGCTTCGTCCATTAATAAGTCAACATGCTAGAATCATCAACATGCTAAGACTGACAATCTAGCTAGGTTAACGACTGACCAATCGTCTACAAAGTAGACTCAACCATGGTCGAGACAACACTTATGTCACATGGGGGGATATTCACTAGGGTTTTGATCTGGCGGCCTACATCACGTGTGGTGTAACGATACACCCACAACGAGAAAGTAAAAATTTGTGTCGGCAGTTGAGAAGTAAAGAGAATAGTGGTCGCACAACTTTCATGTCCCACTAACACGATGGAATTGGTTATCAACACACGATCTCCACTTCTCTAATCTCCTATTCCTCTACAACTGCCACCACTTACGAGATCAATGTGTTAACTTCCAATGCTATACATAGGTTCTTTAACCTATCGACAAAGGACAAGAACTTTATCTCACAAGAGCTTGAATGATCACAGAGCTATCATCTCAGAAATACTCAGAAAACTCAGACTTCTGAGTTTTGTCCTCATAGAAATTCAACATATCTTACCATCATTGGCATTCAATTCCATTGATCTCAATACATTCTCTGCTTCCCTCCCTACAGATCAACCCTTTTCCTTCCTTTGTGATTGGAACAAAATTGGAAATATCATTTCTTGATTTAGGTTAATTTCGTACAAATTGATCTCTCAAATCTTAAAATTACTTATACATTACAAATGTTTGGTGTTTAAGCGATTTGGTATTTCATCGATTTCACCCTTTAAGTGATTTGCTTCGACTGGCATATCTTGATCCCTCATTTGCTCCGACCAGCATTAGTCTTCTTCACCATTTTTATTTTTACCCTTAAATCGTTTTTACCCACAAACAATTGTTACATAAGTTGTAAGCACTATTAGACTCTACTATGGATCCAAGAATAACACAATAAGAGTGTGGGAACTTAAAATATTGCAATGTAAGTAAAATTTCTTACTGAACAAAAAGAAGTATAGATCTCCTGGGGCCGGTAGCACAAACTTGTTGTAGCAATCATTGAACGAAAATCACTAATGGTGGGTTTGGTTGTAGAATTCACAATTCTAAGGAGTTTATAAGGAAAATAAATCTCGGGATTCATGTAAATCCCTCGTGTGTTTGGTAACTCACTTAAAATACCTAATATATATAGAATTCTCTTGTTTTAAAGTCCATGTACTGTTTGACATTACCCTTAGATTCTTAAAATTATATATATATGAAATTTTAGGATTAAAAAAAAGTGGGTCCATAAATCCCTTGATAAGTTTCCCAGCAAATCTTAGGGGGGAAGGGTCGGACTCTATATGGAGGATTTGCTGGAAAAATGATTCACGTAGGAACATGATTCCATGGGATTTGGACAACCAAACGTACCAGGGAAACGTAATTCCACCAAATCCTCTGGACCCATAAATCCCACTTTTAAAATTCTGCATCCAAACCCACCATAAGACCCATATCAGGAATGACAGGAGATGGAGGAATATTAGTGCAGTTGTCCATAATTGTTGTATGCAGAGCAGTTCGTTGATGCTTGCATTAACGAGAATATCTAGAATGTACGCAGTACTAAAACTCTTCATGTTCCATTGATCGGAAGTGCAAAACTTGTGTCGGATTGCTTTTGTTAACTGAAGCAAATTATATTTTACAAGGAATAACTAAGGGAGCTCCTTACAGACAGGTCGATGGGTGTAGACACCCCAATTTTGGGTATATGTATCGGTCGTGAAAACTCGCCGCAAAATCGTATCCGAAATGGTCTAGGTGTGAATTCCAAGCTGAACCTGTATTAGTAAAGCTAGACTTAAGCCCGATATGCATATACTAGTAAAGCTAGCCTTGATCCCACCAAGCACTTCACCCAACATTAGTATTGAAGCTATACTAAGACGCACTAGTATTGAGGATGTACTAAGATGCACGAGTATTAATGCCATACTAAGATACACGAGTCTTTTGGATTATACTAAGACGCACGAGTATGGGAGTCATACTAAGGCGCACGTAATTTGTGGCAAGATTAAGACGCATTAGTATTGAAATTGTACTAAGACGTATTAGGTTTAGGGTTAGTACTAGACACACAATCCTTGTGGTTAGACTAAGACGCACAATCCTTGTGGTTAGACTAAGACGCATTAGTGTTGGAGCTGTATTAAGGCGCACATGATTTATTGCAAGACTAAGACACATATGATTTTTGGTTAGTCTAAGATGTACAAGATTTGTACTTGAGACTAAGACGCACATGATTTGTGCTATAGCATTCGTAACGCTTCAATTCTGGCGTCTCATTTGCCAATTAGGGTTAGAAAGTGTTCTTTGATCATTTGAGACTCTTATAAGTGTTGCGAACTTATTTTTAAGCATTTCAAAAACTCTAAATTGGACTCTCCTCATACTCTTCACATTAGTTGTATCTTTAAGCAAGAACTAATATGACTGAGGCTGGGCTTAGCTAGTAGAAGCTATGAAATTATGTCTGGAACAATTTTGACTAGGAATCTAAGCACAACTGTGGTACTTTAGTCAAGTAGATTCGTATGTAATCTTTTATATAAAGCTATATAGGTACTTTAGTGAGTTAATATTACTCAGTTGAGCATGGATATTGACATAAGGTAATTTTTGGGAATTCAGCTGTGGAATATAGCACCCAAATACTCAAATTGCTCTATAATAGTGGACAATCAATCTAGGAGCTTGAGATTTTATGTAAAAATCATAGAATATCTGGGAAAGTCGTAGTAAGCACCAGCGCTATTCTGATGATTTTGTACAGTGAATGTTGATTCATTCAGTAATTTTGATCGTATATATAGCTGACCATACATATAGAGAGGGGACGGGGATGAACACCTGATAGAGGGCAGGGATGAGTACCTGCCTAAAAACTCTTTGCGGAATTTTGAGGTTTAATATTTCTAAGACTCGAGTCTTTGAGACATAATTTTACTATTTTACCCTTGATAAAAACCCACCATCTACAGGAGTTTTCATATATATCCTATATTTTTCACCTATTACCCTTCACATTTTCCACACCTTTTCCATGAATATTCCACCCGTTGTTGCCCATGATATCCTCTTTGAGTTGTCAACGTCTTCGGTTTAGGTGATGAGCAGTAAATCTCATTAAAAAAAAAGAAGTTAAGGGAAGAGTCGTCACCATGCTAGGCCCTTAGCTTTAAAATAATAATAATAATAATAATAATAACTCTTTGAGGCCAGCAGATATCCTCGTTTATAATTGGGAGAATGGCCGCGACGTATGCTTTGACATCACAGGAGTGTCTCCGTTCACGGGTACTTGGAGAGCTGCCTTCACGCCTGGTCAGGCAATCTCAAACGCTACGAATCGCAAGAACAAAAAATACCTAACCCAATGTGAAGAACATGGATATTGTTTCAGCGTGCTAGCGTTCACCACTTTAGGGGAATTAAGAGAGGACCTTATAGCTTTAGTGACGAGGTTGCAGAACCGTATTGCTAGTCTAGACTACAACTATAAAATAGGCAACTCCCTGTTCTTTAGACTAGGCATTTCCATTCAAAAGGGTGTCGGAGCCCAGCTTGTGGCGAGGCTGCCCACCACTAATGTGTAAACGGATTTTCCTATCTAATAATAATAAAAAAAATATAATAAAAAATAAAAAAAATAATGATAATAATAGTAATAATAAAAGGGTTGGGGTTCAGCTTTTTGCTAGGCTTCCTACCATTTCTTTGTAAAAATGCTATTATATCTAATAAAATTCATTTTATATTAAAAAAATAATAATAAATGGTAGTTGAAATAGTCACTTGGAAAAATTGAGTAGCATTTAAGGAGCTTGAGAAAAAAAAAGGGCCATTTACAGATTTGAAGCATCGAACCGTCATCCTTGGACTGAGAAAGCAATACAGTTTGAAACTAATTGATGAAGTCGGTTATAGACGGGAGGATTGACGGATTTGAAAATTTGACGGGAACGGTAATATTTTTGGTGACACCTATCAGACACGTGGCATGTCAGGATTCCTAACCTTTACATATAGTGCTTTTTTTCACTTGTGTTTTAAAATTTATTTTCTAGGATTGTTTTATTATTCAATTTTTTTTTGTATTAGTTAGTATTTCATATCTTAGGAACATGTTCTACTCATTATCTCTTTTGCAAGGTCGCTACATACATGGGTTCTCGGATCTTTTGATGAAAGCTCAAAGCAAAAGCGAAAGGTTATTTCTATACAAGGATTGTGGCAATCAAGAATGCATGAGGCTTCCCATTTGTTCCAAGCTTCAAGTGGTTCATAGAAAAGATCAAAAATGATGATAATATTTTGGGCAAAGTCGTTAAGATTGAAGAGCTTTTACTCAAACGACGCAATTAAGTCGTGTGACTTAGCATGTTGTTAGCAGAATAAATATAATGTAAGGTCGACTTTTTTCGCTATAGATAGAACGACACGAATACCTTTTGGTCGTGATTTCTTTCATGAGGATATATATTTATGCAATATTAAAATATTTAGAAATAATTTGGGTGAACTTACAATGTCATTCCGAATAATTATAAATGAGGAATCCAACAAACTATTTAAGACTTATACTAGTTATAAAATTGGGGCATGACTTTATCATTCAGTCGCACACAACATCCTGTAAAAAGGGGCAATTGTGACAACCCAGGCCGTGAAAACTCGCCGCAAAATCGTATCTGAAATTGGTCTAAGTATGAAGTCCAAGCCGAACCTGTATTAGTAAAGCTAGACTTAAGCCCGATATGCATATACTAGTAAAGCTAGACTTGAGCCCACCAAGAATTTCACCAAGCCCAAACGTTGACACCATGAGCTGGACTGATTGTTTACCTCAAAATGAAAAAGTCCACTAAGTGTAAGTTTAAAATCCTATTATCCTAGATTTTTCAACATAAAAATGCAACCTACCTAGCATGGACACTAAGTTAGCCGTAACTTTTCACAATTCTTTCCACACTCACAAAAGCCATAGGATCAATTGGTATAATTAGATTTTTGGTAAAATATATTTAGACGTTAAAAATAGTATTTTTAAAATGAAAAATGATATTTAGGTTTTTAATTTAGACGTCCGATCGAGAATTATTTAATCCTAAGGTTGTAGTCAATGGAAAAAACCTATTAATAGTGAGCTGTTTTTTGTGTCTGGAGGAGGAAAAAAAATGGGAGAAAATATTTAAAAAAATTAGTGAGTTTAGGAAATTTATTAGGAGAGTTTCAAGTTGGTGATCGTTTCGGTAAGTTTATAGAGTTTGGATACGATTTTACGGAAACTACGGTGTTGTTGGTTGATCACTTCAATCTAAGTAACATTATCAATATACTCTTGGCCAGAACATGGCAGTTAATGGAATTAGCTTTGTTATAACATTTATCAATATTTGCTTGTCATAATCTCTTGGGTATTTAATCCTTTTCTGTCTCGTTCCATTACTTGAAGATTACACTAACTTATCTTACTTTGTTTGTCTGAACGAGCATATGGACGAGGCCAACATGCAGTAGTTTAGACTTTAAAGCTTGGACAATGTATATATACAAGTCCTGTTTTGTTAAAATTAGATCCATAATACATGCATGTTCAAAACACCTGACCCATGATTTTCTAGCTCTGACACACAGTTTGATAGCTCTACTCGTGTATATAGTAGGTTTTTATCAAGGATAAAATAATCAAATTATATCTTAGTGCCGGGTCTGAGAAATACTAAATCTCATAATTTTGTAAAGAATTTTAAGGTAGATGCTTATCCTATCCTCTTTCTATATGTATGGTCAGCTATATATACGATCAAAATTACTGAATGAATCAACATTCATTACTGTACGAAATCATCAGAATAATACTGGTGCTTACTACGAATTTCCCAGATATTCTGTGATTTTTACATAAAATCTCAAGATCCTAGATGGATTGCCCACTAGTATAGAGCAATTTGAGTATCATTTGGTGTTATATTCCACAACTGGATTCCTAAAATCAACTTATGTCAATATTAACGCTTAACTAAACAATGTTGACTCACTAAAGTACCTATATGGCTTTTATATAGAAGTATGTAGCAAGTTACATACAAGTTTACTTGACAATAAAGTACCACAGTTGTGCTTAGATACCAAGTTAAAATTATGCTAAACACAATTTCATAGCTTCTACTAGCTAAATCTAACTTTGGTCATGTTAATCCTTGCTTAAGGAGGCAACTAATGTGAATGGCATAAGAAAAATTCAATTTAGGGCTTTAGAAACACTAAATAAGTTTGCAACACTTATAAGCGTTTCAAACGATCAATGAACATTGTCCAACCCTAATTAACAAAGAAAACGACTCAAAACTGGATTTGTAACGCTTATAAACGCTGCAACTGTTTTATCCATGATCCTTTTCCTTCTTAGCTTACAAATGTTTTAGCTATGATCCTTGTCCGTCTTAGCTTAAGATGTCCGTCTTTGGGAGGATATGGACCTTGTTCGTCTTAGTCTAAGCAATATTGCTTGTCCGACTTAGGGATTAAACACAAAGCATGTCCGTCTTAGGCTTAGCTCCTAATGCTAATCCGACTTAGGCTTAGCTCCTTATGTTAATCCACTTTAGGCATTAGCTTTTAAGCTAATCCGTCTTAGGAATTAACTCCTAATGCTAATCCGCCTTAGTATTAATTCTTAATGCTCATCTACCTTAGCATTAGCTCCTAATACCTGTATGTCTAAGCTTGTTTCACATATACAAGTTCCAAAATCCTAACTTGCTTATCAAAGGCTATACAAAGACTCACTCACATATATATGTTTATGCTCAGCATGCTGCACTTATTTCTGCAAAACAAGCCTATCAATGCAAATTGACCTAGTTGAATACACAACTATTCCTCATGAATAAAATAAAACAAATAAATACATATTTAATCTGCTAGACTCATCAGGCTAGTCTAGCAACACGAATCTTTAGTCAAAACACTAATTAAACAAGTCACATTTGACTTAACACTAATACTGCTTAAATGCTACAAAATTACACGAGACATCAAAGATGTCACAAATGGGGGGATATTCGCTAGGGTATTGGTATGGCGGTCTACGACACATGGTGCAGCACTGCAACAACTATAAAGAATCTGGAAAGTTCGATTAACAGTTGAGTTGAGAAGTGGTAGGTTGAGAAACCGTCCATTCAACCTCAAACAGAGTGGGGAACGGTTATCATCACATCCTCCACCATCTTCACTTCACCACTACTCAACCATCGACGTTTCATTCATGAGATGAGGTCAGGCGAACGGTTACAATAACTATTATAAATATATTTCTCAATCTATTGAACGACATACAGACAAGTCTAACAGAGAAACACAAGTCGAGCAACTTGATTTCCATACAAGCTTCTCATTTTCACAGATATTCTCTCATAGCTATTCACACCTATCATATCCTACAAAGTCTGATACTCTGACCTCAATCTTTATCTCGTTTCTCTTCCTAAGACCAACCTTTCTCCTTCCCCTTTGTGACTGAAGCAAGACTGGAACGACCATTTCTTGGTTTAAACCAAGATTGTACAGATCGATTTCTCGAGTCTAAAAAAATTACTTCTACAGTACAAATATTTAAGGATTAGATGAACATTCATCTTCTTACCCCACTTCTCTTAATTTACCCTATGAATTCGTTTTCTCCACAAACACTTTGTTAAACGGTAATGATAATGATTCCATGATAATCAACTAATAATAATACGGCTTGGGTGATTGATATATTTTGTTCTTGGTTCATCTTAATGATTTTTTTTAATAATAATTTCGTAATAATAATAGTTACTTTCGATATTAATACAATAATAATAATTGTGGATTTTTAATTGGAACTTGTTTGCTTTTAAAAGATTTACTCGTTTGCTCAATAATTTACTTAGTGGATGTTTTCCTAATTTTATGTGCTTACTTTCATTATTAGTTAATTACAAATTGAACCCCTAAAATTCCAATCATAAAGTAGAGGCCAATCTCTGGATTGGACGAGCTAGGTGTCTCATGATAGACACATTTTAGTGCCTAGATTGCACCTTAGTTTCTATTAAG
>JAJJMC010019832.1:970440-1207374 GCA_023531435.1 Papaver californicum
TCTAAAATCGTTACCTTCACAAGTTCGAGAAACGAACTCTTTATTTACCACTTTCTAAACCACATTATCTCACACCCTAGCTCTTATCTTGATTCTCTGACTCATTTCTATGAAATTGGATATTAGTGCTCATATTGGGTCCCAACTCTCCTAGTTGGGTGGCGGCTTCAAAATATTCATTTTATGTGTATTGCTATTTTAGATATTTAGAGATTCATTGGGTCTCGTCCCTTGAATTTTGACGGTATCTACAATGCGGTACCTCAACTGGAGCAGGAACCATATCATCTAACATATATGTGGGAGGAAACTAGTTTTGGCGTGAGGGATTACAAATGCTAGCATCATGTGTACAATTGAAAGTGGATTTCCTCCGCCCTCCTTCAGTGGATCTCAAGTTGCAGAAGGTGCTTGGGACAAGCCTAAGAAATACTTTAACTTCACTAGGTTTCCACCAGGGACAACACTAATGGAATCCTAGGATAAGGTATTTCATCTACAGTCACGTTCATGGTATATTTTTCTTTATGGTGCAGATTGGACTTAAACGTATACTAGTTTAAAGAAATTATGTCGTTTAATTTTCAATATCTGAAAATTATAATTGTAGATAATATGTACCTTTTTATTACTCGACTAAGCATTGCCAAAGTGATGAAAGAGTTTTAATGAGAATAAATGTATGATTTTGATTCATTCGGAGTTTATAAGTATATATTAACCCAAATGTGATATGTACTTATAAAATCTGATATAAATCATGTCTCATTTGATGAATAACTTTTATATTATAACAAAGGTTCAAGAGTCTTGTTTTTCATTAGGTATAAGATGTTAGCCTTAAACTTTTTAAGACTCATTATACCGCAGTTTTTCCCAAAGGTGAATTTGCGATGATGCTGAGTCTTATAATAAGTTTAAGATGTTTATATTTTCTTATTAACATGCTATCTATTTTATTTATATGTATAATTGTTTAAGTGATAATAAGCGTGTATATTGTGGTTTGATGGCGATTCATACATTCTTATCATGGTGTTTGTGGGGAAAAACGAATTAAAGGGTAATTTAGGAAAAAGTCGGGTGAGAAGGTGATAATTCGCCAATCCTTAAACATTTGTACCGTTGAAGTACTTTATTTAGATTCAAGAGATTAATTTGTACAATCCTGGCCTAAACCAAGCAATGGCCGTTCCAGTCTTGCTTCAGTTACAAAATGAGAAGCAGAAGGGGTTGTCTTATGGAGGGAAGAAAGAGAAGGTTGAGGTTAGAGTATCAAACTCTGTTGGATATAGTTGGTCTGAATATCTATGAAGAAATTCTTCTGTGTGAGAAGGTTGAATGATCAAAGTTGATCGACTTGAATTGTTCTGTTTTTGTTCAGTTGTTGTAAACTTGTTGCCGTGTAAAAACTTGTTCCTCGTTCAATAGATTGAGTATCTATTTATTTCATAGATATTGTAACCACTCGACCTCTTTTCTGGAAGAAACTGTCGATAGTTGAGTAATGGTGAAGTGGAGAAGGTGAAGAAGGTGTTGAAAACTTTTCTTCATTTCGATTGAGGTTGAATAGTCAGTTACTCAACTCGCCACTTCTCTACTCAACTGCTGATTGAACTTTCCAGAATTTTCCTTTAGTGGGTGCACTGCTGTACCACATGTCGCAGACCGCCAGACCAAAACCCCAATGAATATCCCCTCATTTGTGACATTTGATGTCTCCTGTAATACTGTAGTGTTAAGTACTAATGGAATTGAATCAATTGAGACCTGCTCAATGGGTCTCTTGACTAAAACTTGTCTTGCTTGACAAGCTGATGAGTCTGTCTTGACTGGACTAACGAGTCTAGATGACTGAAATAAAATAAATATGTCTTGCTTGACTAGCTGAGGAGTCTAGCAGAATAGAATAAAATAAATATGTCTTTATTTGTGTATGAGGAGCAGTATGTCCATCTTAGTCAATTTTGCATTGACATGCTTGTTTCGTAAAAACAAGTGTATGTTGCTGAGCATGAAAAATTATAAGTGAGGCCTCATATGAAGATATATGTGAGAGAGGCATATCATAGCTTAGGATTTTTGAAACTTGTCAAAACCCTAATTTTCCAAATTAAGATATTCACGTGAAAAGAAGAAGGAAGAGCGCCAGTCTTTTGTCCAGAAACAAGAGTCTCATGTTTTTCTCTTTGTACTCAACCTCACGCGTTGAGGGTAAAAGAGTAAAACGCTAATTTCTGACAAGAAGCAAGACGCCAATTTTTGATAAGAAGCAAGGCGCTCAAATTTTACTCTTTGTACTCAGCCTCAAATGTTGAGGGTAAAAGAGTAAAAAATGTCAAATTGTAACAAGAAGCAGGATGTGTGAGCTTGGTTTCTGAGTGAAGATATACGAGTTTTATCTTAGGAGTAGTCACACAAGCTTAGCTACTTGGCTAAGGCGTGCACGTTGGAAGTAAGAGAGGTAGAGACGTCTCCCTCTTCAAAAATTAGGCTTTGCAAGTGTTAATTAGGGTTTTGAAGCTTATATGTCAAGAAACAATAGTCAAAATGCCTAATTGGAGCAAGAGGCAAGACATTCATGCCAGGCTTGGCCAGGAGACAAGAAGTTCACGTTTTACTCTTGTGCTCAGCCTCACATGTTGAGGGCGAAATGGTAATTAGCCAAATTTGTCAAGAAAAGCATGACGTCCATGCTTGCTTTTTGAGTGAAGGCGTGTAATCCTTGCTTTTAGAAGCAAGACGTACAAGCAAGAGCAAGGTGCGTTTGAAAATTACGGTTAGCTTCCTTTTTCAAAATTATGGTTTGAAAATACTTTTTGACACGCTTTTGACACGCTTATACTTTTTAAAATACCAAATTTGGCAAGAAGAAGGATGTGTGAGCTTGGTATCTGAATGAAGACAAACGAATTTTTCCTTGGACCGGACACGCAAGCCTAGCAATTTAGATAAGGAGCACACGTTGGGAGCAAGGGAGGTGAAGACGATTCCTTTCTCAAACTAGGGTTTGAGAATCCCTTTCCCAAATTAGGGTTTGAACCTATTCTTTGGTTGTGAGACTAAAATGGAAAATCTTTGTACTAAGATTTATCTCACCTAATACGGACAAGGTAGGTGGCATCAACCCCTTTGACTTGGATGGACAAGAGATTTCCTATGAAATTTTAAAACCCTAAAAATTCAGATTTAGGGTTTCGATAAAAACACTATAAAATCTTCATGTGGAGTCTGTTTTCGATGATCTACCCTAAATTTTTCATGCACAGACAACCATCTATCTCCTGGCATGGTAGATTTTGAGTTTTGAGGTCGTTCAGGGCCTCAAAAAGACGAAACAGACAGAAGTTCGGAAAAATTCAGGAATTTTGTAGCAGTGACTTAGTTGACTGTTTTGATCATATCTCTTAGATCGTTTGTCCAATTGATGTGATTTTTTAGAATGATGTAGATAATATCCATACGAATATTTTGGTATATAAATTTTCCCTTTATTCATTACCAATTACTCCCAGATTGCGACTTTGTACAGAGCAGTGCGGAATTGCGCTTGACGAGCTTAATGTAAAAAAGTGTTTTTAAGCCTCTGGGCTATTTCCTTGCGCATTGGATATTAGATGAAGGATGCATGAAATTGTTTTCTTCCTTAAGCAAGGATTGACGTGGCCAAGGCTAATTTTAGCTAGTAGAAGCTATGTTTTGTGTTTAACACAATTTTAGCTTGATATATAAGCATAATTGTGGTGCTTTAGTCAAGCGAATTCATAAGTAACTTGATACATACTTCTGTACAGAGTTGTATATGCATTATAGTAGGTTAATACCACTCAGTTGAGAATGAAATTTTACATAAGGTAATTTTGATTCATCTAATGGATTTGATCGTATATGTAATTGTGACGGACCGGAAAATTTTTGCTTCCAATGGGCCGGGTTTCGGCCTATTAGGCCAGCTCCAACTTCCCAATACGCCACTCGAGAAACCGTACTTTTAAATTTTTTGAACCATTTCGATCTTACCAAGCAAATGTTCATCGATTTAATTCAAATTGCTTTATAAACTAGCAAGCATTGCTTTTAAATGGGTGAGGAATGGCCAGTTGCCAATGTCAGGGTAGTCGGATACTAGCCACCGTTACAACTAACGGTCTTCCTGGTATCCATCCGTAGATGGGAGCCCCGTTGGTCTTGAGGAATGGCCAGTTGCCAATGTCACGGTAGTCGTATACCAGCCACCGTTACAGCTAACGGTCTTCCGGGTAGCCATCCGTAGATGGGAGCCCCAGTTGGACATGAAAACTCACAGTACTAGGTCAAGATCAACAGACCATCTCTTACAAATGATATGAACTACTCAAGAGAATTAGTAATCATTTCCAGATCAATGGTATGAACTGTCATCATAAACAGCAACCCTTCTTCTCAGATGATATGAATTTCCTCTAAATGGAAACAATCGTCTCCAAATCCCATTTGGTGATATGAATTGGTATCCAACAATCACCCTTCATTTCTTACTAGATGATATGAACACCCTCGAAGAGGTTACAATCATCTCTCAAGGTAGTATGAACATCCAGTAGGCTAACTGCAACTACCTCTTACCAACGATATAAATTGCTAAGATTGCAATCGTCTCCGAATAGATGGTATGAACTGCCAAACAGCAACCAACCCTTTCCCGACGATATGAACAACCTTAGGCAGTTGTGCTGAACCGTAGAGCGGCTGCCTACGAGCCTTCTCCGTAGCTCGAAGGGATTAAGCACGACCGTAGTTCGTCTTCTTTGTTTTAGATAGTATGAACTACCCTCTCTGGTAGTAACTATCTCTTATAAAATGATCTGAACTATCCTATTTTGATAGCAATCATCTCTTATATAGATTGTATGAACTGCTTGTCGTAGCAGCAACAATCTCTAAGATAGTATGAACTGCTTACCCAAGGAAGTAACTATCTCTAACTTAGCAGTAACTTAAATAGTATGGACAACATGATTTGCATAGAAAAAACTATCCCTAGCACATCGCATCACCAACAATCACTTCAGCAGCTATCCGTTGATGAACAAGATATCAGCATGTTCCTGTAATTTTACTTGTACCTGCCACTCAATATCAACAATGGACTATAACTGTGTTGTAGATATAATCTAAGCCATACATTTTTATCGGTTACTTAATTACCAAAGCATATATACTTATTAATACAAATCAGTCCAAGTAATTTACTATGTTAAACTATCATGCATCAAAGCTACCACGAGTCAGATTACATGGTCAACCCTTAGCTGTGTATAAAACTCGTGATATAGTTCATAATAACAAGTCACATCAACCTATACACGTAAGCTAGAAATACTTATTCACTTCGCATCAATAGCTAACATCCATGTGTATTTAAATAAAAACTCAACTTCATAAGGACACATTTACAATGAGTTAATTTTAGAAGTTATCATGCCCAAGTTATATCAAATGGAAACGACTTACATTACTGCATTAACCTAAACAAACACCCACATCAATATCAATCCATGTACTTCAGTTTAGCTGCAAACCCATCATCCACGACTTACTCTCATATTTTCTGCAATACAATCAACTACAATTGCATCATTCATTCCCCTGCATACTAACATACTGCAGCACCCTTCAACTCTGCCTCATACCAACCCCAACTGCCATCACCTCAAATCAATAGCACCATCTATCTCGGCTCTACCCATCCCTTCCAACAAATCTACTTCTGTTTCAAAATCAAGCTAACCAATACAGCACCATAGCTAGACTGCAATCTTCTCAAGTCTACATCTCCATCTTAATTCACCAATATACACACAATTTTCCAATGTCAAAGATCACCAATCATTACATCTATACAACTAAAACAAGTCCACTTAAATGGGCATGTTTACAAACCAATTACTAAGCTCCACAATTATGATCAATTCAAATGTGTATGCACACATATGAACTAACTACAACATAATCAACATCCCACAGCTATACATAATTTCTGTTTTCAGAATGCAGTCACACTGTGTCCAAGATTTTCAGTAGTAAATGGTACCTGATTTTCTTAAAATTTCTACAGTATCTTTAAGACTCAATTTCACACTACATACACAAAAATAAGCTCATTCCAACGGTTTATTACAGAATTATACACATTATAACATGACTGCTTTCAGCATCAACACACATAATTCATCCACGATTCTCTTATGATTGAGGTACCTAAAATGATCAGAACTTCATGAAATTCTACATTAGGTTACCTACATGTATACAAACATCATACTAAAATTTCAGCTTAATCTGATAAACATACAGTGAGAAATTATATGAACAGCTGAGTGTCCAGGGTTTTCATCCTGCTGAACGCAGTCATGGATCAAGCAATCTTTGAAGTAGTAAAGAGGACCTGATCCTTATGAAATTTTTATAGAGAATCTATCACATAATGAAGCATAACATAATAAACTTTTATCACAATCCAACTTCTGGATCTAACGCTATCAGTACAACAAAAACAGACTAATTAAGGTTTACAAGTGAAAAGAAAGAGGAAATGAGCAAATCTCTTCAATGCAACATGAATTGGATAAAACTCCACAAATCCATACAAAAATTTAGCATGAAATAGACATTACCAACATATTTGGGAAAAACCCCAAATCTCATAAGAACCCTAATTTTTCATGTTTTTCACAACATCAATTCAAGGAAGAATTTAAAGTAAAATACCTAACCCAACATGTATTTAGTTTAATACACGAACTTGCAAGATGATGAGAATCATTTTGATCATTTAGGTGAGAACCACTTGCCACAATTCAGGATTTTAAGTGAAGAACAAAACTTCCCCTAACCATTTACAATTCTGAACATGAACGTCATCAACAACTTGAAGTAACTTCCTCTCCAATGATTTTGTGATTTCAAATATGTTCTATAAATTTTCATGGAAGAAGAAAAATCATCAGAGAAATAAAAAGAATCGAGTAGAAGAAGAAAAGAAAATGGAAGAAGAAGAAGGTTAGAAGAAAACCAAATGCAGAGAGAAAAAAGATTAAGAGATACCTCCCCTCTATCCCTTTCCCCCATGTTTCTTATACTATCTGTTTTGTAAATTAAACACAATTTTCATTATTAGAAAAACAATGCTAAGCCGGGTGTTGAAAACGGAAAAAAAAGTGTATACATGTGTCCATATCCATGCATAGCTATTTAGGCACCCATGGGTTTAACATAGGGCAAACTTCTTATTTAGGTACTAACATCTATTATTGGGGCAACATAAGAGTCTTAAAGAAATTGAGTATCAGAGTTTTAGGTACTCTAAAATGTAGAGTTTGACTAATGGGTTTGGTTAAACCCTAGAAAAATATTTGGGTCTCACAGTAGTAATCTGATAAGGCCAGTCAGGTGATGCATTCATGTGATTACATACATACAGAGAGAGATAGGGATGAGCAACAGAGAGACGAAAGGAATAAGCACCTGCCTAAAAACTCTTTACAGAATTTTGAGGTTTAATATATCTCAGACTCGAGTCTTGAGAGATAATTTTACTATTTTACCATTGGCAAAAACCCACCATCTACACATGGGTTTACCCAAAGGTGAACTTGTGATGGTATTGAATTTGTATAATTTTATACTCTGAATGTTGTAACAGAGGTTATGCCATCTTCAGAAGAAATGATTGCTACTTTAACAATGTATTTTATATCATCAGAAGAGATAGTTGTTGCTGTTGTTGGCAATTCAACCCATCTAAACAAAGAAAAATGAAATATAAACATCCTTATGTAGTGGAAGAATTTTAAAGAATAGTGGGAGTATGATAAATTTTGTTTTCTTACCATTTATACTTATTCTTATTGTTTATGTTTTATTGAGAACAATATAGAAAGTTTATTTGGAGACATAGCTCATAATGAGCACAAAAAGGTCTTTTCGGAGACTATGTCATAATGACAACACAAAGTACTTCAGAGACAACTCATGTTGAGTACAGAAAATATCTTCGGAGATTGTAAAGAAGTATCGTATTGAGTACATAAAGTCAGCATAGAACATATTGAGTACCAGAAGTCGACATAGCTCATACTGAGCACAAAAAGTCTCTTCGGAGACAACTCATATATAGTAAAGAAAGTCTCTTTGGAGACATATCTCATAAGGAATTTGAGCTCGTTATAGTCTCTTAAAAGAAACATAAAGAAGTCTATAGAACGAGATAAAATATGAGATGAGGTTATAAAGAAGTCTCTAGAATGAGATATAATCTCAGTTGAGATTATAAAAAAGTCTCTTGAAAAGATATAAAAATAAATAAATAAAATAAATCTCTAGAATGAGATACAAAGATATTACTTGAGATATTAAGAAAGTCCTTTAATTGGGACACTCTAGCGATTTCTTTTTCGAAATTATATAAAGTCTTAAATTGCAAGTATACATAATCTTTCTTTTAAGGTTTTAAAGGATCTCATTTGAGTTCATAAAGTTACAAAGCATTTTGTTTAGATCATTTTGCAACCTACATAGTTACAAATATTTGTTGGCATCGCAAAGTTAAAGATTTGGTGTGTTTAGTTTTTTGATTATAGAAATGCCGTATACATCTTCTAAATGGTGTATAGGTCTTTACAGTCGATTACTAGCGTGCATTTGTGTCGATCCTACAATTTTAAGTGAGGTATTTGTTACTAACCAAAGTTGAGATGTTAGACTTTATGTTGGTTCAGCAGTAAATCAGTTTGTCTGAAGGTAATCCTTATCTTGTTTAATCTGAGTTAGCATTAAATTGGATTACACTTCATCATCTTAGGTATCTTGTGTCAACAAAGTGTATACTCAGTTAAGCTTCAATGAGCTTTATATGGACTGTTAAACACAATATGGGAGAATATGGTATAATCGCCTCAGCGAATACTTGAAAGAAGGATATACTAATAATACTTTTTGTCCATGTGATTTCATTAAGAAATCCAATTATGGATTTGCTATAATTGTAGTATATGTTGATGATCTAAATCTTGTAGGGACTCTAGAAGATCTCACTAAAACCGCTGCTTGTTTGTACAAGGAATTTGAGATGAAAGATCTTGGTAAAACCAAGTATTGTCTTGGTTTACAAATTGAGCATGTCTCAAATGGGATATTTGTCCATTAATCTACTTATGTAAAAAAACTTTTAAAACGCTTTTATATGGACAAAGCACATCCGTTGAGTTCCCCAATGGTCGTGAGATCACTTGATATGAAAAAAGACCAATTTCGCCCTAAAGAAGATGATTAAGAACTCGTTGGTCCAGAAGTACCATATTTAAGTGAAATTGGTGCTCTTATGTATCTTGCAAACTATACAAGGCTAGACATAGCTTTTTAAGTCAATATGTTAGCTAGATAAAGTTCTGCCCCAACTCAAAGATACTGGAATGGAGTCAAGCACTTATTTCGATATATTAGTGGTATATTAATTTAGGTTTATTTTATCCTTATGGATCTGAATCGAAACTAATTGGATATGGAGATGCAGATTATCTTTCTGATCCACACAAAGGACGATCGCAAACTTTGTATTTGTTGATTGATGGAGATACAACTATATCTTGGCCGTCAGCAAAGCAAACCATTGCACCTACCTCTACAAATCATTCTGAGTTATTAGCCGTCCATGAAGCAAGTCGTGAAAGTGTTTGGTTAAGGTATGTATTATATCACATTCAAGAATCATGTGGACTTTGTTCAATTAAAGACTCGCCAACAATGTTGTACGAAGACAACACTGCTTGCATTACACAACTAAAGGAGGGTTTCATTAAAGGAGATCGAATGAAGCTTATCTTTCTGAAGTTTTTCTTCACACATGATCTACAGAAGAATTTTGAGATTGATATTCAACAAGTACGTTCAAGTAACAATCCATTAGACCTCTTCACTAAAGCATTACCAACTTCAACAGTCAAGAAGTTAGTTCACAAGATTAGGATGGATCGATTAAGATTTGTAAGCCAAGATTTTGCTGAAATATCCACCAGGGGGGGCATCTTCGTAAAAGGTACTTTACTGGACTTATCGAGTTGTATTCTTCTTCATTCGTCAAGGTTTTGTCCCGCTGGATTTTCCTTGTCAAGGTTTTAACGAGGCAACATATGCGTGTCCAGCACTGTTTCCTCTTAAGTTTTCCTGACATATTATAGTGACTTAGACACATTGGTCATCAGGGGGAGTGTTATAAACGTGTAAATTAGTTAGGAATATCTAGAGTAAATCTAGCTTATTAGCGTTTAAATACTGTAATGCCCTTATGTTTATCCCTATAAATTGAGCTTTATTGTTTGTTTATTTTATACATTCAACAAGAATTCTTCTTCTTTATTTCTCTGTTTTCTTTAGTTTACAACAATTTTAGTTATTTTAACATTTTTAAACAAATATGACTAAATTAAACTCTTTTATTTATCGGCGGATCAAACTAACTTGGGACCACCTAAAATAGGATCAAACTGAAATTTCCCCGATATCTAATTTACATGTTTAATTAAAACACGTGGTTTTTGTGCCATTTTTGTTGAATGTGGGATTTTTATAGATCTGACTTATTAATGGATTTTTTGTGTAACAAATTTGGTGATACTGGATATTTACACCATTTTTTTTTATTTTGTGTTTTTTTTCTTTACAAAATCGTATAATATAACCGACTTTAAAATCCAAAGATATGAATTTTTCGGTAGTTAGAAAAATATCAAACATATGTCAATTATTAATTTGCGGGGAATTGAGGACACAAAAGTGTTATGGCACAGAGGATCGGAAGCCCGAGTTAAATACTCATTTATTTTACTAATTGGTACTCCTCCATCTTTTTTTATTAATCTTTTGCATTCTATTTTTATCTGTCTTAAATAGTTGTCAACTTTTATCTATAATAAAAGATATTTTTTCATTAAACTATCAAATATATCCTTAATTTTATATAATTATAAAATTATTTTTAATATAACCCAAACTAAAATTTTAAACCGCATACTTCGTAAATAAAGAAACAAATTCATTTAATATCTTTCCTATTTATTTTCATTCCTTTTTTAAAAGAAAAAATAAAAAAATGTATAAAAAAGATATATAAAGGTATTTTTTTTATTTTTTTTAAACATTTCTAATAAAAATAAAATTACTAAATATATATTTTTCTTAGATATTATATATGTTTATTTTTATTTTTATAATAATGTAGTATTTAATAGGTTTAGATTTAAAAATTTCTCTGGTCTCCTTAATATTTTAATTTCTTTAAAACGGACTAATAAAAAGAGACGGAGAGAGTAATAGTTTATGAGCTATGAGTATTATGTGCATGAGTTTTATACGAAAAGCCTTACATTATGAACGTGTCATGAGGACTCCCATGGACAACTAGTGTTTGGCTTGTGCTAACATTGAACATGTCTCCGCTAGACAATTGGTGTTTGTGCTTGTGCTAACATTCTAGTATGGTGCCCAGGTGGTCTTAATAATTAAATTCATTAGTTTTTGGAGTGAACGGAGAATCCAAAGACCAAATAATGCGCGCCTGGAGACTGATTAGCAAGCACCACCGCTGGTAGCGTTTCCTGTAAAATTAACTTCTAAGTGAACCCCATGTCATTAGTAGCGTTTCCAACTCAAATCCGCGCAGTCGGTGATTGGCAGAAATACCCTCGGATCACAATAATAGATGATAGAAAACCAAGACAGCAGAGGTATGCATTTTCTGAACAAAATAATGTTCAGTTTTGACAATATACTGCATTGAGTCCAAAGATTAAGATATTTGAAGGACGATTCTTATTTGATTTGTGACCAGACTTTGATGTGTCCTGCGTGTCTGCATCTGACTGAGCAAGTGAGCATCTCAGTCACCGAAAAGACTAACTCTATCACCGCTCATGTCACGTCTCAGTAACAGCAAGATGTAGTACTAAACATCGTCAATACACTCAATACTATGGCAAAGGAGAGAAATAGGTGTCAACTGTTTTCTCCTTTTGATAAATTTTAGCGTATCTTAACTTTAGATCCTAACTTTGTGATTAATATTGTATTTGAATCCTAGAAAGTACAGCATTAGAGTTTAAATTTTAGGACCGTGGTCGACTGTTTTGACGTATGTCTAATATTTCTTTTATCTACTCAGATTGTTCATCCAAATATTTATTTCACAAACTAAAACACCCTTGATGAGATTCATCTACCTTTACTATAGCTTGATCATCTTCGATGGCTAGAAGAAGCTTTTCAAAAAGAGGTTTCCTTTCAGGGAGGGACAACAAGTTATGTAAGGGACATATTGCCACGTCAGTTTTCCTAATTTCCACTTTTTTTTAGTATCCATTCACTATTCATTTTTGGATGGTTGATGATGTCAAGTAGTGAGATGGACCCATTTCTAGCACCGCCCAAGCTTTTTCTTGGTTGGCATTTGGTCTATGTCACTCCACCTCAGATTGATTTGAAAAATAAAATCATAGACTTAAACTTTAGGAATGAAAATGGAAAGGGTAATAAAGGTGGGAAAGAAAAAGGCAATCCCATTATGTAAGATTCAGATTAAAAGAACTACCTTAGGTTGGAAAGCATAAAGTCTTGAATTTAGTTGGGTACATTACTGCAAGAGGGTGAGCTTTTTTGTGTGGTTTAGCTGTTTATTGTACGCTTAATCCTCTCCCGAAAGTAGGCTAAGCTTTCTTATATATGGTAATTATGATTAGTGTTATGGATTATTGTACTAGTAGTGTAGTGTTTGGGTATATTAGTATACTTGAATGTGAGATCTTGGAATGAGAAGCATGGTTTTCTTGGATTCACTTCTTGAATCTTTGGAAATATGTATGGTAGAAGACTGGATTACTAGCAAAAATAAAAATTGAACTTTAAAATCTTATTAAGAGATGAATTCTAGCGTATCTAACATCCAAAACCTTGGTACACATTCCGTCTCATTGAGCAAGAACATGGCTATAGACTTTATGGCCCCACTACTGCCAAATGTTATAGAACTATCACAGGGGTAACTTTCATGTCCCTTCTGACATGTACGTGGTTCATAAAACTAGTGATAATGGGAGAAATCACAGCATTGTTACCCAAGTAAAAAACAATAGGAAAGTCGAGAAAGAGAACAGTAGTGACTTACAAACCCTTGAAATAAACAAAAGAAAAACACCAAAACTTGATGAAATTTCAAGTAAAAAAAACACACAAATAATACCAAAGAGAGGTAGAATCACAAAAGATTAAAACACTACACATAAGAAAGACTGATAGATGTATAAAGAGAGGTGCATGATAAGAAGTCTGAAAATGGCTTCCACCGTTTGGAGGTTTCTCTAATAAAAGTAAGCAAAGTTATGATAATAATAGAGATAGATGGATGGCTAGGGCCTTATCAGCAAACCAATAAAAAGCAAATAACTATTTTTTTAAATTACATGTACATGGCATGCTAGGTAAGCAGCCTAGTCCTTTTTTTGTTGAGATTTAATTTGACAGCCATTCTTACGTGTCCTGCTTAAAGATTCTTCATGTGCCACTGCCATCACGCCACTTCTCTCTCACTTTTTCTCTCTCTTTCAAATGCTTTCAACAAGGGCTGGTCTCTATTTGTATCTATAAATACCACTCTTCATTCATCAATTCTCTTCATCACTTCAGTAATCTCTACAAGCTAGCATAAGCAATCTTTCCTCTTGCTATTTCTACTTCTATATCTTTTCCTTTCAAGTTCATTTAGTTTTCACTTCCAATCCACCAATGGCCACTGTCGAGGTATATATACCATCAGATTAGTAGCTTTGGTTTGAAGTGTTAAAATATCTATAAATCAGAACTTGATCTTATATGTATGAATGTTTCTATTTGATACGATTATCTACCCTTTGATAATGCCAAATACTTGATTACCTTTTTTTATCTATTTGTTCATACTACTATGTTGCTTCTCAATATCAATTAGTTGGTGGTAAATAAAAATATAGAAACATCTTATATTGTCACTTAAACTGTGATATCTAATCGGTGATAGTTAATTATATGGTTATGATCTTATTATTAGGTACAAAGTATGGACGTTCTAAGAAACTTTAATTTATGATATGGTTATATGTAGGTTGTATCTGCAACAGCAGCATTGTCGGCCGAGAGAGAAACAGTAGAAAAATTGAACACCACCGCACAAGAAGTTGCTGCAGTAACAACTGAAGAAGTGGCCACCCCAACTTTAGAAGTAGAAACCCCAATTGAAGAAGTTGCTGCACCAGTTGAAGAAGTGGCTCCACCAGTCGAAGAAGTGGCCCCACCAACTGAAGAGGTGGTGGCAACTGAGACAGTTGCTGTAGCAGAGACAAAGGAAGAACCAGTCCAAGTTGAAGCTGAAGAACCAACTGTTGAAGGGGAGCCTAAGGAGGTAGAAGAAGAAAAGGTTGCAGTGGAAACCAAGGAGATTACAGCAGAGGTAGTCGTGGAAGAGACGAAGGTAACGGAAGAGTCGAGTGAGGCACCTGAACCCGTTACCAGTACTGAGGCGCAACCAGAGGAGAAAGTTGAAACTGAATCCCCAGTTGAGAAAAGCGAGGAGTAATAACAATTGCCAACGGGATGTTATCGATAATCAGTAGTGCTTCTAGCCGTACTAGTGGTGTTTGTTTAGTATATCCATGCAGTCCGTAAGCTGTGGGTTGTGTTTAAGGAAGTTGGTATTGGTGGATCTTTCTTTCGAGTTATGATGGAAGTAATTAGAATATGCTATCAGTATTAAAGTGTTTTTAAGTTCAACTATCTTTTGCTTAAAATATAATAAAGAGTAATTAATCTGTTCCATTTTGGATCTTTCACTAGTCCACTATTTAGTATAAACGAAGTATGAGACATGCTCAGAAAAACTTCACTCATACATTATCACCTCATCTGAAACATAAAAGTGTAAAACACAATGGAGCTGACAAATCTAACAAAATAAATATATTATGCTATTAGAGAATGTGAGTTACACCAAAAGTCTATGCTTGATTTGAGTTTTTCTTTTTTCTACAACAGATTATTTATTCACATGTATTTGAATAGAACTGAACCCCAAAAGAACATGGGTAATACAAAACAGGACAAAAAGACTTACTTCAGACAGACCCTTTTTACAGACTATAACTGAAATTAAAGATATAAATGCAAAAATAAGTTATGATCCTAAAATTTCTATACATACTGTTCCCAATCTCTATATGCAACCAAGCTTTGTTTTTATATCCCACCGAAAGAAAGAAAAGAACCAAAGCAGACAACGGCCCACCTATTTAAGCCTTCTTTTGTGTGTGGGTGTCTCTCACCATATGCCAAAGCTGCAGCTCAAGTGTTCTTGGGTGATGATTTCAAGAGATTCCTGCATTCTGGCTTCAGATTTATAGCGTGGAAGACACAACCGATAGAAGCATGTGTGCGCTGAAGGTAGTCTATCATGGGATTCGGGTGCTCTGTAAATATATAATCGAGATTGAAGCCCTCCAAATCCTTCCACTGGCAAGTACTTCACTGATGTCCAGAAGAAAAGAAGTACCCTTTGTTGCTCAACTGACATACCTTCTACAATCTGCAACAGGGTTTTTGATACACCAGAATATAGATATATAAACTTTCAGAGCATAGTGAAAACAATTAGTTTACTTTTCTTGAATCTCTGTGCTATCCTATCAGTACTTCTTATTTTGCTTTTAGAAAAATATTTCCTGACATAAATTAAACAACATATCCTAGTAGAAACTGGAAGAATTTATAACTCTAAAATCTTGTGATAGAAGACTATACCTTCCAAAACCAGATGATTTGACTATCAGTTTCTTTACACCCATTATACTCGGTGTGCGCCTTCCAGTCCTCGACACATATAGCTCTATCACTTCCATGCAGCATCCGATCAAGATCTTTAAGCTCTAAACTTCTAAAAAAGAACTCACACATGGATGCATCACAAAGAATTTCAGAAAAACCCTCAGCAAACTCTCTTACTTGATCTGAGACCGAAGTCACAAAACGATGTTGTATAAGGAGATTTACATACGCTTCCCTGTTATTGCTATTCAACATGATGTTATTTCCCCCTGGACAGAGCTCCTCAGTTTTCCTAGATCCTAATTTTTCAATATCTCTGACAAATGTTAGACCCAGACCCCCATCTATATCCAATGATTCGGTATCCATTTCCAAAATTTTCTTGCAGCTCGAATAAAACGATGGATCAGCGTCTCGCACATCTTCCAAAGAAACAGTCCCTCCGGCCAATTGCAAGAAAAATGTGTGATCAAATACGATGCCTACTTGCACTTTGTGCACCAACGATAATGCAATTATCCGTCCACAAAAGTGAAAATATTCAAGGTGGAGTGGGTCGACATCAGATGCTGCAATCAGTATAAGACGAACTACATGTCAATATTCTTCTTCTCATGAATTGGAGTTTTATAGAGAATATCAGGTCCTCAATAAGTTTGCTCCGGAAACAGCAATCACGTTTTGGTACGTGTAGTTAAAATATTTTTTCAACATCTATGTCAAGTCAAACAACTTCGAAAAATTCGTGATCAATGAAAAAGAAAAGATGAAACACTAAAAAACAAAGAATGCACCAGAAAGTTGTTGCTAAAAAATTACCCACACATTAAAATCTAAGGAGCATTATTTAAACACCCCTCATTTTTCCTTCCTTAGTTAAAATATACCCAAGGGGTACATTTGAAGTTTAGTGAAGCTTAATTAGTACATTTTTAAAGCAGGAGACTATTGGTACTTTTTGGCGCGTGAAAACGTCAACCCAACCTCTTTTAGAGGTTGAATTGTCTTAAAACCTAAATAATACCCCTAAGGGGTAATTTTGAAAGATCCTCAAAACGAGGGGTATTCTTTTTTGATTCCCTCCAAATCTAAATATAACTCGATAAAAAACTAAGGAGAAGTCGTATATACTGTTATTGTATAAACAGTGGTTAGAAGTTTTAAGCGTTGGAACTTTTCAAAACTTAAGTGAAAGCAATGGACCATGACGGAATGAATAATAGCAACCATGGTTTGTGGAACCAGGATAAGATCGTTGGGTAACTAAACTCCAGCATGTTAACATAATCCCACTAGCTTCTTAAATCAGAGTTTGAGATCAAACCTATAATCTGACACCTAATACCTAAATGATTCTACTTAGATGTTTATACAAAGTGATTATGTGTCTTGTACATCTACTGAGACTGAACTTGATCTTTCATGAGAGAGAAAAGTAATTATCCAAGGGAAAAAAAAATGATCCAACAAATGGTCAAGTCAAGGACTATAGTTGACCAGTTCAACCTATCCATGGACTATATAACGGATCCTTGCCCGAGTCTTGAGTAGGGTGTACAGACAGATCACTGCAAGTTGATACAAATCAGATAGGGCTCCTTAACCAGATCAAATGATATGGAAAGCCATGATTGAAACCTTCTAGTTGTCTGCATACTGATGTGCAAAATGAAACAAAAGTATGAAACAGTACATGATATTTTCATCTATCTAGCAGTACTTATGCCAATCTAGTACATGAACTTCTACGTGTAGATACAAATGAAGAGGTCAATGTGCAAAATGTATACGTAGATACAAATATGAGGTCAAAATATAGAAAATGTATATGAGAAAATACTGTAGTTGGGGCTTCTTGAGTTAGAGCTAGGGATAGACATAATTATATTCTTGAGTGCCTTTCGACAAGAAGATAATTTTGTACCAGAATCAGAAACGAGCAGTGAACTTCAGAAAAATGATTGAACATAACAAGTACACAACTATGAAGGACAAGCTTCAATTGATACACGTAAATGGAAAGAGAATATCTTGGAAAATCATGCGTCTAAAGGACGGCAGATGTCTTCCCTCGGAGTGTACTGAATGCAATCATTTAGGTTGCCTTTTGTAAGTCAGCATGATATCTTATACATAGTCAATGGATTTTGAGCAGTGGAAGGGTGTAAGGGTTTACCCTAACGCAGCAATGATAATTATGATATGTTCACAATCTCTAACAGGTATACATAATACATGTCAATAGAGCTTTACATAATGTTGTAGTTAAACTTTGCAATAGAAAAAAACTGAGTGCAAAACAGGTCCAGCTACTGGACATGTCATTGGCTGCTATTAATCTCTCCACTTATCCTATGTTTGGGTGATAGACCATGTAAGATCACATGCAAAACATTTTGTTAGTTAGCAACATTTCAGAACCTTAACGTAGCTTTTTTTTTCAAAAAATGGCCAAATTGCTACATTTGATCTAGAATTTTTGTATACTGGTGTTATCTGAAGCCATTTCAATCTTAGAACCCAGAAAGTTACTAAAAGAAATAGCAACCTAAATTTAAGAACATCGCCTCTATCCCAACTTTTTTGAGCTTAGACTAAAAAGTTCAGATCAATTATTGGTTTTATAATTAATTAGACATGTTCCTCCAGATAACAAACAAGAGAGAAATGATACTGAAAATGAAAGAGTACCTGGATTAGGAAAGAACCTCCTATTATCGTCTTCGCAAGGTAGAAATAAGGCATTCTGTGGATTGAATATTGCTTGGCAGACCAAGCAAAACCACTCTCGCAAAACACCAGGACCAGTCGCTTCCTCATTTTTAAACTCCATGAAAAGACCACCGCCATGCAAATCTTTAGCATCAGCTTTACTTATATACTCAAATGATTCAGCCAATAAGTGTTCCCTATCAATAAGCATTTCAAACAAATGCTCATATTCATCTTTCAACTCAGGCAACAACATCAACGTCAAATGCCTCCTAGATTCAAAAGATGTCAAATCCTTATGCTCAAGAATCCAACGATGATCATCACTCCTCCTTGAATTCCTAATAAGAGCGTTTAGAGCAACCTGCCTTGACCGCAGAACAGAGAGAACATTTTCTTCAGCACCTTTATAAAGTTTGGAAAGAGTATTCAGTGCCTTCAAAATAGAAAGATATTGACCCCATCCACTCCGAAGACTATCAATTTCCCCTGTACTTTTACTGACCGGTATCTCCATTTTCTTCAAGCATTCATCAATTTTTTCAAGAATTTCTAAGAAAATTACATGAAGTGATCCTAGCTCAACAATATAACAGGGGCGTAAATCAGTCAAACAAATAGGTAGATGACCCATCCCGCCTAACTGGTCCTCAATTGCGTTACGCAAGGGAATTAGGAATGCATTAAGATCACGAACATCACCTAATAATGACGTTACAGCAATTTCTGGTGAATTTATAGAAGAATCTAAACCCTTTATCACCTTACGTCCCAGCTCAGATACAAATGGAAACAACTCCTGAATTACAACCGATGCCTCCGCATAGTTAAAACATCTATTCCTATGCACAACTTGAATAGTTTCCAACATTGTCCCCAGTGTGTTTCGGCAAGAAATATAGAGTGGATTGTCCTGAGATGTTTTACTGAGCAATTTACAGAACTCTAAAATGATGGGAACAGAATGAGTTTGTAATTCTTTTGTTTCAGTATCAAGACCAGGGTTTAAAAAGAGTTGGATTGCCTCTTCAGCACACTCTTTGTTACCTGTAACCGGTGAAACAAACATCATAACCAGAGCTGCTGCTGCACCTGCAGATACAAATATCTGAATATGACCAAAACTCACATCGTTATCTTTTCTTATCTTAAATATCGAAGCCATATCAATAAAAACTTTGACATCACCAACAACAGTATTTGCAGAACGACGTTCACCTCTACAAAGACTACATATTGTTGCGATCAACTTATTAACAACTTTCCATGTGTTGGGATATTCGGTACTTCTCATCCTTCCAACCAATTGCAGTTGTGCATCGTTCTGTATCGAATAATCTTCTAGGGTTTTATCCATCTGAAGTTGTTTTCCTCTATAAATTAAACCTTGCTCAAACACAGGAATTCCAGTCATTTTTCTAATTTGTTCATGAACAGATTCAACTGTATCATCAGAATTTGCATGTATAACCTTTGTATTACCACCAGAAATATTTCTCACAAAGAAATGTAAAGTCTTTGATGAAGACCCAATACATCTAGTACTACTACTGCTGCTAGTATAAGAAGACACTGATTGATCATTACCATCAAGAACCCTAGTTTTAACATCATAATTATCATCAAAATCATCTCTTTTCATCTTCACATAAACTAAATCAGAGTAATCTTGGTCTTCATCATATTCATCTAATTTTCTTTTGGAAGAGATACGATCGAGGAGTGATTGAGGAACGCAATCGATCGTTCTTGTTCCTAAATGAGACATTGAATCATTGAAAAAGAACAATTACTTACCCAGTCTTTGAAGAAATTTCCACGCCAAATTTTGAAAACCCAGATAAAACCCTAACCCTAGAAAATTAGGATTTTTTGTTCTTTTGAGATACCAAAGTGAGAGAGCGAGCGAGCGAACGAGGAGGAGACAGAGAAAGAACAAATGTAATCAGACGAAGCGAGTTTAAGAGAGGAACTTTTTTAGAGAGAGAAAAAGCAGGGCGCGTAAGTCCACCTCATCACTGAAAATTATACGCTACCTATACCGACGAGTAAAAAATATCATGCCCATGCCATGGATTCATGGAACCACAGTCTAAGCCAGTCAATGGTTAACTCAAGGATATTATTTGAATGATCATCAAATAATCATCCGATACTGATATCTATATTTTGAATAAATATTCTTATCGAAACAAACACAATATCGGCCATAAGTACCATTGGTACCATTAAACAACTATCTGCCATTCCATTTCCGCAAAAAGTCCTATTGACACCATTAAACAACGGTCTAACACCGAGTCTTGGTATTTTTGTACTAGTTATTTTCACCCACAAGGTGAAGTCTGTGGAATATTTTTGGGAACCATGTGCAACTGGACCTAGCTTGCGCAGTCAGATGTCGATTTTCCAAGGGGAATCAAGAATTGTACTGATTTACGTTACCATGATTTTTCCGCTGTGAGTTAAGATTCGTAATGATTTATATTTAGCTTCGGTAATAAAAACAAGCTTAACAAATAATATTGCTAAACACGACGAGACATATCAAGTAATTTTTTTTATTATTATTATATTTAGATATATACATATAAAACCATTCGTCTATAGGTTAATTTTATTTGGATACCAACCGATAAGGTATTATTTTATTTCAAAAAGAAAAAAATCATAATATAGGAATATAATTTGGAAATGACTTTTAAAAGTAAAAAGAAAAAAAAATTATAAAGCAAACTGTTTTTGCTTCTGACTTCTAGAATTGTCTTCTACTTTTGGTATCCAAACACCCAAAATATGGTCTTCACTCTCAGAGCAATATCTATGGAGAGTAAAGACTACTTCACATTGAATAAGTTAGTCCTAAAACAGACCATTAAGGGAGGAATAACTATTCCATTTAGGTCAAACACAGTCAAAGTAAAGCAAGATAGTGAACATTACATGTCAGGCAGTATGTCATATTCATTTAGTCGACACTCATTTTGTCTTTTAGGCAAACTGAATGTCGTTCGGTGATAAATTATTAAATCTAACAAATTATGGATTTGGTATATTCATTCTGAATTTCATAAAAGGGAGAGCCACATGCTAACTCTAATTTATGATGCTAAAAATTATATTTATATGGGTCACTGACTTAACTCGTTATTTCATTCATGAATCAATTTTCTGAACAAAATAAATAAAAGGGATAACAAATTTTTTTTCTCGAGGTATGACATTTTAGGAGATGTTAAGTAATAAGATTATTAGTTAGCTAGTTAATAAATTTATTAAAATTGTTAAGTTTTGTTAGAGCACTGCTCGGTTGAACCCACAAGTATTGGTATGTCAGATTGTTGTCAATGTTAGATGACCAAAACTATTTCTTGATTTATTGTCTTTTAAAGTCAGTCTCGGACTATGATTAAATTTAGGTAGTTGAGTTTCAAAAATCACTAAATACCCTTGAAGATTGAGGACTGAATATCACAAAGATATCAGCGAGAACAAAGGCACATGAAGACTGACTATCATATTTATTCATTGTTTCTACCATTCTATATTATGAAACAATGTCGTATGGCTTTAGTATATGATGATATACAAAGAAGAAGTTTCGATCTCAAGCTTATACTTGACTAATCTCGAAACTCGAATTCAAGCAATTGATGTTCCAAGGACTTATAGCAACTGAGGTTGAGAAAAATTCTTTTGATCGACAAATTATGGTTGTGCAAGAAATACCTAAAACTCTAGCTAAGTTAAATTTCACGAACTGATAATGTTAGTTCTTGAAATATGCAAACTTTATAAATTTCTAAACTCCAACATGCACTAGAGTTCACGAACTGAAAATGTTGGTTTGTGAACTGAGCAAATGAAATAGTTTTCTAGTTAACATCCAAAATGCACTAGAGTTCTCCAACTGAAAATGTTGGTTCACGAATTATGTAATTCAAGGAGTTTTATATTGACTCCAAATTGTACTTGAATTCACGAACTAGATTTTCCTGGTCGTGAACTGTGTAATTCTCAAGAAGTTTTGTTATTGAACTTGAATATTTGCTTGATGGTTCACATACCATATGGTTAACCCGAGAGCTACTTTGTGCATAGTCCTTGATTTACAAATACGTGTATGTACATTCTTCTTCGTATTACAAGGAAAACTTCTCGCAAGCTTAGTAATTTTCATTCTTTGTACCATGTTGTTGTAAGTAAGTTAATTATTTTCCTAATTGTATAGAAGCTAAGTTTTAGAAGTACCTTTCTTTTGAAAGTTTTTCGTTACCATTTTTACGGCTTCCATCAAAGGAAATAACTTTATTGTTATAAAGTCTTAACTTAGGAAACAAGTTACTTGGGACCAAAGTAAAAATCTCTTTTAAGCAGTAAGAAATTATTTGGTATCTAAGTTATCGGTAAACATGGAAACTAGTTCACGAACTTACTTTGAATGCAAGTGATAGTTGCTTGAACTTTAAGCAACCTAGCCTTATTTATCATTATAATAGAGGACTCTCTGCAAATAAGATTCTCAATCCCTGCATTTTGTGCAGCTTGTTGCTGCAAGAACTGTTCTCCATAGACTTAGGTTTCCTCGAGAAATATAATTAGGTTGATATTGTGAAGTTTTCACTTGGGATTCGTGAAGCTCGGTCAGTCTATCTTTTACCAAATAGATTTTTGTTATCTGAAATCTTATCTTGATCATCGTAGTACTTGTCTATTCTAAAGGTCCATCTCTTTTATTATACGTGCATTTAAGAACTATCGACTAAAGAATAAGATTGATAAAAACTACAGGGTGTTCTTTGTCTATAACCTTGTTAGTTTCGCAAGATTACAATCTAAGCTTGACTTAGATAGATCTTGTGAGGTAGAATCAGTTAGGTATCATAGCGTGTAAATCTATACTGTTGAGATTTGTTTATTATGTTTTTTACTTGGAGATCCCTCAAAGCAAATAAATTTTAATTACCTTGATTGAAACATATCTAAAAGTATCAAATATTTGTCTTTTTGGAGGCAAGGATAGCATTAGTCTTCACGAAAGACCGTGGAACAACTCATAGGCCTGTAAAGGATGTCAACTAAGGGA
The DNA here is from genome assembly GCA_023531435.1 of Papaver californicum. Taxonomy (NCBI): domain Eukaryota; kingdom Viridiplantae; phylum Streptophyta; class Magnoliopsida; order Ranunculales; family Papaveraceae; genus Papaver; species Papaver californicum. The sequence continues at coordinate 994,118 of JAJJMC010019832.1, forward strand.
ATCGTGTGCGTAGGACTTAGCGAGATCCAAGAGACTTAAGGGGAACAACTGCAACTAAATATCTTGGAGGATATATTCGGTCTCAACTATATTCTGGTACGAAGTCATATAGTAGGCTAATGTCTGTAGCAGCTTAATACAGTGTGTGTTTAAATTGGACGACGTCCCGGGGTTTTACTGTTACATTACATGTTTCTTCGTTAACAAAGTTTTTGGTGTTTTGTGTTATTTTCTTTTCACATTATATTATTTATCCTTATAATTGAAATATTACAAGTAATATGTTAATCAACCTAGAAAAATTTAGTTGGATAGTAAAGATATTATAATACTTGTTCTTGTTGAATTCAGATCATGAAATATATATCACACAAGACTTTGTTTTGATTGAATTCATATATTTAAGGTTCAACTACATAGTAGTTGACCTTGTGGATTTGTATCTTAATTAGATCATCAAATGATTTTTCATACAGGTTGACGCACGAAAAAATTGTTGGTGTACTAGGTACCTTCTCCTTTTTCAGTTGGTATCAGAGCAAGCCAACACTGTAAATACCTAAACAAGTTGTATTTGGAGTGATCCTAAAATTTTCTGTTTATGGGCAATTGTTTTGGAAAACTCGTTTCGTTAAACTATAACGAACACCAAAATTTATAATGGATACTTTAGAGTTTTTTCGTTAAGGGAACAAAAAAAAAGTTATCCTCTTAGATGCTTTGAAATCAACTGTCAAATCTAATAATGGTACTAGTTCGCCAGTTGATAAATAATCCAAGGGGAAAAGGAAAACACCCTCAAAAATAGTCATGTCAAGTGTTTGCATCTTAGTCGCCTTAAATGGATTTATTTGAATTTTCTTAAGGAATAGAATAAGTGTCGATTTGTAAACGATGATCTAATTTATATCATCAAAAGCATTCTTGAATTCATGTATCGTTTTGTTTAGTTCACAAAAATGATAAGCTTTTCGCAAAGCTCTAGCAATGATAAGTGTTGTTATCATTATGGAGAAATTGGTCACTTGAATAAGTCTTGTAATCTCTTGGCTATGACCACTAGTGCAATTAGTTGTTTGCACCGCCACCAAAAAGGGATCAGAACAAAGAAAACCAAGCGTCACCAAAGAATCCCATGAGAATTATTACTCCCGGTTCACATGAGATAGTGGTAATCATTTTAAGATGATTCATGAGCATTTACTTGCGCAGCCATATTCTTGGTAACAAGAATCTGGTTTACCCCACCATGTACATATCTTGAGATGGGGCAGTATATATACAAATGGGTAGATTATGTATTTTTTGATTATTTTTGGTCATTTGTTGGTTAATTCTCTTTATATGTCTTATCAGGTGTTTCTCGTTGGATCCTAGTATTTCCTTGATATCACACTGGGATAATAAAAAGTTTTGTGATTAAAACCCTTTATATTTAGAATAAAACAATATTCATCTTTGTTTTGTTGATCCCTCTTGCTCCAAATAGATGTATCATCATTCAACAGTTTATGTAACCTTTTGATTAGATGGTTTTATGAATATAAGTCCCAAAGTAGTTGTCATAGTTTTTTTCTACGCACCTACAAAATATAAAATTTAAAATTTAGAAAATACGACCCAAGGTGATACCATATCGCTAATAATGAGTCCAAATGAATTGATTCCCTAAATAATACATGGCGTACAATTTGGGAGGAGAGAAATCTTAAGAATTCAGATAATAAAGTTAGATACAAAGTGAAAATCACCATTCAATTTAAAGGGAACTGAAATACCCAAAAGTATTTAGTATTTTTCTAGAGCAACATATTTCACATAAAGAGGTCCCATCTAAAAGTTCCTATACTCTTCAGTACACCATCTTACCAAAATCAACATCTAAACTTAAGAATACGTGACAATAATTTCAACTCTTCAGAATCCATCAAAAATATAGAAATTAATCCATTCATAAACCACTGTGCATAATGGTTGCATACAAAACATGTCATTTTATGATAATTTTGTATCTTGACATTGCACTAATTGATAACTTGTTATTATTTAGTGTGCTGAACTTCTTGATAAATCCAAACTTTAATAAATATGTTTTAAAGCAATTTCACAAACACGATTTAAGGAAGTAAACTTGTGAAACTTGTTTCAATGTCGAAATAAGGATCCAAGAACGGTCTTAGGATCAGTCCCTCGAGCAGGACCGACCCTAAATGAATCTAACTTTTGTTTTTACTTTTTCAAATGGTATGTTATTCTTCACGGGTTTTTACAGATATCGAGAAGTATATGAGTTAGATTAGAAAGTTTATTAGAATGTCGCCATAATGATTTGAACATGTAGTAAACACAATTTTTTTAGTGTTCAAGTATATACCTTTGATACTCAAGGAAAGATCCCAAGATATCGGTTTTTCGATACCGTATTTGATATCGAATTATATGATTTCCATTCCCAGGGGTTTGCATATCTCTAACAAGCTATATTAGTAAAATACTTGTTATGTGCTAGGTAATCTTAGTTGTCAGACTATGAGTGGAGTCGATATATGAGTTGGATATTACTTGTTATTTGCTAATTTCATAAATATATTATTATTGCATATCTTGAGAATTTTTGAAATTGGTAAATAAAGTATTTGCAATCAATGCCTTGGTCATAACACTATAAATATGAAGTCTTGTATTCTTACCACTCGTAACATAACACACTAAAACCAACTTGTTAAAGAGATATGAGTAATATAATTAGGTGAAACATCTTGCATTGCCTTTTGTTAAAGTCTTCTTTGGGATCAAGAAGCCTCTAGTTTTACCGTTGGTGGAAGGATAAATTATTATTTAGTTTTTGTTGATTACTTATTGATAGGATTCTGAGAAACCTATTTGTAATAACCGCAATCTCATGGTGTCTACAATATAGACAATGGAAAGTACGGGTCAAACTTATAAGGAGCGGAGATAATATTGTAATCAATATCTCAATAAACTAACCAGGATGATGTTTTTGGATTTTTAAGAATGATAAAAAAGAAAATAAATTAAATTAAACTAATAAAGTAAATGTAATGGAGAATCGGTAACCATGGTATTTAGTATCCACCATTGTTTCTATTCAACTAATGAAATGAAACATAACTCCTGAATATTTATCTATTTTCTATCAACATCACCTATTATATGTATTAGAGACGCAAATATCACCGGAACACCCTAAGCATGGGGCATCAAAAACTCTAAGTCTCAGCATACACCATCAAATTGCGTTGGCGAGAAAATTATATGAAACTAAATATTGGCTCACAAATAATACTTGCAATTATAAGCATACCCCATAAAGAAATTAACCAAGCATGGAATATCAAATAATAATACAAATATATTTGTGACCCAATTTATTACGTGCATAGGTTACTGTATTGTACAGAATCGGTGAAGCAACAACTCATTTCATCATTAAATCAACAAATGGTATTCAAAAATTAATCATATCCAAATCATAATAGTTCATACCAAATAATTAAATTCTATTGGTCTAAAACTCGAAGTGGTTTCAACATAGAACCCTAGATACAAAATCAGTGAGAAATGGCAATGGATTTCTGAAAACCCATAAGAAAATTGAGAGAGAAAGAAAATTAAACCGATATATTGTGGTACGAACGGAAGATCCCAACGACTCACTCTACTGTCGGTTTTCTCTTCTTCTTAATGCATTTTCAACTTCTCGGTCTCTTTCACGCCTCCAATCTTCTCTCCGTCCAGCACTTCCTAAACGCCAGACCCAATACTCCTCCCCTCTACAATGACCGTCAAAAAGAGAATCAATATTTTCCCTTCTTTTATTTATCTTCCTAGTGCCAACGCCCAACAAAACTTCTTAATTTCTCCACATGTCAGACTCTGTTCAATCTCTTTTTATTTATTTCACATGCTCCCTTATTTGATTTAACCAAACCACTATGTCAGCCAATACCATTTTCTCTGCCATACAGAGTTTGACCATGTATGCCTCTTCCTAACGCAATATTCCCAAGAAGAAAATTCCACTCCACTAACAAATTTTGCCCAAATTGATGGATCCAGCAGATAAAACGTGTGACTTAAATTGCATATAGCATGTCCCTTTGGTTCTTGTCCATGCAGTCCGCCATTAGCTCCTTACTATCCAAGTTCATATTCATAGTCATATTTTATTTGCAACTAGTATTTTGACGGTGCAACCTATAAAAACACAAAAACAATGATATTAACATAAAATTAAGTACTAGCAAATATAAATTAAGCGGTAAAAATGTATGAATTAAGTGCTTATTAAATATCCCCAAACCTATATTTTGCTAGTCCTCGAGAAAAACTAATCTAAAAACTTTTTAAAAATAAAAATCCTAACTCACTTTAGCAGGAATCATGACTAAACTTAGCATGTGTAATAAGCCTTTAGTCCCATATGTGTCCCTATCATATAAGTTATAGTCTCGTGAGGGTTTACAAGAGGTATACGCATAAAACCTTTACTCCAACTTTCAGCTACCTGTGAATGATTGAGGATAGACACCAAACATGCTATTTAGTTGGCATACTAAATTCATCGGCTATGAGAATCATTATCCTATTATTGTAGACGAGTTTGCACTCAACACATACTAAAATTCATATAAGAATGCAAAAATCTACTCAAATAATCATTGAACATCCAAAACTGGATAAAAATTGTCAACATTCACATTGCTCGAAATCAATCAAATCCAAACACATGGACAGATTAGAAAATGGATATGGAAGTAATGAAGTGTTCATATGTTGACTAAGGTGAACGATGTTTCCCAAAATATTAGTATAAAGTCCGGCTCGATGCTCCTATTATTATTATTATTATTATTATTATTATTATTATTATTATTATTATTATTATTATTATTATTATTATTATTATTTATATACATAATTTATCTCTTTTATTTATTTTTATTTTTTTCAACTTTTTTTTAACGACTACATGATTAGATCTTTTGAATCCAAGTGCATGCTCCTTTCCAGCAGATTACATGATAGTTCTCATGGATCCTGCATTCCACGTTTGCTTAGGCGACGAAGGTAGGGAGAACACAAACATATTGCTATCCGAGTGTCTTTTTTTTGACAAAATTAAAATTATGATGCATCCGAGTTACGACCTTATGGCAATACTAGGGCCCTACCAAATCACTTAGAGAAATATAAAATTACAAAAATAAAAACAAAAAGTGATATGGTTATGATGATTCTGAGATATACTTGTTCAATGATTATCATGTTATTTCTAACACCTGAGTTAGGCATTGAGATATGATTAGACCATTTAGCTGGGCACACCAATTCCTATAGACAAGAGCTATGTTTCCATTTACGCAGAATGGTTAGTGTCATCCAGAATTGTTCACAAGTTTCTAAATTTTGGAGTTTCTTATTGGCATCAATTTTTTGAAACTCTACCCCCAAACCTAAATCTAATATTGTCCTTAATGTTTCAAACCGAACAACCTAGAATCGCATGAAATAAATATAAACAAGAGAAACAAATATAAATGAAAGAGAAGGGATTGGAAGATTTCACCTGATTGACACAAGAAAAGTAGTATTATCTGTAACACACATCAAACGATAGTAACAACAAAGAACACTGAAAATAAAAAATAAACAAAAAACCTAAAAAGAAAATAAAAACAAGAAAATAAGAATCTACCTACTGGATATGTACAGAACGGATCCCCATACACTAACAACCTGAAAAGTTGGGGATCAACCCAAAATACAATATTTATAAATGACAGCTTCACACTTATGTCATGATAACGTTGGGATACTGAAACTATCAAAAATAGAGGATTACCCACAAACCAAGTTTTTACTACACATGGGAGTGCGTATAGACCATAATAAGGAGATAATATTGGGATTGGGGAAGTATCAATTGGTTTATGCACGGTGTTAGGAACATGCAAATCCTCTGGGTGCTTGGATGCAAAGTAGTCCAACAAAACTTTAGAAGCACATAATTCTAACCCTAAATTAGGTAATTTTTGGAAGTCTAGGGGGTCTAGAAACAACTTCTAAGTCGGGTGAATGATCTTGTGAGATAGATTCATCTAAGGAATTAGGCAAATCATCCACACAATAATCCACGAGGTCATCTATATATTCCGTCTGGAACAGAGAGTCACTGCAAAACTGATCATCATCAGCAAATAATTTCTGGCATTCCAGAACTCTCAGTCTTTGATCCAAACTAGGCGGTCTCTGTTTATAATACTTCTCATAAATCGTTTTATGTGATTTTTGACTTACCATATGTGAAAAATCAACCTCATGGTACTGGGGTTGATACTCAGCTAAATAACCACCTATATTGGAATAATGTGGATGCCAATTTCCATACCTGGGACGATTATAAGCACAATTTCCTTATATTGTGGCCCATACAGATACTCCCCCATCGTTATCTCAGATGACTTCTCCTGAGAAGGAATTATCATCCTCAAAAAGGTACCTGAAATAAAATTCTAAAACACAAAACAAGTTAAATACAACTAAAAATCCTAGAAGAAAAATAAAAACATGTACAAAAGAGTAAAAAATAAAATAAAAACCTAAAATACGATTAGAAAATCAAAAATACTAGTTACAATATTTCACAACCGCAATCCCACGGTGTCTACAATGTAGACAACATCAAGTATGGGTCGGAACCACAAAGAGTGGGGACAATACTGTAATTAATATCTCAATAAACTAACCAGAACGATGTTTTTGTATTTTTAAGAATGATAACAAAGAAAATAAATTAAACTAAACTAATAAAGTAAATGTAATGGGAAAATCGGTAAGCAGGGTTTTTGTATCCACCACTATTTTTGTTCAATTACTGAAATAAAACATAACTCCTGAATATTTATCTGTTTTCCGTTCTATCAAAATCACTTATTTTATGTATTAGAGTCGCAAATATCACCGGGACACCCTAAGCATGGGGCATCAAAAGCTCTAAGTCTCAGCATACACCATCAAATTGCGTTAGCTAGAAAATTATACGAAACTAAATATTGGCTCACAAATAATACTTGCAATTATAAACATACCCCATCAAAGAAATTAACCAAGCATGGAATATCAAATAATAATACAAATATATTTGTGAGCCAATTTATTACGCGCATAGGTTACTGTATTGTACAGAACCGGTGAAGCAACAACTCATTTCACCATTAAATCAACAAATGGTGTTCAAGAATTAATCATATTCAAATCATAATAGTCTGTACCAAATAATTAAATTCAATTGGTCTAAAACTCGAAGTGGTTTCAACATAGAACCCTAGATACAAAATCAGTGAGACATGGCAATGGATTTCTGAAAACCCATAAAAAAATTGAGAGAGAAAGAAAATTAAACCGATATATTGTGGTACGAACGGAAGATCCCAACGACTCACTCTACTGTCGGTTTTCTCTTCTTCTTAATGCATTTTCAACTTCTCGGTCTCTTTCACGCCTCCAAGATTCTCTCCGTCCACCACTTCCTAAACGCTAGACCCAATACTCCTCCCCTCTACAATGACCGTCAAAAAGAGAATCAATATTTTCCCTTCTTTTATTTATCTTCCTAGTGCCAACGCCCAACAAAACTTCTTAATTTCTCCACATGTCAGACTCTTTCAATCTCTTTTTATTTATTTCACATGCTCCCTTATTTGATTTAACCAAACCACTATGTCAGCCAATACCATTTTCTCTGCCATACAGAGTTTGACCATGTATGCCTCTTCCTAACGCAATATTCCCAAGAAGAAAATTCCACTCCACTAACAAATTTTGCCCAAATTGATGGATCCAGCAGATAAAACGTGTGACTTAAATTGCATGTAGCATGTCCCTTTGGTTCTTGTCCATGCAGTCCGCCATTAGCTCCTTACTATCCAAGTTCATATTCATAGTCATATTTTATTTGCAACTAGTATTTTGACGGTGCAACCTATAAAAATACAAAAACAATGATATTAACATAAATTTAAGTACTAACAAATATAAATTAAGCGGTAAAAATGTATGAATTAAGTGCTTATCACTTATGTTTCAACTAACAGTATAGTCATCTTCGATTTATCAAACTTGTTTATTATAATATTTTTGTCCTCTGCTATAAGGCCACCCAAGTTTGTTTGGAGATTTGACTAGTACATATCTAAGTGACTCTGGATCTATAAGGTAGAATTGTTGATCATGAGTCAATATTAACATACTCTGTTTTGTGCGGTTGATCAATAACGAAATCAAGTTGTTTTACAGTGGTTACTTTTGAAGATTGATGACTTTTCTTTTCGGTTCTGATATTGTTTTCTGACTTTCTGTAAACTTCATTCTCTTGGATTACACAAGCAGTTTATTTCAATAAACATCAGACTCGTAAAAGATCAAAAAAACTATTTAGTTACATTGCTTGGATAGAGCTTGTTTATCAAGATTGATTATTTCAATAATCATTGTCTTGGTTTGATATTTTGACCTTGGGAGTTTATTGATTATACATAAGATCCTTTGACTCTACTATATCACTGATCTAAAGATTGATTCTGGATGATTACTAAGTGAGTTGGTTACAAAGCAGGTCAATCTTGTATTACCCCGATTCGGCAGGTAGGGTTCACCGAATGGAATATCAGTAATAGTTTTCATTTCCTAACACCGAGGCCTTTTCAACACATTTGACTCTAGAGTTGGCAAAAAGCTTTGTAGTTAAGTGTGTTTTGGCTAGGAGCAATCCAGGGATGGGTGACCTCCCATGAAGCTGCTTTTGGATGACCGTAGCAGTGCCTGTTGAAATTCTCATACTGTCGGATGACCATACTTTTTAGGGGGTTACGATCCAAAGGAGTCGAGTACAAAAGTCTTCACAGTGGTGAAATGACTCAAGATAATGGACTCTATATTGGGATTCACGTGCGTTAGCCAGATTGGTTTTAGGCGCAGGGATACTGAGGGAACTGGGCAACTTAGGATAGTTTACTTGGTCTCAACTATACGAAGTTGCGGTAGTCGATTTGTATAGCGGATTAATTATGAGAGTATTCAAAACTGGACTAAGTCCCGAATTTTATTTTTCAAACAATTTTCATCATTAACAAAATCTTGTGTGTTGTGTGATTGCTTTACTTTTCGCATTATAATTGTTATTATAATTAAGTAATCATACTTGTACGTTAATCCCTTTTTGGTAAAGATCCCATAGTTAGTTCGACTAGAACTTTGACTATTATCAAGAATCACCTTGTTGAAATAATCTTTTGGCCGTTATTGTTTCGATAAAATTATACAAGGTAAGTCTGCATAGGTTGATATCGAAAATATTATGATGTACTTAGTACCCTCATCATTACAAATATCCTTCATATACAAAATCAAACAACTGTAATATAAAATCACAATTTCTTAAACTAGGTTTTCATAATTACATAAGAACAACAACGAAAACAGTATTCTGAACAAATTATATTGCCTTGTTAAATTTAACTATGCATACGAAATCCATGGACCAAACTTAAAAAAACAACCAAAATATGTAAAATTCTCAATTCACCCAGAACAATCAAGCCATAAAAAAAATCTAAACTCGGAACCACAATAACAGCCCAGATTGAATAAATGAGTACAAATAGAAAAACATCTAATCGCCGTGGAAAAATGCTTTTTTTAAGTCTACCTCATTCAACTACTTTCTTATTCACACTAAAACTTAACATTTTAGAATTCAATACAAACAAGTAAGTAAAACTACCAATTATGTTATTGATCTACATGGAAACCAAAAACAATTATCTAGATCGACTCCTCGACCTGAATTTTGTTATTGATCTCAAAACAGATCTACTATATGGAGTGTATCAAAAAAACAAAATCCGGATCTGTATTTTTTTTTATTTCAAGATTCTCAAGAAATTATCTCAAAATTGAAACTGAGATGTACTTCATTTAAAGATCCACTTAGTTTTGATATCTATAGATTAGAGATTATATAAGATATACATTGTTTTTACGAAAGAAATTGTATTGCATTAAGAGTCTGTTACATCTATAACATCTTGTAACAACTGAAAGCGAATTTAACCGGAGGATCTAAACTCTATTCATTATTAATTATCCTAACACGCACAAATTTAATAAGTATGTCTTCTACCTTATTAGCTTCTTCCGGAATGAAACATTATTTCCAATCCTTACGTCTTGAAAGATAGTAATAATTTCTACTAGTAAATGATGGACCTCCCAGATGATATTAAAATTCCCTTTGGTGACAGCTTCAACAAATGCACTTAGAGTCAGTTTTAAAGTTTATTTTTCCTAGCTGTAGCCTCCTTGCCTATTTAACAACTTCCCAAAGAGTAAGACACCATACCTATTCCGAGTTTACTGCATCGACAATAAAGATTACTTTGTTAATCAATCAGTTTCGCTAAACGAAAAAATAAAAACACTACTTTCGGCATTGATTATTTTTATAAATGACTTTTGCAATGAGAATTATTATCATGGTCCTAAAATTTTCTCTCTTGGCCCTTTTCTTCGAGCGGGCTTGAAAAATTTGAAAATTTATCAAGTCCAGGACCTAAGGTTAAGAGTGAGTGAGTGTGTGAAGAGAAGAACGATTTTTTAGGGATCACATAAAATTTGAGGGGACCATTTCCTCTATTTTGATAAGGTCAGTATGAAGTAATTCTTAGTCCCCCTTATCCATATATTTTAGTTAATGACTAAAATGTCTTTTTATACATTATTTTATTTTTATTTTTATTATTTTATTTTTAGTTTTTTTTTAATTTTTTTAGGATATATGGCCGGTCGTTGAATCCGAAATTTAACCCCAAACGAGAGCACCGATTCCTGATCAAGCCAACATGCAAATTAGAAGGTAATTCTCGACAAACCCCTTCGTTTGTATGCGTTTCTGATTGTTGATTCGACTTCAAATCATAAAAACTAGGGTTCAAAATGTAGTTTCAGTAAAAAGTTCGGTTAGGAATGTAGTATTTTTATCAACCGAACTTTTTGTTTCTCAAGAACACCAAGAACAGTTCGGCTGAGTAAAAATAAAATGGCTAACGGAAATTTTGGTTTCTCAATAATTTGAAACCGAACTATTTAGTTGAGAACAAAAACTGGGAGTTCGGCTAGATCGATAGTTGGCCCAGTCGAACTTTTTACTTCAAAATAGGAACACAAAGTTCGGCCAGAGTTTAATTTCTTTTTCTCAGCCGAACATTATAATGTTTTTGTGTTATTCGGATATATGATAGCCAGATATTTTTATTGTTGATCGAACTTCTGAGTCCAAAATGTAAACAAAAATTCGGCTAGCCTAAACATCCAAACATTATACTGTTTTAGTAATAGTAGGGTGTATACTAGCCAGACATACTATTTGTTGACCGAACATATTAAAGTTTGGCTATAAATAAAATAAAAACTAACCGAACTTAGGAAAAAAAAAAACGAAAAGAAAAAATAAAAAAAATAAAAAAATAATTTTAAAAATATAAAAAATAAATAAAACTAAAAAATTAAAATTAAAAATAAAATAAGGATAAAAAATAAAAAATAAAAAATAAATATTTATTATAAAAATAAAAATAAAATAAAATATTTATAAGATTAATAACTTAGTTTTAATAAATAAAAAATAGCCCGGTCATTTACTAATATTTTGATATCTTTTATCAACATATAATCTTTTTTTGATTCTCTCAAAAATAAAATGGATGGTCCTCGAAAAATCGTCAAGAGAGAATCAAACGCTTAACTCCCACATGATGGTATCATCCAGTAGATTTTAGAAATTTCCATTAAGATAAAGCGCAGATTTTAGAAATATAAATAATAAAAGGGGCAAAACAGAAAAACCTATCACAGACTTACAGTATTCGCTATTAAAATCAGAAAAAAACTTTCATTTCAGGGTAAGGAATGGCAATTCCACTTCCCCTCATTAGTAATGCTGCTATTACAACTCCTACAAAAAGAGATGGAATTTATGTAGCAGCAATGCCTTTAAGAGCTTCAAAAGGACCTGCCCAGATTATAATCTCATTAACTTACTCTCTTAATCTTTGGGATTTACAACATTACATGGTTATCATCAAACCCAATTCACCTCAACCCATATCTCAGGTTCTTCCTAATTTCTATTATTTCCATATTTTCGACCATTATTTTCCCATTTCCTTAAGCGGGGTTTTCTTTTTGCCTAGATTTTTTACTAGTTTCAATTGATTTTAGATTTCTTTTAGTTTCTTTATCAATGAATTCGTTTGGGTTTAGTTCGAAACTGGATTATTTGATTACTTTGGAGGGAAGGCTATGTTTTTCTCTCTAGTCTTTCATCCTTGGTTAGAAGTTGGGGTAAGGCAAAGTACAAGCCACCGGGAAATTATAAGTCGAGGGTGTAGGGTTTCTGAGTGAACTACTTATGTATCATGGTGTCCCAAGTCAAGAACCATTTGATGAGGCTACTGTCAACAGTTCCCAGAGGCGATACTACTATTTATTCAGGCTTTTTTATAATAAAAATGAAATTTGATTATTATTATTATTTTTTCAATTTTGGAATTTAACTTTTTGTAGGCTTTTGTTTTTGATTTTCAACCTCGAGATCCTGAGAACATATATGTAGCAATTTCTGCATTATCAGGACGACGAGTACCAGGTGAGCAAACCCATTGTTATGCAACCAATAATTTATGGTAATTCTGTCTCACTAACGTATATAGGTGCTGATAACAAAAGAGAGAATGGCAACACTGTCCATTTTGATGGTGCTTACAAGTTACTTGTAATCAGTTTTTTGATAGTGGTTACTCCTTGCTATGTTTTCAGGAGCTATTTTAGTGAGAAAGCTTGCAAAACTGCCTAATAGAAAATGCTTGTTTGTGGGATATTCAAATGTAGATAGCGTAAGTAGAGCAAACAAGTTCAACGAGGTCTGGGAGACTGATTTGAGGATCGGCCTGCACGACTGCCGTGATTACACTAACGGTAACAACATTACTCCTGTTATCTTTTTGTGGTGTTAAACATACAGAAGTGTTTTAACAGTTTCTCTACTTTAGTTTCTAATCTTAGTCTTTTAAACTTGACTTTCAGAGTTGGTCGAATGCCTCATTGGTGAGAAGCAAGTTTTGGAGCGTTTGAGGGGATCCTTGGATGCCTTCCAAGAAGTGTAACCGGCTTGGGGAGGATGTCATGTTGGTAAGTTCATGTGTACAGCTTACTCCACCTATCAACTATTCAGTCATTCACATTATATTTGTGCTGGAATAATGATACTTCTATCATCTTAAGGAATGAGTAAAATCTCTAACATCAAGACTTCTATGATAAACAAAAGACGGGTTGTATAGAGATGAATGATTCTAACTTAATGCAAAGCTATCTTAATGAAGCAACCCAGCATAACCCACTTAAACAATTTTCTGCAGTTGCCATTTAGGTGGTAAATTTTCTATGGTTCCTAATTACATAAGGTCCAGACTCGTCATGTTGTTCAAAATTTTCCTCCGTTATGCCTGATTTTGTAGGATGCTGATATGATCTATCTGAGTTTAGCACAATAAGTATGCGTTACCGATCCTTGAATGATAACTTGAAGCTTTCTTCTTCCAACACAGTGAGATTTTACATCCGCTATTAAGTTCACCATTACCGTTCAGTGCTTGTATTTTGAGGTTGTAGTATTTGCTTGTTGGTATAATATTAGAAACTGGACTATTTGATTAGATGTTCCCATGTCGGGGGTAAGGAAAATCAATCATAGCTGGAACACTTCCCCTCAATTATATCTATCAAGTTGTTGCTTTCTGCATTATTGAGATGAGTAGGTGTAAATATTCTGGTTTCCCTTTTTCGAACCAAATGATATAATATTCCATTGTCTTACCGGTTTATATAACATGTAATAATCTAATACTCTTAATGCAGATTTTTCCATGGAAATTAGGACTTATATAACTTGAACAACCTTATACTCTTGTGTTGAAGACCCACTAGCAACGACATAACCTTTTGGGCTAAAACCAAGGACATGAATTTTATTTCTAAACACTATTTTTATTATCGCTTGTATTAATGCATGATATGGTTGCAGTTTCTTGACGTGGTGGTTTATGTATGAAAATCCACCCCTCTTATAATCTTGGTATGCAACTTTTGACAAAAAACCAACCATCGAGTTGGTTCATAAATGTAACATGTACTTGTGAACTCACATTGTTAATTTCCTTGAGTTGGTTCATAAATGTAACATGTATTTGTGAACTCACATTGTTAATTTCCTTGCATTTTCTATCAGTTTAAAATACTATCATCTTCTTAATTTATTATATAACCTTTATCATATAATTACAATTCCTTTCTTAAACCTTTAGTTCCAGTACTTCACTAGTTCCTGAATCTAAAGCAGTATATTAGAAAGTGGTGAATTATCGTTGATCATAAAGAACTAGAATTCAACTGTGATGCAGATGAGCAGGCTATAGCCTATTTGGAGGCTAAAGATCCGAGTTTCGTAATTTAGCTCAAGAACGGTCCATTTTGATTGGAAACGGGTCAACGATCAAGACATGACACGACTTCGTCTCATGGTCTTCAGATTTTAGTCAAATTCCATCGTTTAGGGCTGCTATTTTAGGAAAGTTTTTGTTTTGTTAATAACTTCTTCGTTAGGAGTCCGTTTGGGTCGCCGTTTGTGGCAAATAATTTTATTTTATCAGTACTTTCATTATTTTAGGTCGACCGAAATTTACCAAAAATAACAAATTAGGGTTTGAGTTTGTTTAGGTTTTTTTTCCATCCTTTCTTGACTAGCAAGTTAGAGTTTTCCCCAAGTCTATAAAAGAGTCCTCCATATATTGTTTTAAGCAGTTAAATTTGATTAATTAGAATTAATTTCTTAAACTTGTTCAAGTTTAATCGATTATTATTTAAAGTCGGAAAACCGAAGTCTAAGTAATTATCGTTGTTCATAGTCGATATTCCTAAGAATATTTGAAGTCTGAACAAAACCTTTTTTTTTATTATCTGCTGCATCAGTTGGTATCAGAGCCAAGTCGATTCTAGGGTTGATAAGATGCCACCAAGAGTAGCAATTGGTCAGGGTCGAGGTCAAGGAGGAGGTCCAGAAAGTTTCATTCCATGGAGATCTAGAGAAGAATTCATTGAAGACGTCCAAGGTTTGCTGGGTCAGTACAACCTTCAGAAGGAAGAAGAAGATGATAACGCTAACCCTTTTGCTAGAGGGCATCGCGAAGGTAGAATAAATCAACGAGAGGATTCTGATAGCTGGAACGCAGGAATAAAAGTAGAGATCCTATAGTTTTATGGTGGTTTGGAACTGGAGCAGTTTTTCTCCTGGCTGAACACGATTGAGGAAGTATTGGAATTCAAAGAAGTACCAGATAACAAACGAGTTTCGTTGGTAGCGACTATGTTTCGTGAGAGGGCTAATTCGTGGTGGCAACAACACAAGCTGCTAAGCAGTTGTAAAGGAAAACAGAAGTTAGTATCATGGGAGAAGTTGAAGAAACACATGAGAACAGAGTTTTTGCCACATAACGACATTGGATTGATGTACCAGCACCTACGCAAGGGAGTACGTTCTATAGACGATTACATCAAGGAGTTTTACCGACTACTTTCTCTTAACGACTTGTGAGAGTCAGATGAGCAAAAAGTTGCTCTCTATATAGGTGGTCTCCCTCAACAATATCATGATACACTAAACATATTTGATTTCTTCTCTATTTCGGATGTACATCATAGAGCAAGGCATATGAAGAAAAAAGTAGGGCGTAGAAGCTAAAATTGGGGTATCAATGTGGCAGCATCTCCAACAAGAAACCGTAGTCTTCAACACCCAATACTGCTAGTAAACTTAATTCTCCATCAACACCAAATAAAACCCCAGTTACTACTTTTGGAGGTAGATGTAATAAGTGCGAAAAATCTGGACACAAAGCCATTGACTGTCAAAAAGCAGAACGAGCGAACAATGTATTTTTCACTGAAAACGACCGTGAAGAAGATGGTTGGGTAACTGATTATGAAGAGGATCATGAAGATGATTCTGAACTTGTCAGTGAAGTAGTTGCTGGAGATAGAGGAGTGAACTTTGTAGTAAGAAGAAGTTGTCTCGCTCCACGTAAAGATGAGGGCGACAGCTGGTTGCGTAACAATATATTCCAGTCGACATGTACGATCGAAGGAAAAGTTTGTCGTCTAGTTATTGATCCTGGAAGTTGCGAGAATATTGTTGATGAAGAGGTCGTGAAACGATTCATGCTGGAAACCAAGGCACATCCACATCCATACAAGCTTTCTTGGCTTAAGAAAGGGAATGAGGTAAAAGTAAACAAACGTTGCTTGATTTATTTTTCAATTGGTAACAAATATAGAGATACAATATGGTGTGACGTTACTAGTATGGATGCTTTTCACTTGTTGTTGGGTCGTCCATAGGAGTTTGACAGGAAAAGTAGTCATGACGGGTATAAGAATATCTACAGTTTTTTATGGAACGACGTACGTATAGTACTTGTACCCAGTAAAGAGATTGCACCTACACCATATACTGGAGAAGCTACCAATCTATTGTTGTTTAAGCAGTTTGAAGATGAGGTAGAAGATACATATGAATTGTATGTGTTGATTGGCAATGAAGAACAACGGGATGACAGTAGTATTCCCATTGCAGCTCAACCTTTAATTAAGGAATTTATGAATGTTTTTCCTAACGAGTTGCCGGACGAGCTACCACCTCTATGGGATATACAACATTGTATTGACCTCGTTCCTGGATCAAGCTTGCCAAATAAAGCGCATTACAGAATGAGTCCTAAGGAGCATGAAAAACTTCGTCGTCAAGTAGAAGATTTGATACATAAAGGATTGGTCCGACAAAGTCTAAGTCCTTGTGCAGTATCAACCTTGCTGATTCTAAGGAAAGATGGAACGTGGAGAATGTGTGTTGACAGTCGAGCCATCTACAAAATCACAGTCAAATACCGTTTTCCAATTGTCAGATTTGATGACTTGTTAGATCAGTTGTGTGGAGCAAAGGTGTTTAACAAACTCGACTTGAAAAGTGGGTATCATCAGATCAGAATTCGTGAAGGTGATGAGTGGAATACTGCTTTCAAAACTCCAGAAGGATTATATGAGTGGCTGGTTATGCCATTCGGGTTGACCAATGCGCCAAGTACATTCATGCGTATCATGAATCAAGTACATAGACCCTTTATCGGTAATTTTGAGGTTGTTTATTTCGATGATATTCTTCTTTATAGTGCTAACATGGACTTGCATTTTCAACATCTTCGAGAAGTGCTCTCAGTTCTACGCAGGGAGAAACTATATGCGGCCATCAAAAAATGCTCATTCATGACTGATCGAGTTCTATTTTTCGGTTATGTCGTCATCAAGGATGGAATCAAGGTAGATGATGAGTCCAAGGTTGAAGCTGTGAGAAATTGGACTACACCTACTACATTACACGAGGTAAGGAGTTTCCATGGTTTCACTTCTTTTTATCGACGCTTTATTCGCACTTTAGCACCATTATGACACCCATTACTGAATGCATGAAATGAGGAAAGTTTGCATGGTCTGAGGAAGCTGACGAAGCCTTTGAAGCTGTCAAGACAAAGCTGATAACTGCACCACTATTGGTGTTACCTAATTTCAGCAAGCCGTTTGAACTACACTGTGATGCATCGAATGTGGGAATTGGAGCTGTTTTGAGTCAGGAAGACGACCTGTAGCGTATTTCAGTGAGAATTTGAATGGTGCTAAGCTCAACTATAATACTTTTGATGTGGAATTTTATGCTATAATTCAAGCCTTGAAGCATTGACATCACTATCTAATTCATAACGAGTTCATTATGTTTTCTGATCATGATTCTTTGAAGCACATCAACAATCAAGAGAAATTTTCTTCTAGATATGGTAAGTGAGATGGTTATTTGTAAGAGTTCACTTTTGTACTGAAGCACAAAGCTGGGTCGCAAAATCAAGTTGGTGATGCCTTAATCCGAAGGATTATGATACTCAACACCATGCGAACTGAGGTAACAAATTTTGATTCATATTCTGACCATATTCTAACCGATCCGAAATTTGCGGAGATTGTGGATGATATTAGCTCAGGCAAACGTAGTGATTACCTTATGCATGAAGGATTTCTCTTTAAAGGTAACCAATTGTGTATTCCTGATTCTAGTCTTTTGATAGGATTTTAGAATACCTATGTAAATAAACCGCAATCGCACGGTTTCTACAATGCAGACAACGACAAGTACGGGTCGAACCCACAAGGAGATGAGACAATACTGCAATCAATATTTCTAATCAACTAATCAAGAATAATATTTTTGGAATTTTAGATTTATGAATAAAATAATAAAACAAACTAAACTAATAAAAATTAATCAAATGAGAGAAACATTAACCAGGGGTTTTCAGTATCCACCACTATTTCTATTTAATTACTGAAGTGAAACATAACTCCTGAATATTCATCTATTGTTCGTTCTATCGACATCACCTATTATATGTATTAGAGTCGCAAATATCACCGGGACACCCTAAGCATGACACATCAAAAGCCCTAAGTCCCATGCATACACCGTTAGCGTGAAAATAATACGAAACTAATTATAGGTTCACAAATAATATCTGGCTTTTCTAAGTATACCCCATCTAAGGATTTAACCCAAACATGAAATATCAAATAAGTAGACAAACATATTTGCTATCCTATTAATTCTGCGCATAGATTACTGTATTGTACAGAACCGGTGAAGCAACAACTAATTTAGATTTAAATCAATAAATAAAATCATGGAATTAATCTATTCAAATCAAAATAGTCTGTATCAAATAATTCAATTTAATTGATCTAAAACTTTAAGTGGTTTCAACAGTAAACCCTAGCTACAGAATTAGTGAGACATGGAGATGAATTTCTTAAAATCTATTAAAATAAATAAACAGGAATAAAGGAAGAGAATTAAACCCAAAAGCCTGTGTTGTCTCTTGTATAGCTTCCGATCCAGAAAAACAGAACCAGAAGAAATCTGCGTAGCTTTTCTCTCATGTATGCAGCTAGCCTCTAACTTCTTCTTCCCCCTACTTTTCACTCCACCGTACAGAAACCTTCCTTCATATCCCCCTCTCCATCAAACCCAAGAAGAAAATCTCTAGCAAAAGAATCAGAACTACTCTTTCCCATATCTATCTCCAACTTTTCCACTTACGCATATTCACATCACCTTTAGCCTAAAAAGAAAGCTTCAATCAGTCTCAATCACCCTCCAATCTCTCTCCACCTACCCTATTTCCTCTTCTTTCTCCCTAGGTGTGACCTAGCTCCTCCTTCCTAGAAGAGAGATGATCCTCTTTCATCCGTCTCTCCCTTTCTTTTATACTCTCTGACGCACCTCACTCTTTATTTTCCATCTCACTCACGTGTCAATGACCCATTTATTAACTTTGATTTCCGTCACCTACACATAAGCCAGACCCACCTACTCTCTTTTCCTCCTACCCAATGCCTAAAAGCCTAGCCAACACCTTCACCTGACATGTCTACCTTCAATCAATCTTTCCAATCACCATCAGTCTTTTTTTTTTGTGTGCGTCAGACTTTAGTTTACTGCTCGGTTTTGTCTCTTGCTTTTCACGCACCCTAAAAACAATTAGACTGAGCCTCACTTTTACCACTTCCTCTAGCATGTATCGCCAAAAAAAACACCTTAGTCTCCTTATTTACTTCAGTATAACACCAACTTCCAAACAAAGGTCAGAAGACCAGCCTTTTCTGTCCGCACCACGTCCCACTTTCAACTGGTTCCGTCACTATATCATTTAGCCCATGTTTTACATTTAACTTTGGGATTTAAGTGTTCCACCTAAAATAATATAAAAATAATAATATTAACACAACTACAAGTACTAACAAATATAAATTAGTTGGTAAAAATATATAAATTAAGTGTCTATCATCTTTGATTGAATATTATTAAGGAGTTACATGACGAGGGGCACATGGGAAGGGATAAGACTTTCCAACTTGTTTCGAAGTCATATTACTGGCCAACAATGAGGCGTGAAGTTGCTAAATTCGTGGGTCAAGTTTCAAAAGGAAAATCAACTAATGCAGGGTTGTACATGCCATTGAAAGTTCCAAGTCAACCCTGGACTGATTTGAGCATGGATTTTGTATTGTGTTTACCTCGAACTCAGAGGGGACATGATTCAGTAATTGTAGTTGTTGACCGTTTTTCAAAAATGTCCCATTTTATTGCCTGCAAGAAAACTATTAATACACTGAAGTTAGCTGAATTGTTCTTCCGTAAAGTGTATCGTCTACGTGGGTTGCCATGTTCAGTTGTTAGTGATCGAGACACAAGATTCCTTAGTTATTTTGGAAAACCTTGTGGAAATTAGCTAATACAAGGCTTAACTTCAGTAGTGCGTATCATCTTCAAAGTGATGGACAAACAAAAATTATGAATCGTTCGTTGGGTGATATACTACGGTGTATGGTTGGAAACAATACGAAGAGTTGGGATCAGAAACTTTGCCAAGATTAATTTGCATTTAATCGTTTGGTAAACCGTAGTCTGGGTATGAGTCCGTTCGAGGTTGTTTATGACTACAATCCACGAGCACCAGTAGATTTAGCACCTGTTCCTGATCTAAAGAGAATTGAAGTTCGTGCCGAAAAACGTATCCAACAGTTGCAACAGGTTCACAAGTTGGCTGAAGAACAGTTGCTTCGAGCTAATGAGAGGTATAATGAGGCGGCAGATAATAAACGCAGAGTTGTGGATTTTGAAGTAGGAGATTTTGTGTGAGAAAAGGATCGTTTTCCAGTTGGCGAGTATAACAAACTGAAGGCACGCAAGATTGGTCCCTTGGAAATTTTCGCGAAGATTAATCCTAATGCATACAAGTTAAAGCTTCCAAGTCACATGCGGAATTATGATGTTTTTAATGTCAAACATTTGGTGCCGTATAATGGTGATAATTCTGATGACGACCAAGAAATTTCGAAGGAGAATTTCTTTCAACCCTGGAAGAATGATGCAGATGAGCAGGCTATAGCCTATTTGGAGGCTAAAGACCCGAGTGTCGTAATTTAGCTCAAGAAGGGTCCGTTTTGATTGGAAACGGGCCAACGATCAAGACATGACACGATTTCGTCTTATGGTCTTCAGATTTTAGCCAAATTTCATCGTTTAGGGCTTCAAACAGGCGTTTTTGCTATTTTAGGAAAGTTTTTGTTTTGTTAATAACTTCTTCGTTAGGAGTCCGTTTGGGTCGCCGTTTGCGGAAAATAATTTTATTTCATCAGTACTTTCAATATTTTAGGTCGACCAAAATTTTCCAAAAATAGCAAATTAGGGTTTGAGTCGGTTTAGGGTTTCTTTTCATCTTTTCTTGACTAGCAAGTTAGGGTATTTCCCCAAGTCTATAAAAGAGTCCTCCATGTATTGTTTTAAGCAGTTGAATTTGATTAATAAGGATTAATTTCTTAAACTTTTTCAAGTTTAATCGATTAATATTTAAAGTCGGGAAACTGAAGTCTAAGTAATTATCATTGTTAGTCGATATTCCAAGGAATATTTGAAGTCTGAACAAAACCTTTATTTTCTTTCTTTTCTTTATTATCCGCTGCATCAGTTGGTAACAAAGCCAGGTCGATTATTGGGATGATAAGATGCCACCAAGAGTAGCAATTGGTCAGGGTCGAGGTCAAGGAGGAGGTCCAGAAAGTTTCATTCCATGGAGATCTAGAGAAGAATTCATTGAAGACGTCCAAGGTTTGCTGGGTCGGTACAACCTTCAGAAGGAAGAAGAAGATGATAACGCTAACCCTTTTGCTAGAGGGCATCGCGAAGGTAGAATAAATCAACGAGAGGATTCTGATAGCTGGAACGCAGGAATAAAAGTAGAGATCCTATAGTTTTATGGTGGTTTGGAACTGGAGCAGTTTTTCTCCTGGCTGAACACGATTGAGGAAGTATTGGAATTCAAAGAAGTACCAGATAACAAACGAGTTTCGTTGGTAGCGACTATGTTTCGTGGGAGGGCTAATTCGTGGTGGCAACAACACAGGCTGCTAAGCAGTTGTAAAGGAAAACAGAAGTTAGTATCATGGGAGAAGTTGAAGAAACACATGAGAACAGAGTTTTTGCCACATAACGACATTGGATTGATGTACCAGCACCTACATAAGGGAGTACGTTCTATAGACGATTACACCAAGGAGTTTTACCGACTACTTTCTCTTAACGACTTGTTAGAGTCATATGAGCAAAAAGTCGCTCGTTATATAGGTGGTCTCCCTCAACAATATCAGGATACACTAAACATGTTTGATTGCTGCTCTATTTCAGATGCACATCATAGAGCAAGGCATATAGAGAAACAAGTAGGACGTAGAAGCTTAAATTGGGGTATCAATGTGGCAGCATCTCCAGCAAGTAGCCGTAGTACTTCAACACCCAGTACTGCTAGTAAACTTAATTATTCGTCAACACCAAATAAAACCCTAGTTATTACTTTTGGAGGTAGATGTAATAAGTGCGGAGAATCTGGACATAAAGCCATTGACAGTCAAAAAACAGAACGAGCGAACAAGGTATTTTTCACTGAAAACGACCGTGAAGAATATGGATGGGTAACTGATTATGAAGAGGATCATGAAGATGATTCTGAACCTGTCGATGAAGTAGTTACTGGAGATAGAGGAGTGAACTTTGTAGTAAGAAGAAGTTGTCTAACTCCACGTAAAGATGAGGGCGACAGCTGGTTGCGTAACAATATATTCCAGTCGACATGTACGATCGAAGTAAAATTTTGTCGTCTAGTTATTGATCCTGGAAGTTGCGAGAATATTATTGATGAAGAGGTCGTGAAACGATTCAAGCTGGAAACCAAGGCACATCCACATCCATACAAGCTTTCTTGGCTTAAGAAAGGGAATGAGGTAAAAGTAAACAAACGTTGCTTGATTTATTTTTCAATTGGTAACAAATTTTGAGATAAAATATGGTGTGACGTTACTAGTATAAATGCTTGTCACTTGTTGTTGGGTCTTCCATGGGAGTTTGACAGGAAAAGTAGTCATGACGCGTATAAAAATACCTACAGTTTTTTATGGAACGACTACGTATAGTACTTGTGCCCAGTAAAGAGATTGCACCTACACCATCTACTGGAGAAGCTACTAATCTATTGTCATTTAAGCG
This sequence comes from Papaver californicum, assembly GCA_023531435.1. Lineage (NCBI taxonomy): Eukaryota > Viridiplantae > Streptophyta > Magnoliopsida > Ranunculales > Papaveraceae > Papaver > Papaver californicum. The sequence goes on from JAJJMC010019832.1 coordinate 1,017,453, forward strand.
GTTTGAAGATGAGGTAGAAGATGCAGGTGAATTGTATGTGTTGATTAGCAAACAAGAACAACAAGATGAAAGTAGTATTCCCATTGCAGCTCAACCTTTAATTAAGGAATTTATGGATGTTTTTCCTAACCAGTTGCCGGACGAGACACCACCTCTCCGGGATATACAACATCGTATTGACCTCGTTTCTGGATCAAGCTTTCCTAATAAAGTGCATTACATAATGAGTCCTAAGGAGCATGAAGAACTTCGTCGTCAAGTGGAAGATTTGCTACAGAAAGGATTGGTCCGACTTGATTCTCAAAGAAATATGGAACGTGGAGAATGTGTGTTGACAGTCGATATGATTCTCAGACTTGTAAAGATTCGATTTCTAGACCTTATTTTTAATGACTAAAAATAAAGAAGATTAAAACAAATTTGGTTTAAAATTGATGGGAAGAAGTAGGGCTAAGATTCCACTATTAAGCAATATTTCAAGTGATAAAATCTTACAATTCTTGTATTCAACTTATTCTAAATATTGCCAAAGTTAGGTTTTTAAAAGAATAATTGTAAATCGAAAGCATGAGACATCAAAAGTTTAAAAATAAGCATGACCCATCAAAAAAAAACACAATTATTAGAGAAAAACCATTTTTTTTCAATTTAATTCAAAACAATAAATAATAAAAGAATTGTAAATAATAGATAAAATAAAAGATATCACTTATTTATTGGAGAAATAGCTTCCTTCGTCGTCCCAGTGATGATGATTAGCTCATTGTATTGGAAACATCTTCAAAAATACATTTCATAGCTCAAAAAGTGCTTATAATGGTGAAATAATAGTAACACAGGAGAAAGAGACGCTTATAAGCGTTACAGAGAAGTGTTCTCTGCGTTACAGAAGAAGGAAAAGGACAGGAGAAAAGAACAGACTTGATCTGCTTCAGAAATAGGATTGCTTCAGCGGCTGCGTTATCGACAGTATCAACGATACTTCTGGAACGCCTTATGTTCTTCACCTTCTTCTTCACCAGCAAAACTCGTTTCTTCCTGGAATTTTTTCCGGTGCTTCTGCTTAATTTTCTTTCCTTCTCTTTAGTATTTATAGGCTTAGTTAACCCTAGGAACCCTTCCTAAGTTGATAAGGACACAAAGAATACTCCAAAACAAACTCCAATTGCGTGTAAATCTTAATCAGGATACAACTCCTTTTCCCGACCAGATGCACTTCTGCCAGCCATTTTTTCCGGCTAATTTTTTTTGTTGACGTGTGTTTAACTTATTTTGGTTGTTTACTTCACTTTGGGTAGATTAGAATTACCCCAAATCTCTAAAAACACGTATCAACCAAATTCAGGAAACTTCTCACGTGAAGATAGTTTCTTCCCGCCAATTTCGATTTTCAAATACAAAGAGGTGCCCCCAATCCAACTGGTGGGCGCCTTTATCAATTCTCCTCGGTGCCTTTAGTAATTCTTCCGGGTGCCTTTATCACTTTTCGAGCCAATTTTTCCCAAATTATTTATTTCTCAAAAATAATACAAAGACATAAAAAACCATAAATAATACAAAATCGAACACTAGTAAAATAGAAAATCGCGGACAAATTAGACACAAAAATGTGCCTATCAAATACCCCCAAACTTACTATTTGCTAGTCCTCGAGCAAATCTACTAAAATAAAATAAAATCCTAACTCACTTTCGCAGGATTTGCGACTACATTTAGCATATGTATAAGCCTTTAAACCCCTAGGTGTCCCTAGTGGACGAGTTTTGTCTCGTGAGGGTTTACAAAAGGTATACCCACAAAACCTTTACTCCAAATTTTAGCGACTCGTGAACGATTGAGGATAAACACTAAACAAGATATTTAGTTGGCATACTAAATTCTTTGGTTATGGGAATCATTACCGTATATGAGTCCAATTGCTGTACACGAGTGTTTTGCTCAAGCATACTAAAATTTATGTATAAGAAAATAGAGCTCTACTCAGATAGTTGTTCAACTACGATACTCAGAATCTATCAAAGTTCAATCACATGAAAAGATTTAGAAGATGGACGTGGAAAAATATGAAGTTTGCGCTGTTGACTAAGGTAAATGGTGTTTCCCATATCTATCTGAAGGTCAGTGCCATGATGAATCCTAATGGATTGAGATACATGGTCTTAATCATAATACTAATATTGATTCAACTGGTATATACAAGGGTCAAATCGATCGATTTATTGAAAAAAATTATAAATATATTGACAGCATGATTGGATCAAATTAGATCCAAGCGCATTGTTCTTATCAGCATCTTACATGATAGTTCCCATGGATCATGCGTTCCACGCTTGCTTAGTCGACGGAGACAGGGAGAACACACATATATTGCTATCAAAGTGTTATTATTATTATTTATTTTTTTTATAGAACTAAAAATGGGGCATGATCTCAACACTCTATTTCATCCTGGCGGCGATAACAATTCGATACTAGGCCCCACCAAATCACTTAGAGAAACACAAATTGCAAAAATAAAAACAAAAGGTGATATGGTTGAGATAGAATCCGAGATATGGTGACAACTATCATGTTATTTCTAACACCTGAACTATGTCCTTTTATGAATAAACCATTTAGATGGGCACACCAATTCCTATAGAAAAAGAGCTAAGTTTCCATCTACCGAGAATGGTTAGTGTCATCCTGAAGTGTTCACAGGCTTCTAAATTCTGGAGTTTTATTATTGCACTAAAAAGTTTCTCCCTTACCCCCAAACTTAAATTTGACATTGTCCTCAATGTTCTAAAGATGAATGATTAAAAATATGAACAAGGAGAAACTGTTACCACTTCAAGAAAATGAGTTAAGGAAAGATATTACCGTGTCGCAAGAGCATGGGTTACCTCCTAAGAAGTGCTAAGTTTAAAGTCTTCAGCCAGACTAAGAAAGAATTAGTCACCTCATAAAATCATATTGCAATAGTCGGAACAACTGTGGGTCATCTGAATTAAATAATGCTATCACAAATAAGAGGAAACTACAACAGGTCAAGAAAATGAACAAACCGAGCACACCCTTATCTAGTTTTCTTTTTAAGACAACTACTTCTAGCTGTGGTTCAGGTTCAGACTCTATAAAAGGGTCTAGATAAAATATTTTCATGGGATGGATTTCCTCATAAACATGATCAACAGGATCAGGTTGTAGAGTCTGGAGTAACTCAACTAAGAACTTAGAAGCACATAATAATAACTTGAATAATTATGGATCCTCAAAGTCAATCAGATTTGACTCACACAATTGACTAATATGAAGGTGGTCATTCTTAAGCAAATGTGTTGATTCTAATTCCCTAAAGTAATTACGCTTAGTCTCAAAACTCAATAACTGACACATTTGAAATTCTAACGTTCCCACATATGGAAGAAAATATTGTGGTGGGAAAACAAAGTAGATCTTGGTATTATCGCCTAGGTAAACCACATTGACCAGAGGATGGGTTTCTACAAACTGAGCTTCTTTATGGATATCAACCGGTTCGGGGAATCTAGTTTTAAAATGATCTTGTAAAATGGTAGAGGTGCATATGTCAAGTCCCAAGTTAGGGACTTTAAGTACGGATACTTGAAAATCACAAGAATCATCGGTACCCCCAAACTTAGGGTGGACATTACTCTCAGATGGACTAGAAACTACTGGTTGGATTGTAGAGTCTTTAAGGTCAGAACTACACCCAGCTTCCTCTATAGAAGGAAATAAGGTGGCCTTATAAACTGGTATTAGTTCAGACTCAATTTTCCATATACTATAAGTGTCCATCAAAGATGCAGAATCTAACAAAGCATTCACATCATTAATCACACTATCATAATCAACGTCAAATCTAATGTGGGCTAGGAATTTCTCTAATGGATCTTCTAACAAAGTGTTTGGTAATGACTCCTGAACTATTGTTCCTATCATGTTTACATCTTCAATGCACGTGTCATCTAGTTTAGGTGGTTGGTTACTAATATTGAAAATATTCAACTCAATAGTCATATTACCAAAAGATAAGTTCATAATACCATTTCGATAGTTAAAATCGCATTAGATATAGCTAAAAACGGGCGACCTAATATCACAGGTATTTGATTCTCTGGGTCAGGGACATGTTGGGTATCAAGGATAAAAAAATCTATTGGATAAATAAACTTATCGACCTCAATAAGAACATCCTCTATGACACCATGAGGAATTTTCACATACCTATCATCTAACTGCAGGGTTATCTGAGTAGGTTTCAAATCACCTAGTCCTAGATGGAGGTACACATGGTACGGTAGTAAGTTCACACTGCCTCCTAAGTCAAGTAACGCTTTCTCAACACGGTAGTTACCTATTGTGCAAAAAATGGTTGGGGAACCTGGGTCTTTGTACTTAGGAGTTGTATTGTTCTGGATAATTGAACTCACATGACTAGTTAAAAAGGATTCTTTGGTACACTAAGCTTTCGCTTTCGCGTACAAATATCCTTGAGGAACTTGGCATAAGCAGAAATCTGCCTAATTGCATCTAATAATGGAAGGTTGATCGTGACTTGCTTAAAAACCTTCAATATATCGTAAAGTTGGATTCCTTCTTTGTTGGTGCTAACAGTTGTGGGAACGGGGCTCTGGGCACAAAATCTGGCTTATGATGAACTACATCGGGCTCTTTAGAGACTTCATCAGTCTCAATAGCTACTGGATCAGAAGGGTGAACTACAGTATGTTCACTATCAGGAATAGTTTCCTTGTTGTCTACCACTTTACCGTTCCTAAGGGTTCTAATTGCGTTCACATGATTTGATGATTTCTCACCAGAAGATACTTCATGAATTTAGAGACTCAGCGATTTGACCAACCTGTGTTCGTAAATCATTAATAGCCTAAGAGTTTGTCTGGATCATGTTTTTATTGTCTTGTAAATTTTGTTCAACCGATTGCTTAAACTCTATAAAGTGCTGAGTCAATGAGGCAACAGACTCTTCTAAACTCATGATCTTCTTATCTATCAGATTCCGAACTTGTGCCGGTCCCGAAGGATTCTTAGTATAACCAAAATCTTGGGGAACCTTAGAATTACTAGACTGACCTTGACTCTAGCCCTTATACCAAGAAAGGTTAGGATGGTTTCTCCAACCAGGATTATAGGTTTCTGAATAAGGGTCAAACTTCTGATGATTATCGATACTAGTGTTATTATAAAGAGCATGGGTTTGCTCTTCAACAGTCTGTCCTTCCCAAAATAATTTGGGCTCCATTCCACAACTAGATTGACTCAATTCTAAGCTTCTAACCTTTTCGATATAGCTGCTATTTTAGCATCTGATTCAAAAGATCCTTCTACCATATTGACATTTCGTTTACTTAGAAGAATTGTTTTCTGGGGCTCCCTACTTTTTTCCCACTGCTGGGTTTTTTCGGCGATTTCATTCAAAAATGTCATCGCACCATCGACAGTTTGATTTTCAAACCCACCTGTAGATAAAGACTCAACCATGGTTGTTTTCGAATAATCTAAACCCTCGTAGAGGATTTGAACTAGCCTTATTTTTCTAAACCATGATGAGGACATTATGATATTAAGTCACTGAACCTTTCTAAATACCTATATAAAGATTCTCCCTCTTGTTGAGTAAATGTGCAAATCTGCTGCCTAATAGATGATGTTTTGTGCCTAGGGAAAAAATTATGTAAAAAGGCAGATGTAAGTTGTTCATAGGTTTCAATTGACTCAGAAATCAAACTATATAACCAAGATTTGGCTTTGTCTCTTAGTGAAAAAGGAAACAGTCTAAGTTTCAATGATTCATCATCTAGGTCCTTAATTCTGATGGTGCTACATATTTCCTCAAAATCCCTAACATGGAAATATGGGTTTTCATTTTCTTTCCCTAAGAATATTGGAAGCATGTTTATGGTCCCAGGTTTCAACTCATAGTTTGCTTCAGTTTCAATTAACTTGATACATGATGGACGAGAAGTCCTAGGGTTCAACAAAGCTTTTAAAGTTGCTATTGCTGGCACTATCAAAGGACTAGAAGTAACTTCTTCATACAGTGTCAAGTTCTCAAAATTAAAAATTTCAAAAACAGGGCCCTCAAAAGAAGAGTCTTCGAGGTCCTCGTTTCCAGGGACAGAACTACTAGGTTTCTCCCTAATCAAACGACCTAGAGTGTCTCTTTTCCAAGCCCGCTCAGTGATGACTTCAAGCGGTCTTGGCGTACATTTAAAAAAACTAAAAAAATAAATCCTAATTGGAAGGGAATTCTAACAATCACAAGCAAGGCTGACTCAACCAAATCAAACCTATTGAATCTAGCAAACAAAAAACATGATGGCTCCACTTAGATTGTTTCTAGACCAACTTCTATTCTTTCGGAAGGCAACTAGTTACAATTTAAGCAAACCTCTTAGAACGATCCAAATTAGATTAAGTCGAAGAGAAACAGGATAAGCTCTAAGGAGCTTTGATAACCCTGTCTCTTTGACACTTTTCCCTGGGTTACAAGGCGACTCAAATCAACTTAAAATAATCTTCTTGAACCTTGAGTTAGGCTAATAAAGTAACCAATACAGTCCTTTTGAACGAGTTTCCTATAAGCTCGTTACCCTATCGGTCTTTTTTTAGTCAAAATTTTAAGGTTCAGGTTCGCGTTTGGTAACGTGTTCCTAAAGCGGGCAAGAAGGAAACAGTGATGAAATCCGAGTCCTTATCTTGTATGGACAGTTCTTGCCCTTTACTAGAAAAATAAGTCAGTATTCAATTCCTCAACATATATGCATATGAAGGAATACAGTAATCCCACTTGCAGGGGATTCGTGGGTTGATCGAGCCTTACCTCCCATACCAGACGGGGGATGAATCGGTTGTAGTCGACTCGGGCCACCGACTTCTGTGTCAGTGTGCGAACCCGATGGGCCGAGACAATATCGTAATTGTTGTCCTTCCCTGTAGAAGTTTATATTTAAAGTACCCTTCCATAGGGTTTAAAAATAATAAAATGTCCAAAGTCCAAAATAAAGTCCAAAAAGTGTCCAAAAAAATAAAAGAAAATTTCAGAAATAATAAAAATTCCTAATAAAAATTTCTAAACAAATAAATATAAAGAAAATAAATCTAATTAATAAAAATAAAATCTAAAAATAAAAGTCTTTGCCTTCTTCTCCGTTCTTTAAGCTTTAACTTTTAACTCCAAGTCCTTAACTTTAACTTCAAGTCTTTAATCACCAGAGTCTTTGGCTTTATTTCCTTTCAATCCAAGATCCAAACCTATAGCAAAAAGAGAAATACCCAAAGAAACGTAAAATAGAACAAAGTAAAAATAATACTAAAAACAAAAAGAAAAACCTAAAAATAAATCTAAAACTCTAAACATAAAAACAAGTCCGCGTCGGCGGCGCCAAAAATTGATATGATTTTAATATAGTGGTAAAAAGGGTTTGATTCTCAGACTTGTGAAGATTCGATTTCTAGACCTAATTTTTAATGACTAAAAATAAAGAAGATTAAAACAAAGGTGATTTAAAATTGATAGGAAGAACTAGGGCTAAGATTCCACTATTAACCAATATTTCAAGTGATAAAATCTTACAATTCTTGTATTCAACTTATTCTAAATATTGCCAAAGTTGGGTTTTTAAAAGAATAATTGTTAATCGAAAGCATGAGACATCAAAAGTTTAAAACTAAGCATGACCCATTAAAAGAAAACACAATTATTTGAGAAAAACCATTTTTTTTTCAATTTAATTCAAAGCAATAAATAATAAAAGAATTATAGATAATAGATAAAATAGAAGTTACCACTTATTTATTGGAGAAATAGCTTCCTCCGTCGCCTCAATGATGATGATTAGCTCATTGTATTGGAGAAACCCTCAAATATATATTTCACAGCTCAACAAGTGCTTACAATGGTGAAATAATAGTAACACAAGAGAATAGAGACGCTTATAAGCGTTACAGAGAAGTGTTCTTTGTGTTAAAGAAGAAGGAAAAAGAAATAGGAGAAAAGAACGGACTTGCCCTGCTTCAGAAATAGGACTGCTTCAGCGGTTGCGTCAGCGACAGTATCAGCGACACTTCTGGAACGCCTTATGTTCTTCGCCTTCTTCTTCACCAGCAAAACTCGTTTCTTCCTGGAATTTTTTCCGGTGCTTCTGCTTAATTTTCTTTGCTTCTCTTTAGTATTTATAGCTTAGTTAACCCTAGGAAACCTTCCTAAGTTGATAAGGACGCAAAGAATCATCCAAAACAAACTCCAACTGCGTGTAAATCCCAATCAGGATACAACTCCTTTTCCCGACCAGATTCACTTCTGCTAGCTATTTTTTTCGGCTAAAACTATTTGTTGACGTGTGTTTAACTTATTTTGGTTCTTTACTTCACTTTTGGTAGATTAGAATTACCCCAAATCTCTAAAAAAACGTATCAACCAAATTCAAAAAACTTCTCACGTATAGAAAGTTTCTTCCCGCAAATTTCGATTTTCAAATACAAAAGGGAGGTGCCCCCAAACCAACTGGTGGGCGCATTTATCAATTATCCTCGAGTGCCTTTAGTAATTTTTCCGGGTGCCTTTATCACTTTTCGACCCAATTTGTCCCAAATTATTTATTTCTCAAAAATACATACAAAGACATAAAAAACCATAAATAATACAAAATCGAAAACTAGTAAAATAGAAAATCTCAGAAAAATTAGACACAAAAATGCACCATTATGGCACCCATTACTGAATGCATGAAAGGAGGAAAGTTTGCATGGTCTGAGGAAGCTGACGAAGCCTTTGAAGCTGTCAAGACAAAGCTGATAACTGCACCACTATTGGTGTTACCTAATTTCAGCAAGCCGTTTGAACTACACTGTGATGCATCGAATGTGGAATTGGAGCTGTTTTGAGTCAGGAAGACGACCTGTAGCGTATTTCAGTGAGAATTTGAATGGTGCTAAGCTCAACTATAGTACTTATGATGTGGAATTTTATGCTATAATTCAAGCCTTGAAGCATTGACATCACTATCTAATTCATAACGAGTTCATTATGTTTTCTGATCATGATTCTTTGAAGCACATCAACAATCAAGAGAAATTTTCTTCTAGATATGGTAAGTGAGATGGTTATTTGTAAGAGTTCACTTTTGTACTGAAGCACAAAGCTGGGTCGCAGAATCAAGTTGCTGATGCCTTAAGCCGAAGGAGTATGATATTCAACACCATGCGAACTGAGGTAAAATATTTTGATTCATATTCTGACAATTTTCTAACCGATCCAAAATTTACGAAGATTGTGGATGATATTAGTTCAGGAAAATGAAGTGATTACCTTATGCATGAAGGATTTCTCTTCAAAGTTAATCAATTGTATATTCCTGATTCTAGTCTCCGATTGAAGATTATTAAGGAGTTATATGACGATGGGCACATGGGAAGGGATAAGACTTTCCAACTTGTTTCGAAGTCATATTACTGGCCAACAATGAGGCGTGAAGTTGCTAAAGATGTCGAATCTGTCAAGTTTCAAAAGGAAAAGCAACTAATGCAGGGTTGCACATTCCATTGAAAGTTCTAAGCCAACCCTGGACAGATTTGAGCATGGATTTCGTGTTGGGTTTACCTCGAACTCAGAGGGGACATGGTTCAGTATTTGTAGTTGTTGACCGTTTTTCAAAAAGTTCCCATTTTATTGCTTGCAAGAAGACTACCAATGCACTGAAGGTAGATGAATTGTTCTTCCATAAAGTGTATTGTCTACATGGATTGCCATGTTCAATTGTTAGTGATCGAGACACAAGATTCCTTAGTTATTTCTGGAAAAGCTTGTGGAAATTAGCTAATACAAGGCTTAACTTCAGTAGTGCGTATCATCCTCAAAGTGATGGATAAACAAAAATTGTGAATTGTTCGCTGGGTGATATACTACGGTGTATGGTTGGAGACAATCCGAAGATATGGGATCAGAAACTTTGCTAAACAAAATTTGCATTTAATCGTTCAGTAAACCGTAGTATGGCTATGAGTCTGTTCGAGGTTGTTTATGGCTACAATCCACGAGCACCAGTAGATTTAGCACTTGATCTGAAGAGAATTGAAGTTCGTGCCGAAGAACGTATCCGACAGTTGCAATAGGTTCACAAGTTGGCTGAAGAACAGTTGCTTCGAGCTAATGAGAGGTATAAGGAGGCGGCAGATTAGAAACATAGAGTTGTGGATTTTGCAGTAGGAGATTTTGGATGGGAAATATTGACCATAAATCCTTTTCCAGTTGGCGAGTATAATAAACTGAAGGCGCGCAAGATTGGTCCCTTGGAAATTGTCGCGAAGATTAATCATAATGCCTACAAGTTAACGCTTCCAAGTCACATCCGGAATTCTGATGATTTTAATGTCAAACACTTGGTGCCGTATAATGGTGATAATTCTGATGACGACCAAGAAAATTCGAGGGCGAATTTCTTTCAACCCTGGGAGAATGATGCAGATGAGCAGGCTATAGCCTATTTGGAAGCTAAAGACCCGAGTGTCGTAATTTAGCTCAAGAAGGGTCCATTTTGATTGGAAACGGGCCAACGATCAAAACATGACACGACTTCATCTCATGGTCTTCATATTTTAGCAAAATTCCATTGTTTAGGGCTTCAAACAAGCGTTTTTGTAATTTTAGGAAAGTTTTTGTTTTGTTAATAACTTCTTCGTTAGGATTCTGTTTGGGTCGCTGTTTGCGGCAAATAATTTTATTTTATCATTATTTTCATTATTTTAGGTCGACTAAAATTTTCCAAAAATAGCAAATTAGGGTTTGAGTCGGTTTAGGTTTTTTTTTTCATCCTTTCTTGACTTGCAAGTTAGGGTTTTTCCCTAAGTCTATAAAAGAGTCCTCCATATATTGTTTAAAGCAGTTAAATTTGATTAATTAGAATTAATTTCTTAAACTTGTTCAAGTTTAATCGATTATTATTTAAAGTCGGAAAACCGAAGTCTAAGTAATTATCGTTGTTCGTTGTCGATATTCCTAGGAATATTTGAAGTCTGAAAAAAACCTTTATTTTCTTTCTTTTCCTTATTATCCGCTGCATCAGTTGGTATCAGAGCCAGGTCGATTCTAGGGTTGATAAGATGCCACCAAGAGTAGCAATCGGTCAGGGTCGAGGTCGAGGTCGAGGAGGAGGTCCAGAAGGTTTCATTCCATGGAGATCTAGAGAAGAATTCATTGAAGACGTCCAAGGTTTGCTGGGTCGGTATAACCTTCAGAAGGAAGAGGAAGATGATAACGCTAAACCTTTTGCTAGAGGGCATCGCGAAGGTAGAATAAATCAACGAGAGGATTCTAATCGCTGGAAGGCAGGAATAAAAGTAGAGATCCCAAAGTTTTATGGTGGTTCGGAACCGGAAGAGTTTTTCTCCTGGGTGAATACGGTTGAGGAAGTATTTAAATTCAAAGAAGTACCAGATAATAAACGATTTTCGTTGGTAGCAACTATGTTTCGTGGGAGGTCTAATTCGTGGTGGCAACAACACAAGCTGCTACGCAGTCGTAAAGGAAAACAGAAGTTAGTATCATGGGAGAAGCTGAAGAAACACATGAGAACAGAGTTTTTGCCATATAAACATGGGATTGATATACCAGCAGCTGCAAAACCTACGCAAGGGAGTACGTTCTATAGACGATTACACCAAGGAGTTTTACCGACTACTTTCTTTTAACGACTTGTCAGAGTCAGATGAGCAAAAAGTCGCTCGCTATATAGGTGGTCTCCCTCAATAATATCAGGATACACTAAACATGTTTGATTGCTGCTCTATTTCGGATGCACATCATAGAGCAAGGCATATAGAGAAACAAGTAGGTCATAAAAGCTAAAATTGGGGTATCAATGTGGCAGCATATCCAGCAAGTAACCGTAGTACTTAAACACCCAGTACTTCTAGTAAACTTAATTGTTCTTCAACACCAAATAAAACCCCAGTTACTACTTTTTGAGGTAGATGTAATAAGTACGGAGAATCTGGACACAAATCCATTGACTGTCAAAAAGCAGAACGAGCGAACAAGGTATTTTTTACTGAAAACGACCGTGAAGAAGATGGCTGGGTAACTGATAGAGGAGTGAACTTTGCGTAACAATATATTCCAGTCAACATGTACGATCGAAGGAAAAGTTTGTCATCTAGTTATTGATCCTGGAAGTTGCGAGAATATTATTGATCAAGATCGTGAAACGATTCAATCTGGAAACCAAGGCACATCCACATACATAGAAGCTTTCTTGGCTTAAGAAAGGGAATGAGGTAAAAGTAAACAAATGTTGCTTGATTTATTTTTCAATTGTTAACAAATATAGAGATAAACTATGGTGTGACGTTACTAGTATGGATGCTTGTCACTTGTTGTTGGGTCGTCCATGGGAGTTTGATAGGAAAAGTAGTCATGACGGGTATAAGAATACCTACAGTTTTTTATGGAACGACGTACATATAGTACTTGTACCCAGTAAAGAGATTGCACCTACACCATCTACTGGAGAAGCTACCAATCTATTGTCGTTTAAGGAGTTTAAAGATGAGGTAGATATGCAGGTGAATTGTATGTGTTGATTGGCAAAGAAGAACAACAGGATGACAATAGTATTCCCATTGCATCTCAACCTTTAATTAAGGAATTTATGGATGTTTTTCCTAACGAGTTTCCGGACGAGCTACCACCTTTCTGGGATATACAACATCGTATTGACCTCGTTCCTGGATCAAGCATGCCAAATAAAGCGCATTACATAATAAGTCCTAAGGAGCATGAAGAACTTCGTCGTCAAGTGGAAGATTTGCTACAGAAAGGATTGGTACGACAAAGTCTAAATCCTTGTGCAGTACCAGCCTTGCTGATTCCAAAGAAAGATGAAACGTAGAGAATGTGTGTTGACAGTCGAGCCATCAACAAAATCACAGTCAAATACCATTTTCCAATTCCCAGATTGGATGACTTGTTAGATCAGTTGTGTGAAGCAAAGGTGTTTAGAAAACTCGACTTGAAGAGTGGGTATCATAAGACCAGAATTTGTGAAGGTGATGAGTGGAAGACTGCTTCAAAATTCCAGAAGGATTATATGAGTGGCTGGTTATGCCATTCGGGTTCACCAATGCGCCAAGTACATTCATGCGTATCGATAATCAAGTACTCAGACCTTTATCGGTAATTTTGTGGTTGTTTATTTCGATGATATTTTTCTTTATAGTGCTCACATGGACTTGCATGTTCAACATCTTCGAAAAGTGCTCTCAGTTCTACGCAGGGAGAAATTATTTACGGCCATCAAAAAGTGCTCATTCATGACAGATCGAGTATTATTTCTCGGTTATGTCGTCACCAAGGATGGAATCAAGGTAGATGATGAGTCCAAGGTTGAAGCTGTGAGAAATTGGACTACAACTACTACATTACACGAGGTAAAGAGTTTCCATGGTTTCGTTTCTTTTTACCGACGCTTTAATCCCCACTTCAGCACCATTATGGCACCCATTACTGAATGCATGAAAGGAGGAAAGTTTGCATGGTCCTGGAAGCTGACGAAGCCTTTGAAGCTGTCAAGACAAAGCTGATAATTGCACCACTATTGGTGTTACCTGATTTCAGCAAGCCGTTTGAACTACACTGTGATGCATCGAAGGTGGGAATTAAAGCTGTTTTGAGTCAGGAAGGACGACCTGTAGCGTATTTCAGTGAGAAATTGAATCGTGCTAAGCTCAACTATAGTACTTATGATGTGGAGGTCTATGCTATAGTTCAAGCCTTGAAGAAGCATTGGCGTCACTATCTAATTCATAACGAGTTCATTATGTTTTCTGATCATGATTCTTTGAAGCACATCAACAGTCAAGAGAAGCTTTCTTCTAGACATGGTAAGTGGGCTGGTTATTTGCAAGAGTTCACTTTTGTACTAAATCACAAAACTGGGTCACAGAATCAAGTTGATGATGCCTTAAGCCGAAGGAGTATGATCTTCAACACCATGCGAACTGAGGTAACATATTTTGATTCATATTCTGACCATATTCTAACCGATCCGAAATTTACGGAGATTGTGGATGATATTAGTTCAGGAAAACGAAGTGATTACCTTATGCATGAAGGATTTCTCTTCAAAGGTAACCAATTGTGTATTCCTGATTCTAGTCTCCGATTGAAGATTATTAAGGAGTTACATGACGAGGGGAACATGGCAAGAGATAATACTTTACAACTAGTTTCGAAGTCATATTACTGGCCAACAATGAGGCGTGAAGTTGCTAAATTCATGGATAAATGTAGAATATGTCAAGTTTCAAAAGGAAAAGCAACTAATGCAGTGTTGTACATGCCATTGAAAGTTCCAAGTCAACCCTGGACATATTTAAGCATGGATTTTGTATTGGGTTTACCTCGAACTCAGAGGGGACATGATTCAGTATTTGTAGTTGTTGACCGTTTTTCAAAAATATCCCATTTTATTGCTTGCAAGAAGACTACTAATGCCCTGAAGGTAATTGAATTATTCTTCCGTGAAGTTTATCGTCTACATGGATTGCCATGTTCAATTGTTAGTGATCGAGACACAAGATTCCTTAGTTATTTCTGAAAAACCTTGTGGAAATTAGCTAATACAAGGCTTAACTTCAGTAGTGCGTATCATCCTCAAAGTGATGGCCAAACAGAAGTTGTGAATCGTTCGCTGGGTGATATACTACGGTGTATGGTTGGAGGCAATCCGAAGAGTTGGGATCAGAAACTTTACCAAGCTGAATTTGCATTTAATCGTTCAGTAAACCGCAGTCTGGGTATGAGTCCGTTCGAGGTTGTTTATGGCTACAATCCACGAGCACCAGTAGATTTAGCACCTGTTCCTTATCTGAAGAGAATTGAAGTTCGTGCCGAAGAACGTATCCAACAGTTGCAACAGGTTCACAAGTTGGCTGAAACAGGCGTTTTTGCTATTTTAGGAAAGTTTTTGTTTTGTTAATAACTTTTTCGTTATGAGTCCATTTGGGTTGCCGTTTGCGGAAAATAATTTTACTTTATCAGTACTTTCATTATTTTAGGTCGACCAAAATTTGCCAAAAATAGCAAATTAGGGTTTGAGTCGGTTTAGGGTTTTTTTTCATCCTTTCTTGACTAGCAAGTTAGAATTTTTCGCCAAGTCTATAAAAGAGTCCTCCATATATTGTTTTAAGCAGTTGAATTTGATTAATAAGAATTGATTTCTTAAATTTGTTCAAGTTTAATCGATTATTATTTAAAGTCGGGAAACCGAAGTCTAAGTAATTATCGTTGTTCATAGTCGATATTCCTAGGAATATTTGAAGTCTGAATAAAACCTCTCTTTTCTTTATTTTCTTTATTATCCGATGCACCAAACTGTGTATCTGAATCGAAGGAAGGACTAAAAGGGCAATCCCCAGAAGATGTTAATGACGATATCACAAGGCAAGTCATGTAAGAAAAAGCTTGAGCAGGGAAACACTTGTTTGATTTGTCTTCTCATCATATAAAGCCTTCTGTGGTAAGTGGGTTAAATTTATGTAAAAGGATTTTGGTAAAATGCCTGTATTTTGATGTTAGAAATTAAGCAATAAGAATTTCAGTAAATAATAAAAAAAGAATCCTAGTCACAACTGTTAGGTAATCTTAACTAGTATTGTGAGAGAATAAAATCCAAGCAACGCTTGTCCAAAAACTGTTGGAGAAGGAGCGAGTTACAATGAGACGAGAAACACTGAAACATAACCTTTTAAGGCATTAAATTGACAGTTGCAAAGTTGATAAGATTTGAACCTGAAAACATTAATGCATGATCGACACTTGGGTTGCGGGAAAGTAAGGCACACTGCTCCAAACAGATAGCCTTGCTGCCTGACCGACACGTGGGTTGCGGGAAAGTAAGGCACACTGCTCAAAACAGATAGCCTTGCTGCTTGACCGACACCAGGTTGCGGGAAAGTCTGACACAATAAAGAAGTAATGATGAGCATTGATGCATGAGGGACACGTATCAACTTCACAAGCAGCGGAATAAAAAGGACAAAAGCATGACGATTCACTTTTAAGAGCTACGTGTCAGACATGCTATGATTCAAATAAGACCGCGACATTATTCCCAATCCAAAAACAATAACTTAAATACAAGACCGCAGAAGAGCTGCGAGATAACCAGTGAGAAATTACAAAAAACAAGCAGTACGCATGCTAAGACTTGCGGGAATCATGATGAAGTCTTGCGGAAATTACAAATAAGCTTTGCGGGATTGTATTTTGCACCCGGAATAGATAAGAATAAATAGGTGGAAAGGTAAATTGATGGGACCCATCAAATTGGCTATAAATACCAAGATCATAAACCGAAAAAGGGACTGGAAATTCTGAAGAAAAATTGGACTGAAGGAATTGAATCATAGGCAAAAGTTTAGGTATGAGACTTTGTGTAAGCTAAGTTTGATTGATACTTGATTAATATGATCATGATTCATAGTATGCTTTTCTTCTATAATGTTTAAGGATGAATAATAAAAATACAAATCTTTTACCCGTGGATGTAGACAATTAGTTTGTTGAACCACGTTAAATGTTTGAGTTAATTATTTTTTAGTTTTGATTGATTTCCGACTTTTAAAAGTTAATATAGGATGATTTTATGATATGGAATCAAACTGTTGTATGATTCAGATTATATTTGTTGTGAACCAAAGATGCCAGATTTTGGTAATCATAATTTGGCGCTAGAAACATGGAGGTAGTAAAGAATTTATTATACCTGTTAAAATTTTCTTCTTGAAAATCTTGAATCATGTTAGGTTGGAAAATTCTTTTCTTTAAAATACCATGATTGAGAGTCATATTGAAAGCATTTTACATATGGTTTTATTCTAAGTTAATCAGTTGAGGTATTTATAAACTTTATCTTTGTGTTCATACACATTATTTCATTATTTTATACCTCTCATATATGATAAGATACCTATTATATTCTTTAAGTTGTTGATTTGAAAATTTAGTTCATAAATTTTTGCCAAACAATTATGTATGCTTATCAAGTTTTTAGTTTTTATGTTTAGCAAAATTGAATTTACGAACTTGATATTAACTTGTTTGCACATGAACTTTTAAAACCTGTTGTAAGTTTAATATTTTATTTCTATCAGATTGCATTATATATTTATTACGGATAATAAAACCATTTAAAACACATAACTTATTATCTGAACTCTTTTAGAATATTGGCAAAGAAATTCCTACAACAACATAAGACTGAGCAAAGAAGAAATCACAACATCTCAAAAGGGATCACATAAATGGAAACAGTAACACATAGAACCATGCAAGATCAAGATGTCAATACAGAAATCAGGGGAGTGAGACAATAGAGGTTCCTCAAGAAAGGGAAATGATGGGAGAATCACAAGGGCAACAACCCATGAATGATCAAGTAAACAACTCTGAAAATCAAACAATTAGTAATTCATCTGAAGAAACTTTTCAAAATAGCATTGACCATATTCAACAATTAATGGAAGAAATGGAGGAGATGTGCAAGGTACAACAGACTTGTGTGGAACAAATTGCACTTTTGACCCAAGAAAACCAAATGCTCAAAGAAAAAGCCCAGCATGGTGCAGAACCATCTACAACTAAAATACAGGGGCAAGAAGTAAGCTCCAACAGACCCGCAAGGAGAAAATAAAAAATTAATAAAGATCAGAGAGTGATGCTTGTGGAACCCGCACGTCAGCGGAATGAACCAGACAGATTGAATTTTGATGATTCAGAAATGCAAAATAACAAATGGCGAAAATATTGTGAGGACATGGAGCAAATACGAGTAGGAATTAAAATTTTGAGGAATAAAGAGAGTGGGCGATTAGAAGAAGTGTTAAAAGAAGCTAGAAGAACGCCGTTGGCGCCACACCTAGCGTATGCACCAATACCGCATAACTGTAGTATTACCATCTTTGAATTCTACAATGGGACTAAAGATCCAACAACTCACTTGAAGTATTACAATCGCATCATGACCAGGTGGGAACACGATGATGTTGTTATGTGCAGGTATTTTCCCTCAAGCTTGAAAGTGATAGCTCTAGCATGGTATGATAACCTTTCAGAAGGGTCGGTGCATTCTTACACCCAATTGATCCGCAAGTTCCTAGAAACATATATGTATAATAAGCCCGCAAAGGAAAGCATGGAAAAATTATATTCCCTTGCATCTTGGACAAGAGTCTATCCGGGATTATACAGATCGATGGCAGACGATCTGTCAATCAGTAGGGGATGTAATTCCATAAGTTGCTATCAACTGTTATAAATGGGGGATAACCAACCGAGAAAGCCAACTTTTGTTGATATTCATGATAAAAACCCGAAAAACAAAGGAGATCTCAGAAATATTATTGAAAAATGTGCAAGATTGCAGGACATACAAAAGCAGTATCCCAGAATAATATCTCAGCATTAGGGGAATGCCAACAGGGCAAATTTTGTAGAACCGTCAACTAGTCCTGGAAAGAGGGGTGCGAGAGAAACTCCTGACGTTGAATCAAAGCGAGCAAAGTCTAAATATAGAAGAAAATTTATACGCCAATATGAGGAGAAAATTTTCACTAAATTCAACACTTCTTACTCAGAAATCCTAAATGCAATAAAGAACAAATAATATTTTCAGTGGCCATGGACAAAAAAAAGCATCCTCAACACACGCAGAATTCGAAGGAATATTGTGAATATCATTGCTATCGGGGCCATTCCACAAGCCGATACAGGAATCTAAAGATGGAAGTGCAAAAGTTGATCGATGCAGGGGAACTAAAAGAATTTATTTATTTACCTGACCCTCCACCAAGACTCAATAAGGGGGAAAACAATGAATATTCCGTAAAATGATCAAACTATTAACATGATTTCCTATTTTAAATCGGGTCAATCATCCATGAGTGCATCTATTGATAAAAAACTGCACAAAAGGGTTCCCAGTCACGAAGTCTTCAAGGTTGCGGAAGATTTGTTGAAGCATGGGAAGAATGGATGGCATCCCCGCTCATTTTTTCTGCGAAGGAAATAAGATAGTTATCCAAAAGATAGTTATCCGCTTCCCAGCATTGATCAGTTGGTGGACGCTGTCGAAGGAAATAAGGCTTTATCCTTTATGGATGGGCATTCAGGGTACAATCAGATTGCTCTAGATGAATAAGATCAAGAACACACTGCGTTTTTCACTCCACACGGTTTATACTGTTATACCAGAATGCCATTTGAGCTAAAAAATGCAGGAGCAACTTATCAGCGGCTCGTAGACGCAAATTTTAAACCATGGATAGGCCGCACACTCGAAGTTTATGTAGATGACATGCTTGTAAAAAGTAAATTTTCAAAGGATCATTTACAAGATTTGAAAGAGATATTTGAAGCCTTGCGAAAATTCAGAATGAAAGTTAATCCTGATAAATGTATTTTTGGGGTTACATCATGAATTTTTTTGGAGTACTTGGTTACCAAAAGAGGGATTGAAGTTGATTCGGCAAAAATTCAGGCAATTGTTGATATGCCGTCTCCAAGAAATGTTAAAGAAGTACAGAAATTGAATGGTTGTTTAGCCACACTCGGCAAATTCATTGCTAGATCATCGGAAAAATGCAAGCCATTTTTTGACACTTTAAAAAAGAAAAATAAATTCGTTTAGAACGAGAACTTTGAGCAAGCCTTCATAAGTATTAAAGCTTATCTCGTCACATTGCCCGCTCTACAAAAGCCAGAACCTGAAGAAGTGCTCGCCTTGTACATAGCTACAACCGAAGATGCTGTAACTGCAGTATTGGTACGAACAAATGACAAGGTAGAAAAACTAGTATATTACATCAGTAAAACTCTTAACCTTGCGGAAAGAAACTACACCAAAATTGAACAATTAATTTTAGCCCTGGTTTTTGCTACTCAGAAATTATGCTAGTATTTTCTGACACATTATGTGCGGGTGCCAAGCAAAGCTCCGTTAGAATCTGTACTGAAGAATGTTGGAAAAATGGGAAGAATAACAAAATGGAATGCACAACTGGAACATTTCCAAATCTTATTTGGAATACAAACTGCGCAAAAGTCGCAAGTCCTAGCAGATTTCCTTGCGGACTTACCAATAGATGATGATTTTGAAATCTAAGGGCTGTCTGGAATAGAAGACGATGATTCATAAGATATTTTAAGCTTTGTGAATTCCCGCAGATGGGAAGTATTTGTCGATGGAACGCGAAATAAAGAAGGTACGGGAATTGAAATTGTGATTACAACTCCTACGAGAGATCGAATGGTACATGAATTTCGTCTTGAGTTTGGTGAGCATACAAATGATATAGTGGAATATGAGGTTGTGGTTCATGCTCTTCGACTTATCATTGAATTGGGAATTTATGATGTGCGGCTCACAAGTGATTCACAATTGATAATTCGGCAAGTTGAGTTGAAATATCAAGCACTTGATGAAGATCTGATAGAATATAAAAATCTTGTGCAAAAATTGGCGCTTTAAATCCCAAATATAACCTTTCGACATTTGTCCAGAGATAAGAATCGCCATGCTGATGCACTAGCATTTATTTCTTCAATGATAAAAGATAAAAACACTACAGTAGTCAAAATTGGGCGTATTTATGAGTCGTCAATTAAGTTGTGGGCAGTTGAAAACATGGAAGAAGAAGTTGAGGAACATATTGAAGATGCAGCTGACAAAGATGATACAGATTTTCCACAAAAATCAGAAAATTAATTATCCAGAGAAGATTGGAGGGTTTCAATACACCAATACTTGCAGGATGGGATTTTGCCCGCAAAAACTAAAGAGGCAAGAAAGATGCAATCGAAATATGTGAATTATCAGTTGCGGGATAAAATTCTACACTGCAAATCTTTCTTGGGACCTTTGCTTCGATGTTTATCACAAGAAGAAGGGAAACAAATTTTCAAAGATATACATTATAGAGATACGGGAAATCATAGTGGAAGACGATCACTTGCATTAAAAGCAAAAACGCAAGGATATTACTGGCCATTTATGCATAAAGATGCGGAAAATATGGTAAAAATATGTGAAGAATGTCAGCGTTATGCAAAAATAATAAAAGCACCCGCAACAGAACTTAATTCAGTACTCAGTCCCTGGCCATTTACAAAATAGGGGATAAACATTGTTGGGCCATTAGTGGAAGGTACTCAAAAAAGAAAATATTTAATTGTAGCTTCAGATTATTTCACTAAATGGGTTGATGCCAAAACTCTTGCACATATCAAAGATACAAATGTTTTTAAATTTTTGTTTGAGAATATAATATGTAGGTTTGGGATTCCGGTAGCCATAGTTTCGGATAATGGACAACAATTACAAGGGAAAAGTATTGACATGCTTTTCGAAGCATTTAATATTCAAAAGAATAAGTCTACTCCACTCTATCCACAAAGCAATGGGCAAGCTGAAGCAACAAATAAAACAATTGCCATGAATTTGAAGAAAACTCTAGATGGCCATCATAAACGATGGTGTGAGCAACTTCATAATATATTATGTCGCACAAAAAGAAGGAAGTCCACTGGAGAGTCACCATTTCTTCTCACATATGGAGCAGAAGCAGTTATTCCAACGGAACTTATTTTACCCACAACAAGAACGGAAGCATGGGAGAAGAACTTGAATTCATATTTAATGCTTGAAAAGTTGGATGACTTAGAAGAAAGAAGAGAGGTTACACTTCAAAGAATTCAAAATTATCAAAGAAGATTGGCGAAAGAATATAATAAAAAAGTAAAATTGCAGAACTTTGTGGAAGGACAATACGTTCTACGGCAAACCCCGAATACCAAAGGGATAAAAGAGCAGGAAAGTTTGCACCTACATGGGGAGGACCTTATATTATACAATATATTGCGGGACAAGGATCATACCATCTGCGGAATATGGATGAGGAAATTCTACAACATCCTTGGAACGCACAATATCTCAAACCATATTATCCATGACCAGCAATGCAATTCTACAATAGTTTGTGCTCATGAAAGGTAAAGCAGATTAAATGCAATCTCTTTAGAAAGTCCAAATGAATATCTATGAATGTTGGATTTTTCGCTACAGAGATGCCTAACATGACATTAACTATTGTATCAGGTACTCTCCACTTCAGGAAGTGCTTACAACTAGCAATGCAATTATACAACAATTCGACTTCATACTAGGTAAAGCAACAAAATGTAATCTCTCTAGAAAGTCCATGTAAATGTTTATGAGTGTATGACTATTGGGTCTTTCGCTACAGAGATGCCTAACATGACATTAATTGTTGTATCACTCTCCGTTTCAGGAGACACACTAGGGACCGCATTCTAATTTCCTCATGGCCAGAGAGAAGTTAGATATGCGCTTCAACCCTCAATGTAACTCAAGGTAAAAAATTTCCTTGCGGTTAATAAATTTACACTCATATAACGAACTAACAATTAATATATATATTCTTGAATTTTTTTGCAGGAATAAATATACAAAACAAAATAAAAGTGCAAATAAAAATTTGGAAGTAAAGAAAAATAAAGCAACGTAAAAGAAAGCTAAGGAGCGGGAACATCAGCTTCAAAAGGAGGATTATTCGGGACATCTTTGCGCTTGTAAATTTTAGGAAATCTATCATCTTGTACTTGGTCAAGAGTATTGTTGACTGCTTTTGCAATTAAAACTCGAGTTTCGGCTCTTAACCATGAAATATAAGCTTTTCTCTTTTCAATTTCCATTTTGTACTGATTTACTTCGGTTTCGTAATTTTGGACTTTTGTCTTCCAAAATTTTATCTTCCCTCTCTCAGTAGATAAGTCCCGGACAAGGCTTTCATTCTTCGCAGCTTCATGTTTTAAGTTATCTTCAGCACCTTTAACTTTAGAAGATAAAAGCTCAAGTTGAGCGAGCGCTTCACCGGTCTTGGTAGAGGCAAGCTCTAGATGAGTTTGCGTTTCATTAACTTTGATAGAAGCTAGCTTCAGCTGCTTATTGAGTTCTTCTATCCAAGTATTTGCCTCACCAAGCTCTCCCTCATCCTTAACAGCTCTTGCAGCTGCATCCTTAACCTTTTCTTCAAAACCTAAAATAAAAGTAACGGGTTAATCAATGCGGGAATAATATTAAATTTTAAGCATGCGGTAAAATAGGATACCTCTTGCGAGGGATTCAAACTCTACTAATTCACGACCCATTGCATCTTTGGTAATATCAAGAAAATCATATTCTCCCGAAAGCTTGCTATAATTGGCCCTGAGTTGTTCAAGATGCCGTTGACACTAATTTAATTCTGCTTTGTTATCCCGCAGACGATTTAATTTAGATGTACACCTTTCCACTTCTTTGTGCAGGCGGAAAATGTCGCTCTCATGATAAATAATAGAACCAGATAAATTACGGATCATAGCTTGAGCATCCGCAAGGGATTTTCCTTTAGCATTAGCCTCTGAAGCTGAGTTTTCTCTGTCCTCAATGAGCTGCGCTTTGTATGGAGAAAGCTGTGAATGATGATGCGATCTGGAACGGGAAAATCCCGTAAGAATATTCTTGTGTTCCACACAAAGCTTGCGGTTTTTTTTCCCAATTTATCAGATATTGCCCGTGCTTCAGAAACACAATATTTAGTCCACAATAAAGTAGCTTCAAACTCAGCTTTCTTGCGAATTTTCTCCCCAAATAGAAGCCGATGTTGCGATTCTAGTTCATCGTGCTTCCGTTTGACTAAATATGACTATCAACAAGATCATTAAATTTTGTCTTGATCTCCACATTCTCATTTAACTCTTATAACATGATCTTTCAACTGCGTAATTCTACGTTGCATCCTAGATACAAGTTCCGAATCCCCCGCT
This sequence comes from Papaver californicum, assembly GCA_023531435.1. Taxonomy (NCBI): domain Eukaryota; kingdom Viridiplantae; phylum Streptophyta; class Magnoliopsida; order Ranunculales; family Papaveraceae; genus Papaver; species Papaver californicum. The sequence continues at coordinate 1,041,358 of JAJJMC010019832.1, forward strand.
GATCCCATGAAGTAATTCAGAAGACAAGTAAAATTTTTTTAAGAAAATTTGACGAGATAGAAAGAGTTAAACCTTGATTTTGAAGGTCGAGCAGTTGTTGATGAAGCATGTCATTCTCCCGCTTCAAGCCTGTAGCCTTCTCTCTTCTATTGACCTAAATTGGGACTCCATCATCGTGGATCGCGCCTTATAGAATTTACACGCTGTATGTGCTGCGTTTTTACCCCGCGCAAGCTGCAAAGTACAAAATTAAAGCTATAAATAAAACTAAAAATAGGAAGAAATCAAAGAAGATAAAGACAATAAGAATACCTCAATAAGAGCTTGTTGCGGAAAAGAGTATACTTCTCCGTCTGCAAGCGCAATTATTTCCGCAAGAGAAGAAGGTTCGTTAATGAATGTGGGATTAATAGCTTCACCTTGATCTTTCAACCAAGCATCTCTAACCACTTTGTATGGTACAACCTCTATGCACTTTCACAAGCGTGATGCCGAAGCGCTATCTGATTTCACTAGTAAAGAATTGCTTGGAACAGATAAAATATTCTTTCATATGAACCATTGGAAGGCTTCTTCTTCTTTTTCCAAGAGGTTTGAAGCGTGTGCAATTCCCTTCCCTTTACTCGCTTGCGGGAACTCCATGTTTGGCTGTAATGCGTCATCAGCAGCTACACTCTCAGCATAAACCACAAAGGGTCCAGTTTCTGCCATAGTATTTATGGGCACATTACCCGCTGCATTAGTGTCCGCAGACTCTTCTTCTTCCGCTACATGAGCTTGCGGATCCACTTCAGTTGAAGTAATTTTAGGATCAACTTGAGTATGGAAATCCTCTTCGTTAGTTGAATCATCTTCACTTGTGGCAGCTTCAAGTGGCTCATCAACGATGAAAGGAGAGAATTGAAGGAAAAAAGAAGGATCGGGAACGACAGTTTGGTGCGAGAAATTGGTGGCAGCATTTGAAATTTCTTCCGCAACACCAACTTGATCCGCATACTCAAAGTTTGTTATTTGAAGAGGTATATTCTGCTTTTCATCTTGTCTTTCTGGAGCGAAGCTTCCTTCACCTCTCAAGATTGGACGACGAAGGGGAGAATCTCGAATTTCTCCCTCTTCCCTGTCCGTGGATGCACGGGTTGCGCCCTTCACCTTTTTCCGACCCTATTAATGAACCGCAATAATTCATTAAATAAAATTCATAAGGATTATTAAAATTATTCAGGTTAAAACAATACCTTTTCTGCAGGGGTTGCGGCCTTGCGCTTCACTCCCGTATCATCTTTTGCGCTTTCGTCAGCTTGCGGCTCAGTTTCCGACTATAAAAAAGAAAGGAAATATTAACCATCAGAGAGAAACTCTAACCATTAAGCAATATATAAAGTACAGAAAGACAGAAACTTAACGTACCACAGTGATAAGTGCAAACTTGAAGTCAGTAAAATTTAGCCGCCAAGGGCAGTAACCATTGAAGCGGGTAAGAAGACCGTAGACCACATTATCAGGAACGAACCCAAAGACCCATGGACCCTCAATGACTAGCGGGGTGTGGTACCATTTGTAGTCGTGATCCTCACGGATTTTTTCCCTTAGAGGAAGTACTGTCCCCGGAATGTACTTCAGCTTGGCGTTGCCAATTTCCGCTAGCAGGCGGATTCCCTCACCACCTTTACGGCTCGGGCCAACGCTCCATTTCTTGAAATTCTTTGCGGCAATGTTGTCCGCGTAGGTAGTATGAAATTTTTCCACCGTGTAATATTTACGTTCCATAAGGTTTGGAACGTAACAGGTAAAATTGGTTCTTCCCTGGCTTTGCATGCTACATTCATCTAGTATGCGCCACCAATTCCCATTATATTGAGTGACGGACCGCACTAAGCCTTGATGGGATTGTTTACGGCTGGCAAGAACTTCGAACTGAAAAGGATTCTCGCTCTGATACAAAGGAAGCTTTAGACCCGCATATAATGCTCCGCAGGGATTAATAACTTGTTGTTACTGTATTCAAAACCTTCCATAATTTCCAGGGTAATTTCATCTTCAACACAATCATAAAAGGAGACCTTGAACCAGCGAAGACCATGATTCCTTTTGAATTCCTCAAGGTTCACTGATTTAAAGCTACAGCTTTCATGAGCCCGTTTGTTCTTGGGAGCAGGATTGTTGACCGCAACACGGGCACTTGTGGGTTTTGTAGATCCAGAAGGGTGACTCTTCGATACAGGATAGCGAGATGACTTCCTGACCAAAGGTTGTTCATCTTGATGAGAAGCATCACCAGTAAATTTTGCATTGTCCTTTCCAGCCATGATGAATTTCAATCTACACATGAGAGCAAGAAAAATAAGTTTATTACGATCAAAAGCAAGAACCAAGCAGGAAAGTTGCAAAGCAAAAGAACGATAAGATGATCATCACATCAAAATACAAATCAACCAATAATTACCTGATCAGGAGAAAAAAAGGGGCCTTAATAAAACAACCAATCATCAAAAAAAGAGATCATCATCATCATTATCATCATTCATTCCAACAAATAATAAATAAATAAGAGCATCATCATCATCATCATCATCAATGATTAATCCAAAAAGGTTCAGATACAGAAATTGATAAACAAACAAGTGCGAAAAGAAAAAAGCAAAAGGATTACTTACAATGCAGTGAAAGATAGAAGAAAAATTTGTTGATTGAAAAGAGAAAAAACTTGATCCCGATGCAAGAATCCTTGATCACAAAAGTTCAGGAGAATGAAAAGGTGTTGAAGAATCTCTGAAAAGTTCAAAGGAATGAAACTTTAAGAAGAAGAAGACAAGAGCTGTAAAGAATGGAATGAAGGAAATAATTGGTATTAAATAGGAGAAAGCTGAAATGGACGAAACCGTCGAAAGATGAAAAGGGAGAAACTTTATCAGAGAATTAATTTCCTTGAAACTGTCAACTGACAAGAACGTGGGAAAAGATGTTAATGCTAGCGAGAAAATCAGAAAAAAGTGAAACTAAGCGTGGGAAGAGAAGTTATTGCAGGTGTAAAAGTAATAACTACAATTTTTCATTTTCTAAATTTTTTCCATATGTCAAAATTAGAAAGAAAAAAGGGGGCAAGTTGTGAGAGAATAAAATCCAAGTAACGCGTGTCCAAAAACTATTGGAGAAGGAGCGAGTTACAATGAGACGAGAAACACTGAAACATAGCCTTTTAAAGAATTAATTGACAGCTGCAAAGTTGATAAGATTTGAACCTGACAACATTAATGCATGATCGACAGTGGGTTGCGGGAAAGTAAGGAACACTGCTCAAAACAGATAGCCTTGCTGCCTGACCGACACGTGGGTTACGGGAAAGTAAGGCACACTGCTCAAAACAGATAGCCTTGCTGCTTGACCGACACCAGGTTGCGGGAAAGTCTGACACAATAAAGAAGTAATGATGAGCATTGATGCATGAGGGACACGTATCAACTTCACAAGCAGCGGAACAAAAAGGACAAAATCATGACGATTCACTTTTAAGAGCTATGTGTCAGACATGCTATGATTCAAATAAAACCGCAACATTCATCCCAATCCAAAAACAATAACTTAAATACAAGACCGCAGAAGAGCTGCGGGATAACCAGTGAGAAATTAGCAAAAACAAGCAGTACGCATGCTAAGACTTGCGGGAATTATGATGAAGTCTTGCGGAAATTACAAATAAGCTTTGCGGGATTGTATTTTGCACCCGGAATAGATAAGAATAAATGGGGGAAAGGTAAATTGGTGGGACCCATCAAATTGGCTATAAATACCAAGCTCATAAACCGAAAAAGGGACTGGAAATTCTGAAGAAAAATTGGACTGAAGGCAATGAATCATATGCAAGAGTTTAGGTATGAGACTTTGTGTAAGCTAAGTTTGATTGATACTTGATTAATATGATCATGATTCATAGTATGCTTTTCTTCTATAATGTTTAAGGATGACTAATAAAAATACAAATCTTTTACTCGTGGATGTAGACAATTAGTTTGTTGAACCACGTTAAATGTTTGAGTTAATTACTTTTTAGTTTTGATTGATTTTCGACTTTTAAAATACTTCCTCCTTTTCAGAAAAAGAGTTACTTTCTCTTTAAATTTTTGTTCCAACAAAAGAGTTACTTTCATTTTTAATATAACAAACTTTCAAAACTACCCTTATTATTTTAAGAAATGTTATTATTCTCATTATAAAGATATATGTAGTATTAAACTTTTTGTTATGGTAAATCTGAAAATAAATTACAAAAGTTATTCTCTCTCATCTTGCCTTAACAATTGTGCAAACAAGAAAAAATAACTCTTTTCCAGAAACGGAGGGAGTATATAATAATTTTATGATATGGAATCAAACTGTTGTACGATTCAGATTATATTTGTTGTGATCTAAAGATGCCAGATTTTTGGTAATCACAAGTATATCACATAAATTAAATCATCCAATTATTTCTCTATGATTATTCCTCAGCTGAAGAAATTTGATCTTCGCAGCACATATGCCAGCTACATCTGCATCCACTCAAGTTCAGCTACATCTGTTACTTGTTCATCTTCTCTTTCTTTTCTTATCTTTTCGATTACAGGATGCATATGTTGGTTTCTCTATATTAGCTGTTCCTACAATCTTCTTTGGGGAAACAAGGCTTTCAACATAATTTTTTATTCTTACCAGATGCAGCTGGTTGCTATGGATACCACGCCCCAATAAATCGAATTCTGTTTTAAGGTTTGGTGAATACAGGCGAGGCTTGTTCTGACCTGCTTTGATCAGGATTGCACCATTGTCTAACAAGCTCAGTGGATTAAAATCTTTTGTATCATCTTCTCGTAGTTCAACAGTGAATTGTTTCTTCCAGGACTCCTTCACATTATAATCCTTCATTATCCGTATCTCTTGAATACTAACGAAATCAACCAGCATCGAAAGACACCCTTCAAGAACACCTAAATGAGTTATTCTGCTCGGCGAACCTTGTTTGAAAACAGGTTGTGGTATCTCCATGAATTTTTCATCGTCTATGTTGAAAGACAGGATAACAGGTACCCTATTTATTTTAATATTCCAGTAAAGATTTCCATTAACCAAAGCTTGGGGTGAATGGTATATTTCTTGCAAATTCTTTATACGATAAGGGATTGTTGGAAGTTCTCTCCATAACCCACTGCTTACTGTGAAGATCTTGACTTCAGATTCATCAATGAGTGCTTTGTCTTTCTTAATAGGTGCAATTCTAACTATTTTGTATTCTCCAGTTTTGGGATGACAACCGAATCCCCAAGTGACTGGCCTACGACATATCACGTCAAGTTGGGTGCCTGGGTCTGGTATTTTTTGCCATTCTCTCATTATTGATGGGTTCCAGAGAATTAAGTCATCCTGACCAGTTCTTCCAATGAAACAGAATAACCCATTGCAGCAGCCAATTTATTGCTTCAATGGGCATCTGCTTTGACAATGAGGTTTGAAATATTTTTTTCGGCATCATGGTGTTTGATTGGGAGTGGAAGTTTAATTACTTTATCACCTCCACTTTTAATGCCATCAAGTAGTATAGAATAGTTGTCTCGAGTCATAAGGAAGAATGCTTGTTGATCATCGTTTGTATGTTTAAGATGTGTTTTCACGAATTCAGAATCACCAATCAAAGTATACCAATATTTGGAAACAGATTTGCATATCAAGATGTTCTTCACCGGTGATCTTATAAGCATTCGTGTAATAATTTCTTCAGGTAGATTCCACATTGTTGTGATACACAGTTTGTTTATTCTCTTCTCTTCTTCTTCTTCTTGGTTTTTTTTTTTTTTCTTGACAAAATGAAACCCCAAGTGTTTGATATTTATATAGAAGAAGCAATCCAGGAAGCGTGATTTTGGATACCATTAGAAATTCTAAATTCTGTTAGAAGAATAGAAATTCCCTGTCCTGCTTGTATTTAGCTGCCCGCCAAAAAACTGTGCTTATAATTCAACCCCAATAAGATACTACACGATAGTGGGTGCCCAAAATAGTTTGTGTGCGCCACAGGATTGGACGGGAGCCACGTGTATTTATCATAAGGCTGAAGTTGGGAAGTAAAATTTAACCCCGTATGCAGATTATCAGCACTTACTTATCTTCTACACTCAAAACCCTTCTCTCTTCTCTTGTATCCGCAAACCCTCCATTAAACCCTTCTCTCTCTTTCTCCATTTGATTTACTAAAGCAGATTTCATTTGGAAGTTGATGAAGAGAAAACCAAGTAAGATTTCTAATTTTCCCATATATCTGTTGCCTCTAAAACTTTTCTTGTGGAAACTTTTAAATTGAGTGAATTAGAAGAAAAATATATAACCTAAAATTGCTTATTTGAAGAAACTTGCAAAATCTATAGCCCTACTGTATTTGCTTCGATTGGTAATTGTAGAAAATGTGAATCTCTGAGAGAGTTCCATACTATGGAATGGCCACAAAACAATATATTAAAATTTGGAACTAGGTTGTAATATTTGTGTTTTGCTGCGTTTTTCATGAATTCAGGAATTAGGCTGAATATTCACTGAATGGCGGATGTAGATGTATGAATGTGGTAACATGTATTAGCATTCGTTATTAGGGCTTATCATGTTATCCTATGCTTAGGGTCCTAATTTCTGTTAGGTTTCAGTCTTTGCTCATTACTCTTTTCTGTGAATGAAATTGCAGCTTGAGGGAGAGCTGGTTCCTGAGAGCACTCGATACTTGGTTTAACCATTACAAACTAAATCTAGTATGAGAAGGTCATGAAAGCACTACTTTTACAGTCCAATCGAAGCATGCTTACATTAGTCTCAACACGAATATTATTCTCCGTCCGAGCTCCTCCACATTTAAGGAAGTTATCCTGGATTTCTCAAACAACAAGGTTCTACACTAGTCTACAATGTCAGAGCAGCTATGACAGGGAGAGTGGGCCACTTACTCTTACCAGCCTTGGATTCAGGGGTCAAGAACTTGAAGCAACTGAAAATAAGGATAGAACAATTGAAACAACCGAAAAAAGGGATAGAACCTATAAAAATGAAAAGCCTAGTTCTGTTTCCAGTGAAGCTCCTAAAATTATACCAAAAGCAGTTACTGGTGCAAGTAAAATTGTGAAGGTGAAAGCCCCCCTCAAAATAGATTCTACCCTATTTTCCGCAAAAACATTTTCAGAGCTTAATCTCCCATCAATGCTGATTGCGCGCTTAGAAAGAGTGGACCTTACGGTCCCAACTGATGTTCAATCCACAGCTATTCCCACAATTTTGCAAAATCATGATGTTGTAATTCAATCCTACACTGGTTCAGGGAAGACTTTAGCTTATCTTCTACCCATACTTTGTGAAGTGGGTCCATTCGCGAAGAAGTTTTCTCGGGAAGAGGATTCTGACAAGAGAATTGGTGTAGAAGCAGTTATAGTAGCACCTTCAAGGGAACTAGGAATGCAAATTGTAAGAGAGTTTGAGAAGATCTTGGGGCCTGAAGATAAGAAACTAGTTCAGCAACTTGTTGGGGGTGCAAACAAGTCGAGGCAGGAAGAAGCTCTGAGGAAAAATAAACCTTCCATTGTTGTCGGAACTCCAGGAAGGATTGCTGAAATCAGTGCAACAGGGAAGCTTCACACACACAACTGTCGATTCCTTGTATTGGATGAAGTTGATGAACTTCTTTCGTTTAATTTTCGTGAGGACATGCATAGGATACTGGAGCATGTTGGAAGAAGGCCTGGCGCCGAACCACACAACAAAGCCAAGGGGCCACTTGTGCGGCGTATTGAACGTCAGACAATTTTGGTCTCAGCAACTGTACCATTTTCTGTCATTAGGGCTGCTAGTAGTTGGGGACGTGACCCAGTTCTTGTTCGAGCGAAAACTGTTGTGCCACTTGAATCTGTCCCTGCTACTGGACCAGATACGTTATCAAAAAATCCTACCAATTCATCTTGCACAATCACTCAAGGAGCAGCTGACAGCTTGCCTCCAGGTTTGAAGCACTACTACTGTGTCTCAAAATTACAGCACAAGGTGGATAGCTTAAGGAGATGTGTACATGCACTTGATGCCAGATCTGTGATAGCCTTTATGAATCACACGAAACGGTTAAAAGATGCAGTATTCAAACTTGAAGCTCGTGGAATTGCGGCTGCTGAGTTGCATGGAGATTTAGGTAAGTTAGCCAGGTCAACAACTTTGAAGAAATTCAAGAACGGGAAACTAAGAGTTTTGGTGACAAATGAGTTATCAGCTAGGGGTTTGGATGTGGCTCAATGTGACCTAGTGGTGAATCTCGACCTACCCACCGACTCAATTCACTATGCGCATCGAGCTGGACGGGCAGGTCGACTTGGTCGAAAAGGTTCTGTAGTTTCAATGTGCGAGGAGTCTGAGGTTTTCATTATGAAAAAACTGCATAGACAGCTCGGTATCCCTATTCAAGAATGTGACTTTTCAGAGGGCAAGCTCTCTGTATCTAAAGAAGAAACCATAAAAGAGATGAGTTCAGAAGCAACATCAAGGTAACACAGACTCCCTTATTGCTTTCATTTTCTCGCAAAATTCCCTTCGAATCATTTGAGAGATCCATCTTGTTATTTGCTTTCGTGTTCTACATACTGTCAGCCTAGATGATATCTATGTTCGTTTAATGAACGCTATTTTGTATACCCTTACTGAGTAGTTATGTACTTAAATACGCCAACACTATTCATTCTCAAGTGTCCAAGGACAAACCACTATGATAGTTAATCCTTTGAAATTTTGACGTTGTCAGACCAAACATAATAGAATATTTGTAATCTGATAGTACATTTACTCTTAGGGTACATCACCTTATGACACCCCAGTCGTCTATCCTTCAAAGATTTCCAAGAAAACATCTTCGTTGTAAGGATAGACCTAATTTGGCCCTTGAACTACACTCTAAAAAGGAAATAAGAAACTGCTCCAAGAAAGGAAGAAGATTGTGAAAGGTTGGAAAGACATCTTCTAAGATGATATATATGGTATGTTTAAAGAAAAATGATAATGAGAAAAATATTTGTAGGTAAGCAACATCAAAGTTGTTCAATTATTTTCAATTAGGCACCATGATAATCTACTTTAATATTCTTTTCTAAGTTTCTAGTGAGAGAGAGAGGGATGAAAGTGTGCGGATGAGATTAGTATTAAGCACTACAAGGAAAAGTTAAAACCATCTTCTTCCAATAAAGAGAGATAAGAAGATAAACCTGGAAAAAAGAGAAATCAGTAAGTTGAGTGCACCTATCAATCAATTTGTTATTAATGGTAGTTGTGCTTCTCTCACTCAACTTTCATCAATCTTAATCTCATAAAATATTAATAATTAAGCCTTAAAGTGATTTTACTTATTTATTTATAAAATAAAAGGTGGGCAAATCTCATAAAATATTAATAATTAAGCCTTAAAGTGATTTTACTTTTTTATTTATAAAATAAAAGGTGGGCAAAGGGCTTTAAGAGCATCCACAGTCATACAGCGATCAAAGAGGATAATCAAAGAGTGAAAATCAATTTTTTTATTATAGTCCATCTCATACGTAGTGGTGGATGAGTATAATTTGGTCAGGTGTTAACAAAATTTGTGCTTAAAATTAGGTGCATCCGTAGAGAGACGTTTGTTCGTTGAACGGTTGCGTACTGAAACGTTTGGTTTGGACGGACGCTTGATCAACGTTCAGACAGAGACGTATGCTTGCATGAACGTTTGATGATAGACGCTCCTATAACTGTACGCCCAAACCACTCTTTATACAAGCAACTGGTTTATAATGCCAAACGGATAAATTATACTAAACTCCTTATACCAACTCCATGACTCATCCTTGTTATCGGTAGCTAAAATACTATTTTCCAAAGATGTTTTCTTATAAGTCCAAATATCTAAACATGTACAAGGTTTCGTGTAAGTTCCATTAACACAACCACTCTCCAAATGATCTACATTCTAAACAAACGGTTGTTTGAATGTGCGCCCGACAGAAGAGGCGTTTGGGTAAGTGAACGCACGTAACAGACGTTAGAGTGAATGAACGTCTCTTCCAGGCGTTTGCGTAAGTTAACGCACAACACATGAGTACATTTTATCAACGCCTCAAGCCAAACGTTCGGATAAGTTAACGTCCAGTGGGGCGTGCTCTTATATCAACGTCTACTATAGGCGTCATCTTGAGCTGCGCTTGATCATGAGGCGAACTCCACCATAACGCCTGTCAAGAGACAACTGTTAACTAAACGCTTGATGCGTAACGTAATGGTAGGCGAACGTTCCACCATAATTGGGTTTGGTCCAGATTTGAGATCAGATTTGGTCCCAAACAATAAAAATCTAGACTATAATCATATTTACTTACCCTACTGTGATTACTTTTGGACCGATCAAAGAATAAATTTAGGTTTATTCTGTTTTTTATTTGTCCCACTGTAGACGCTGTGAGTGTCTCTTTTAAATTTAATCTTAGTTTCATCCAGTGCTTGCATGGATCCTCTAAATGATTAGATTATTTTCAAGGGTGTAGTGTTTTAGCACTTTCCCGGACAGTGTATGAAGCTGGGGTCTGTACTTATAGCTAAAAGCATGCTCTTGGGTCTCCCATGGGCCCACTCCCATCACTTGAACCAATCATGGGATTCCATAGCTGGTTTGAACAGCCGAAGACAGCTTGTATATCTTATGCATCATGATGTTAGATAATTTGCTGTTTCTGCGTAAAGACCAATAGTTGAAATTATGGTTGACCGACGTGTGAAGCTTTTGGACCATAAGGCATATACTTTCTTGGGCTGTCTATAAGATACAATAAACATGGCCAAAATGGAACTTAAATACCCCTAACCATCCAATATCCCAAGTTGGCACCAAAGACAAACTAAAAAAGGAGCAATATGGGAGAATATTTAAAGAAAACAAGGCGAATACAATTGTAGTGAGAATCAAAAGAAGCCTAAAACAATTATGGCGAACGCAATTGTAATGAGAATCAAAAGTGGCCTTAGTTTATCTTTAGTGTACATCAACTTGTATGCTAATAAGGCTTAGATTACAATGAGCAAATCAATAATGATGCCAATAGCAAAAGTCTTTGTCCTTCCAAACTCCCAATGTGTAACTTGTCAATGTCAACCCTGGCAAACGCATTAGTTTCTTCGTTTTTTTTGATTGATTAATCAGGATGAACTAATTACAAGCCAAGTTGGTCGAATTGATATATTACTATTATCTCGACGAAGTTGCCAGAAACGCTTTAGGTTGTGTCTGGATACAACTATAGAGGCTAACTGACTTATATAAAATCGAAAAGAAAAAGTGTCAAGTCCAAGTGCGTACGCAATTGCTTCTAGTCATTAAGCAAAAGAAAAAAGAAGTCTATTGGTTTCTTGAAGGAACTTTTTCCCTCGGCCCTTACGCCATTTGTTGGTTATTTCGACGACCATCAAATAACTTCACTCGAGAGGGAGAAATATGTAACTGTTTACTGTTCTCTTACAATGAGATAGAGAGAAATATGTAACTGTTTACAGTTCTCTTTCCTCGTGCCAGAAATCAGTTCAAGACGAGGAAGATGGAAGTTCTTTCGTAACCGGGTTACCTTTTCTGTAGCCACATTTGGAGCGCTTGGAATGATTTGGAGCGCTTGGAATGATTTTAGGCTCATTAGTCAAGCATAGACTTTTACCATCTTGACGTGTCTCGATAACGTAGACATCTTTCTAGTGGGATAGTAAAATCGTTGAGTGGAAATATATACCGCTTGAGATCATATATGTCTAGAATATAATTCATAGTGATCATGGAAGAAAAACAGTTTTCACAATCTGCTGCTATACTGGAATTATCAAATTTAATAAGCATCAAAATCCTATTATAAGAGTGTCACAATACTAGTTTAACACGGTACATATATATATCTCAATCATGCATGATGCATGGTTTACTGATCAGAACCGTTGGAGACTAAGAATGCATTCTTTGTACTACTTTTACTACTACTTCTACATATAAATTGCATATCGCATACTATCATTTATCATGAGATTATTCATCTCGGACATCCTACCGAATTCACCGGACATCGTCCATGCACCATCAACGCCATTAGCTTGAGGATAATAAGATACTGCACCTGACAAAATAGCGAATGGAGCCTTGATAATGCCATATAAAATCGATGAAAACCCATTTAGTTGATGATGATGATGCCGTCTTCTATCAACTTCGTTATCAAACACGGGTACTTCAATTATGTTTCCATTTCTAATCATGTTTTCATCACCAACACGTGAACTCTTCCTCAAGTTCTTGAAATTTCTTCTTATTGAGGATATGATATGCCTCATATCGTAACTCCCGTGGTGACCAAGATGGTTTCTAAATTTTGATAACCAAGAACTATCCGCTAACCTTGCCGAAGTTCAACTGAAGGAGCCATGCATGGATGAGAATCAAGCTAGGTAGAAAGGGAAAGTGGTTAAGAACAAGGTTTTATATGTCATGTTGTTCCTCTCCAATCTACCTCTCTATATATAGAGACGTATATAGGATATTGATAGTGTCAATCTTTGGTGGTGATGGTGTTTACCACAAAGAAATAACTTTTTGGACATTTTTGTTTTTCTTTAAGTTTGTAGGGTCATGAGTTAAAGGTTGTAGTAGTAGTGTAGTACCCAATAATTAGACCTAATTTTTTCTTAGTGAAGAAAAAAGATACTGATGGAGTTAGATGTGAAAAAAGCATCTCTACTAATATAGGGAGAATAATCTATTACCAAAATTTGGATGGAAATATGGTTATTGAGTGGTCATCACAATGTTAATTTTTGTACATAGAATACTACCGATTTGTAGTTCAATGGTTGTTGGGGTTTGAAGATATTTGTAATAGACAACAAGAATTTCTATGTCATTCTTATATAATCTTGTCCATCCAAAGTAATGTTTATGATGATTTGGGAACATAAAAAATCTAACATTCTATGGTTGATGAAGATCATAGTATATGATATTTTTATGAGATGAAAACAAAGAATGGATACTAACATGTTACTAGTCAAACTCAAAGAAATATGATGGGACAATTTCAAAATACAATAGCTAGCTAACCGTTTTAGGACCATCTCTACGAGAAATATTCCGATGTTTATCCATGTTTGTTTTGATTATTTAGATCTTAGTTTTGTTATTGATGGAGCCATGTTATGGAGTAACGGTATGCCAATCGAGTGCGGGAGTAACTCGAGAGATTGATACATTTTATCTCTTTTTAAAGAGTGAGAGACTGACACGTATTGATTTCTTCTTTATTTTTTTTGGTGTCCCCTATGGGAGATTTCTTTTATGAAAGCATCTCTATTAGGAAAGTGTTAACTTCCTAAATTTTTGGCCATCTAAGATATGCATCAAATTTACCCACATCGTTTTCTAAGAACAACTCTAGTGGGATAAGTAAACTACTAAAAATACTAATTATGTGTCCACAGTAAGATAAACAAACTAGTAAAATGGATCGGCAAACCTCAAATTCGAGGGTTTGACATACGCATCACAGGTTGAGCCGATCGAGTCAGCCTGAGTGAATCAACTCGAGCCGCTCTACCTAGCCTAGGCCGAGATTCGGATCAAGTTGAGACGAGTGTCGTCTCAAGTTGAGATGCTCGTCCTAGGTTGATCCGCCAACGACTCTTATTTCACACCCTATAAATTCAAACAATTTTAACTCCAAAATCATACCTTTTATACCCAAAAGTTCTTATACTTTCACTTCTATCTTAGTCTCTCCATCTCAAACTCGTGATCTCAACTTCCATTAAAAAATGGTCAACTCATTACAAACACAACAAAATTCAAAAGGAAAGGGTGCAGCGGGAAAACCTCGTGGTGTAAACTATTCCCTGGATGAAAATAAAGTTATTTGAAGAGCTTATGTAGCATTTACGCATGATCCTATCAATGGTGTTCAACAAGCCCGTTTAATGCTTTGGGGGAATATTCATAAATAATTTTGCCAGGAAACTGGGAATCCAAAGAAACATGAGGATACCGGGTTGGCAGGTTGTTTTTGTGCAATCATGAAAGACATGAACATTTGGGTAGCTTTGATGATGCAAGTAAAGCGCCAAAAATCAAGGGATGATATTGAAGTGGATCAGGTAAGTTGCATTATAATTTGTTTATTTGATTTCTAAAATTGTTATCAAATTGTTGTAATAACCTATTTATAATATTGAAACTGCAACATCGAAAAACTCAAGAGGAATGGTAGAGAAAATAAGGGACAACTTTCAAAGATGAAGCATGTTTCCACATCCTCATAAAGTTGAACCGATGTAACCCCGATCTGTTGGATGGATATCAAGTACCAAACGAATCCCCTTATGAGAATATAAATATTTCTCAAGGGGCTTATTATTCTTCACCAGAAACAAACTCAACCCTTCAACCCAATATAGGTGGATCCCAACATGGAAATTCTAATCTTAATGTTAATGGAAACGCATAAAGATATGATGGACCAGGAAACAAAAAAACAAAAAGAAACAAAAAGACAACTCAGGAAGACGAACAATCATCAACTTCAGAAGTCAACTTTCAAGATTTTTTGAAAAATAAGAAAAGCCTTATACTGTTAAATTAGTAGAGCGTCAGAAACTGGCTACATAAATGAAGAAAGGTTGTAGGGCACTTGAAAAGAATATTCTTAATGCATACATGAGAGGAATCATAAGAATGGACACGACAAAAATGAATCAGGCACAACTGAAACTCTAGATGAATTTGATCAAATTCAAGCACAAAAGGCACAACAACACCCATCTTAGTTGAACTGATTCTGATAAGGAGGAGGACACATTAGATGAAAATAGCAATAATGCTGCCATTACACTGGTTTAGTTATTAGTTTTAAATTATGGATGTAATAGTTAGTTTAATTTCGATGTAATCCTTTGTTTTGAATTCAATTTAATCCTTAGTTTCAATTTCAATTTCAGTGTTTTTTTACCAATTTGAACCTTAATTTCAATTTCAATGTTTTTTTAAGTCAAGTTACACAAAATCAAATTGCATTAAAAGAAATAAAAAGATTGAAATAATAACTTGAAAGTTAAAAAAAAATAAATCTAAATCTAGTTAAGGTTTATTCTTCCAAAATCATCTCACAAGTGTGCAGTGGGATCCTCCCTTGAACTTAAGTGTAAACCTCTTATTTGAATTCTCTCTTCTACCATTTTATACTCTCTTGCGGGCTCACCGTGAAGGCGTTGAACTTATTTCCTCAAATCTATATCCGGATAACTTGTCCAACTTGGACCCCGTCGGGACTCCTCGGTTACCATATTATGTAAAATGATACAGGTGAGCATAATCCTAATTATTTTTATTTGTTTAAATGAACGATATGGACCACAAATTATACAGAACTTCCTCTTCAAAAATCCAAATGCTCATTCACATCCTTCATACACGTGATTTTCTTCCCATAAAAATGTTGTTTTGCATGATGGTCTTCGACTTGGGGTATCTGAGTGTAAGATTTAACTAATGTTGACCATTGTGGATAAATTCCATCTACCAGAAAATACCCCATGTTATAGTTATTGTCGTTGATGTTGAAATTTACAGCTGGAGCATTTCCATACTTAATTTCTTCAAACAAAGACGATTTATGCAAAATATTGATGTCGTTATTTGTACTTGGGAGTCCAAAAAAAGCATGTCATATCCAACAACCATAAGAAGCCGTCGCTTCTAGAACAACAATTGGTTTTCTGTAGTGGCCCTTATACTTACCTTGTCAAGTATAAGGAATATCCATGCCACACCTAATGCATGCAGTCAAGGCTACCTAGCATTCCAAAAAAGCCTTTCTTATTGTTTTCAACTAGTATTCGGTCGACATCATCTTGCGTTGGTTGTCGTAAAAAACGTGAACTAAAATGGTTGACTGCAGTTTTGCAAAACATTATGAGATTTTCGTATGCTGTTGTTTTTGCCATACGACAGTACTCATCACAGGAATCCGCAAACACACCATAAACTAGAATCATTAGGGATGCAATAACCTTTTTTACAAGATTACGTCCTCGTATATTTAGTCCATCAAATTGATAGACGAATTTAGGGTTTACCCAATAAAGCTCTATAATAACCCGCATGACCAAGTGTTGTTGCATGCTGAAGCGACGTTGAAAATCTTGAACATGGTACACACTTCTATTAATAAAATAATCATGCATCATTTGTCGATGTCCTTCCCATCGATGTCTCTACGTATATCTTCTTATCAATACAACTCTTGGTTCCGGAGCTCGCAATATTTTCCATGTGTATAATTGTATCATAGAGTTGGTCATCCTTCTCTTATTCGTCTGAATTTGCATCTATTTGATCCAAACTGCTGTATAATCCCTTGATCTTGTTGGAACCATAATTCTGTTAACATGTGTGTATCTTTATTTTCAACTAGGATTCCATATAATGAATGCAACGATTGAAAAAAAAAACTAATATGTTAAAGAAATTGAAAGATTTATTTTGTGAAAATAGAGAATTGATAGAAGTTGAGTTTGTTTAGAATTTGTGACTGGAAGGAGATTTATATAATGGAAGAAAATATAGCCGTTAGGGTTGGGGTGAAAAATTAATGTAGCAGTTGTCGGTTCGTCCCAACTATATTCAATCGTTTCAATTTGAGCCGATATATTCAAAAAATCAATTTGCCATCCACCTAGCATAACAAATGGGAAGACGTATAAGTCCTCACCGGACTTGCTCTAATAAATATGTAAAGAGAAAGTGGGAATGGATTGGCTAACAATTATGTAGCTAGACATTATATCCTAGAGTATGCAAATAGTCTAGTCAGCCAAATTAATAATCTAAATTGTTAGGTGAAATATTTTCCTTACGAATTTTTCAATTTTTTTTTTAAAATAAATAAAAAGAAACTTGCTCATCCAATAAGCTTTCTATTTGTATAAAATAGTTTTGATCGAAAAACTCTCGTTGGAGATATTTTTATCAAGTTTCCGAAATTTAAGGAAATTTTACTCTAATTTCTCCATCCGATGTCTTCAAACAACTTCCACATAGGAAACTGACGACATATAACCCGTAATCCATGCAATCCTCACGTGCATGCACTATATATGCACCATCGTTCCCGTATAATAAATTATTTAGTTAAATAAACAGGTCGTGGGTTATAGGCCCAAAGGTGTCACTATCCAAGTACATTAAACCCAATAAAACAAATTTGACACAAAAACCCCATTGTAAACCAACTGTCCATATTACCCTTGCTTATAATACAACCCAAATCCATTAACAAAAACACGCCCGCACACCCCATTAACCACGAAAAACTCTTTCATTTTCTCTTCTTCATCTTCATCATCTATTGCCAACATTAGTCGACTCAGACATTGAAAAGATGAAAAAGATAGAAATCATCATCAGTAACAATTTCATCATCAGTAGCTTCGTCTTCATCATCCTCGTCTTCATCTTCATCATCCTCGTCTTCTTCTTCATCATCAATAACTTCATCATCCTCATCTGCATCATCTACAACTAGAATCAGAATCAAACCAGTTTCAAAAAAAATGACGAAACGGTTGTTCATTATCATCAGTAACATTTTCAACCTAAAATAAAAACAAAATCATAGATCAAAATCAAAAATGGTTTCATCATCTGTTAGGTTTAGGTTTCATCTGTTTCGAAATCAATCTTTCATACTTAGGTTCAAAGATAGAAAGTTTCAATTCCATTTGTTTTCACCCTTATTTATTTATGATTCAATTATGTTCAGTTTTGGTTTCATCGTTTTTTTTCGTTCAATAAAATTTCAGATGAAAAAAAACGATGAAACCTTTTAGGGTTTCATAGTTTTTCTTTTTTCATTCAAATAAAAAAAAACAGATGAAAAAAACACTATGAAACCAAAAAAGGTTTCATAGTTTTTCTTTTTCCATTCAAATAAAAAAAAAACAGATGAAAAAAACACTATGAAACCGAATAAGGTTTCATCCATTTCAATTATATTTTTCTGAAGAAAAAATGTCTCAGCATATAAAAAAACAATGAAACCGAATAAGGTTTCATCCATTTCAGTTACATTTTTCTGAAGAAAAAATGTCTCAGCATATAAAAAAACAATGAAACCGAATAAAGTTTCATACATATCAATTACATTTTGTTGTTTCATCTTACTACAGATGAAACAAAACAAACGATGAAACCTTTTGGGGTTTCATAGTTTTTTCATCTATAGTAGATGAAACAAAACAACGATGAAACCTTTTGGGGTTTCATAGTTTTTCTTTTTTCATTCAAATAAAATTACAGATGAAAATAAAATGATGAAAAAACTATGAAACCCCAAAAGGTTTCATATTTTTTCCTGACATTTCACCAACAAAAAACCCAAATTTTGACAATGATGATATATCATTATATTTTGTTGAAGATTTTCGGCGATGACGATCTGGAAGTGTTGGTGATGTTTGTAGAGGATAAAAGGAGGAAGAAGAGGTGTTGTTGGTGGTGGATTTGGATATATAGTGGTGGAGGAGAAACAATAACGACGAGGAAGCGATGGAAAATGAGGAGGTGTTGTTGGTGAAGGATACGAAGGTGTTGTTGTGGCGTAGAAGGTATTGTCGCTACTGGTGATGGTGGCGGAGGAAGTATTGTTGTTGCTGGTGATGGTGGTGGGGAGAAGAAGAAGAAGAAGAAAGGTGTTGGTAAAGGATACGAAGGTGTTGTTGTGGCGGAGGAGGTATTGTTGCTGCTGGTGATGGTGTCGCTGCTGGTGATGGAGGCAGATGAAGTATTTTTGTTGTTGGTGATGGTGGTGGGGAGATGAAGAAGAAGAAGAAGAAGAAAATTAACATACCTAAGTTATATATGGAAGGACATCTCGGGTATATTGAAAATAATTAAAATCTAAATTTAATTAGTATTAAGTGAAATGAGGTTTTTGTCTCATTTTTAATGAAAATAATTTTTCTTTATGAAAGATAATATAAAAGAGTTTTATACATGATAAGTTTATTCACCTTAATTTTTTATATCAAGTTTTATTAAATAAATATATTTTTTTATCATATGAGATTATTTAGGTAACATGATAATTTAACAAAATTATATACTAATTTTCCTAAACCCAATGTATTCGTTCACAAAATTAATTTTAATAGTACGATAATCTTATGATATAACTTAGGTAATGGTATACATTAATGGTTAGTCCATAGACTTATGATTTAACTAAGGAGAGGTAATCCCTATTCTTGTACACGGACGTGGGGTCCTGTGGGTTACTGGTCATCACCTTGTTCATTATTTATGTGCATGCATATGAAATTTATAAACACTATTCGTAATCTTCTTCACTAGATTTATTTTTTCGAACAAAACCTTCGACTTCGAATAACTAGCGAAAGAAATCATTTGGATCCTTGAATTGTATGCATAATTCTTCCAAGACAAATATCATTAGTAAGTTACAAACTTTTTTTTAATGCATCTCCTTAGCAATTTAATTATTTTTATCTAGACACAATAAAAAAATGACCCACTACTTCAATTTCAGTTCCGGATCAATACATTCATTTATCTGTTCATATGGAATTCTAAGGCGGGGAGGAGAAGGCTAAAGTTAAGTGGCGGTACCTAATAATTATTTTCTTTCCCCATTTTAATAAAATCACGACCTTTTATAAAGAATCTATAATAGGAGAATATTTTTATAAATTAGGGTATATTCATAGTTATATGAGACTGGATTATATTCATACTGCCTTTATATTAATATCCAATATTTTTGTGGAATTTTTTTTAAAAAAAAAGAAAAGGTCATTCGATCAGATCATCAAAAGAAGAAAAAGAAGAGACCATTCGATCAACAACAAACGAAAACAAAAAAAAACATGGTGGCTTCACATCTTAAATCATCATCATCTAAACATGGTGGATCATCTCTTGTTGTTAAAACAGGTTTCTAACTTCTCTAGTAGATTTAATGATTAAAATCGAAACTGATTAAAAGAACTTCAAAAAAAATAAATAAATATATGTTGATTCTTCTAATTCTATTATTCCTCCTCTTTCTACTTTTTCATTGAATCCAACTATGTTAATGGTTCATGAATCTCCTTCTAGTATTACGACCCTAATTAAAAACCATGTTTTTTTCTCCTCCTTCATCTAACGATGATGAAAACATTGATGAGATCATTTCTACTACTAGTCAACCAAAAAAAAAGACTTTTTTGTTTATGTTTAAATTATTATTTGATCCTAAGTCTAGGGTTTGGAATAACGAAGATGGCTTTGTTGATTACAATTACAACTTTCATTCTAATGTTAGTTGAAGTCGGTGGTAAGAGTTTGATTTCTATCTTGAAACCATATCCAAATACAAAGGATAATTTAAATTCTGTTGTTGAGAGTGTTTTGATTTCTGTTCAACCAAAATTAGATGATGATACTGACATTTTGAAGAAAAAGAAGAATGATAGTGATATTGAAGAAAAAGAAGAATGATAGCGATATTGATAGTAGTTTAATTGAACAAAAAGAGATTTTAGAGTCGCCAAGGGACAATCGGTATTGTTTTGTATCTTCGACAAAAGTCGGCATTGTATTCATCTTAAAACAATGCCGACTGTGGCTCTATATTTGGGGGATACTCAAGGATAATTTAGCCATTAGATAAATTATTTGGATAAGGGATTCCTTAAATTACTTCATAATGTTTTTTTTTAGTACCCCTATTTGTGTGAGTATCCCCCAAATATGGGTTATTTACAAAGTCTTTTAGGGAGAATCCTATGAGATGGGAACTAATTTGACAACTTACTATCACTATGGGATGACCTTAAATTTGGAATGTTATTCGCGACAACGGTTTTATCAAGCGATATAGACTCTGTGGGGCGATAAAAACTGTGGAGCACAATCAGGTTGTTACTGCTAGGCGTCAATGTCTTAGACGCGAGACATTTTTGTTGTCGGTCAACTGCAATATCATCCAACGACCATTTATCCATCTTCTATATATACCATCTTCTACACTTAATTCAACTTATACCTTCTCTCTAATCACATACATATTTCTTCTATTTCAACTTTCCAGAAAAAAAAGCATTACCATCCAGTGGCGGAGACAAAAATTTTGGTTGGGTGGGGCATTATGGATTTTTTTTTACACCATAAATAATTTTTTTTCTCTTTTTATAAGAAAGTCATATTGGTTTGCATTCTACATTGTAAAAAAATATAATGAAATAACAAATGAGTTTATCACCTTATATGTTTAATTTTTTTTTTTATGAAAATGAATTGTTTATAGTAACAAAGGTACAAAGAAATGTTCCGCTTGATTATCTGATTGTAATTCAGGTTCAAAAGTCAGTCGATTATCATTGATCAGTATGGGATCCTAATCGTCTCGCCTAACTCTTTTGAAATATATTTCAACGCCTATTTTGAAAGTACAAAAAAATAAAATCTCTAGCTAAATCTTATTATAAAGAAAATAATCCAAATTAAAAAAATTATCTCTCCCTTTTAATGAGAACATGGATAAACTCAGAAAGCTTACCCATTTTGAATCAATTTAAAATTAAACCATCTGATCTGTAAAACTTTAAAATTCAGCCGTCAGATTCGGTGTCGAAATTCCAGTGTACATTGAATATGAACCATTGGATGGAGTGACTTTTAAATATTGGATCTAATTATAGCCGTGAAGATCATATTTGATCTAATTCTAACCGTCGGGATGCAAAGGATTTCGGTGTAATATATCAAATATTGTAGGGGATTTATTTCATGTACCAATACTTTTCAAGGACTAAATTATAAAACATATATAAAGTAGAGTCTCAGAAGAAGTCGATTTTTTCTTCTCTTTCTTTTCGACTCAGAGCTCTTAGGAGGCGAAAAAATTGTGAAAAAATGGTAATTCTGAGTAGGAGACGATGATGTTATGTACCATATTATACCTTAATCTTCAATTGGATTTGTGAATACCAACTTCAAATCGAACTTTGTTAACCAAAGTTAACAATTAGTAACCCTAATTTCATATCTTTGATGGGTTTTTTTCAGGGTTTCAATTGAGTCACTTTAACCAACAAAGATTAAACTAAGAAGAAAGAGAATGATCTTCAATATTCGACTACTTCAAGAGGTTAATTTCTTCTTTTGATTATGTCAATTGATTTTCTGTGGTTATTGAATTTTTCTTGGTAATTCTCGATTATGTGAATGGAAATTGAAATTAGGGCAAATATCACATGAACAAGTATAGGTACATATATGATGCTAGGGTTGAATTGTTTTCATATAGTTGTGTAATTTTCTATTATGTGAATTGAAAATCCCTCCTCTTTTAATGAGAACAAGTGAAATACATATGTAATTTTTGATTTTGTTCAGTTCTTGATATATTGTACTGCCCTAAATATGTGATTTTGTTCTAATAGTTTTTTGTTTTTTTTGCAGTAGAAGAGTGCTTTGTTGTTTGCTCATCTGTTGTATTAAGAACTTATGTTCTGGACTTATAATTAAGGCAAGATAAACATGAACTCGCATAAAATTGCAAGATAAATTTTCACACAACTTTGATTGTCTACCTAGGTTAAGAATTAATAGGATAATTAGGAGGGTGGTATACCTTTGATGAAATACTTCCAGCATACATCTTTTGTTATAGAAAACCTTATTATTGAAAGCTGAACCAGAATAGAAAGAGAAGCTAGCTAGAATGTGCCTCCAGTCAGGCATTGAAAGATATAAACAAAGCAGATAAGCCATGCCAAGAAGAGGTTAACTTAGAAGCAAATATATATATTTTTTTATCTCTCTTTCCAGCCTCTTCTCCTACGAACCATGTAAAAATTCCTTTTTGTTTCTTTTCCTAACATGGGTTTTGCTAAGTTTAAGGGTCATCCTAATATACACAGGTACCTATAGGGCATGAGACAACCGTTACAAATAAGTACAGTGACAAACATATCATACAAGAAGATGTAGCTACCAATATCAATCATTTCAGTATCATTTGGAGAAGAGATGGTTTAGAGCTCCCAGAAAGATGTGGAAGTGGAAATGAAGCAACACGCAGAGGTGAGTTGAGATCAATGGAGTCCATACCGGATTTCGGTTTGTACCGGTCGAGAACGATACACTGGTACGCCTTTGTACCGGGGAAATTTCGGTTTCAAATATCGGCGAAATATGGGTCCACATATTTTATACCTATAATTATTATATCAAACGTTTTTTTTTTTCCATATTTGACCTATTAAGATATAAAACTAGTACTCATTTTTCTAAAATACCATAAAAAACAGGAGTAACAATTGAAAACCCTAGAACAATGATAAGGATATATATATATATATTTTAATTGAAAACCGGCTGTACCGGTCCATATCGACCATTTCGGTCAACTCGTACTGGTCAATATCGACCGATATTTTCGGTCAAATACCATTCTAGCAATATCGGATATTTCGACCGTAACGGCTGGTATGAACTACATTGGTTGGGATGTTACTAAAATATCCCATTGCTTTTATGTAATAATTTTTTTAAGGTTTCTCAATTATTAAACCTATGACTAATATGCAAGTAGCCGTGGGGATTGAACTGGATAGAGTAACCAAGAAATCTATGAAGAAAGTCTATGACTAATATGCAAGTAGCCGTGGGGATTGAACTGGATAGAGTAACCAAGAAATCTATGAAGAAAGTCATAGCGGAAAAAGAAGTTGTTGAGGGACACTGTGAGGCATCCACTGGAGCATAAAAAGTTCAACAGTCCAACCATAAAGAAGAAAAAGAAGTAAACAAGCCTGGAAAAGAGGTTGTTGCGAAAACTGAAGTTCTTGTTGATACTCACTACTTCAATTATTTCAAATTTCATTATTTGTGATTCCCTTCGATGTATCTAATTGATGAGTTTAATACAAGATAACGATTTTTTTATCACTCATGACTCTACTGGAACTCAGACAACCATCGTAGTTGAGGACATTCAAGAAGACACCGTTGAGAAAAACAATGCTTTTAATGATCATTGTACAAAATATGACTGGGAAAAACCAATAGACAAGAATTTTCAGGAAGATTTAGAGATGAGGAAGCCCGGAGCGGAGGGGTCATCTCGAGTACAAGATTTGCAGTTTACATCTTTGATTTCCTTATTTAAGGTTTCCCATTTGGTGAAACTGTGTCTAAATTACAGAATAGTTTGTTATCATTTACAATGTTGTGGTTGGGTTAATTTTGTAGTGGTAATGATTGTTTGAGGTTTCGAATCCTGATAGTTCATAGTGTTTGTATATGGGTTACAATAGATTATTAAAATATAAAAATTAACACATAATTTTTTCAAGACCATAGAAGTCCGACTAAGTATATCATTTAATCTTGTTAGTTGTTAACTGAAAATGTTCATTAAATATAAGGGAGTTGATTTTTGGTTGCATCTTTCCTTTTATTGCAGGGATGAATGAAAGTTACGGACTTTAGATGGTTTGTACAATTGCATAAGAAGAGACATACAATGTGTGGGACATTAGATTACTTAGCACCAAAAATGGTTGAAAACAGAGGTCATGACTACTCAGTTGATACCTGGACTATGGGTATTCTCTTTTACGAATTCCTTTTTGGGTTCCGCCATTTGAAGCCGAGATGCAGAACGAAACATTTAAAAGGTAGTGAATACGGTTATTTGGGATTCAACTTCTGTAACTCTAACATGGTTTCTTTGTTTTCTCAGTAATTCAAACATTTATATGTACATAACAATTTTCTTCTACGAATTCTCTACAACTTTAAGATAAATTATCGATCATTGATTTACAATATATTCAATGTATAGATTTGGTTTCGTTACAAAGTGTCATGGGCTCGTATCTCCGTAAAATGAAAATTAAATATGAAAAATTAGTGTTTGTCGACATATAATGTACGTGCTTCTGTTGGATAATAATCTTCCTGTAACAGAGAAACACAAACAACAGAGAACTTGAAGATGATTAAGGGAGGGTTAGAAATAAACAGCACACACACTCAAGCACAGAAAGGTGAAGTCGCCTGTTCAACAGACTGCCCTTAACTCAATATTTGCCAGGTACACCTTCAGGAAGATGCTGCTATACCTTTTAAGTGACAAGTTTGAATTCAGGATAAAATCACCTGATACCAACCCAGCTAGCAAAGCTCGTTGGCCCGTTGTGAACTTAACAGTAGAAGAAAAAATAAGAATGTAAACTATTGCGCACAACAAAGCAGGAAGATGGTGAAAAGTCGTCAGGACAGTGGCTGCGACTGGGGTAAACGAAACACTTAGAAATCTTTTTCTTTTATAGGAGAAAAAAGCTTTTGATTTTCAAAACGATGAAAAGATAATTAATTTGAAAAAATTTAATCCCCATTAATTTAAAACGGTAAAATAATATTTATGATTTTATTTTTCCATTTAATACTAAACGTAAAATATTTATTTTTAATTAAATCCGTTGAATCTTTGATGGGTACACGCAGGCACACGCAAGGCACACGCCAAGGCACACGCCAAGGCACAAGCCAAGGCTCACGCCAATGGTCACACAAACGGTCACGCCAAGGCTCACGCCAAGGCTCGCGCCAAGGCTCACGCCAAGGCTCACGCAAAAGCACACGCAAGCTCCGCGGTCCGCGGTGCTTCGGTGCGAAGCACCGCACATGTGTGCATTTGCCCACTAGTCCATTTCCTAAGTCCATATCCAATCCACTAGTTATTTTTCCTTATATAGAACGTTTGTGGTAAAATGCATGAACTTCCTCCTTGGTTTGCCCAATGTGGGACAACCAAAGGTTACTCATTCACTAAGAAGTGAAAATGGATGGCTATAATTCCACCCAAGTTTGGACTAGTGATCCTAACACCCATCAAGTTAATTATAGTAACAAAATTATTTTAAGTAATAAAATCTTAATTTTAGCATTAAACCATTTTTATTTCCAACAATCCCCCACATGAATGACGAAACCGATAAATC
Source organism: Papaver californicum (assembly GCA_023531435.1). Lineage (NCBI taxonomy): Eukaryota > Viridiplantae > Streptophyta > Magnoliopsida > Ranunculales > Papaveraceae > Papaver > Papaver californicum. The sequence continues at coordinate 1,067,455 of JAJJMC010019832.1, forward strand.
GGAAAAACGAAAAAACGAGAAATACCTCTTAAGCAATAGGTGACCATTTGGAATTGAACCTTTACTTAGTGAGAAGCACCGGAACTACTTGATGGTCAGTGAACGTGATGTCTTGAACTGCCATCGTTTAGTTAATTCTTCAATAACTCCTTACGCGAGATATCTCTCTTAAAATGCTGTTAAGTTCACGCCGTTGTGTCCGTTTTGGCCCTGGACGTATCCCGTTTCTCAGAATGCTCTAGAGAATCAACTCAGTTCTCATAGGAAGCGACCCACTTCCTCATTCAGATAGGTGAGTTCTATCAAGAGTGTTAACTGCTACACCCCATTTCAATCTTAAATTGAAACTATAGAACTCATTAAGACTTTACTCTAAGTCATCCTCACTTGCAGTCACACTATCACGTCTACACCATAGGGAAGGGACAGAGAAAATAATTCTCTGATAGTGTTTAATTTTTACCCGCCATAAATTAGTTGTCTCATTCAAAACCTTGATCTTGGGATCTCCAGTCAGCAAGGTTGAGTATCCTTCATGGCAAGTTTTAATTGATGAGCTTAAGTCCCATTCCCCTCAATGCATTACTAACTATCTCCTTGGACAAGCCTTTCGTCAAAGGGTCCGCGATATTCTCCTTAGACCTCACAAAGTCAACAGAAATAACGCCAGTTGAGATTAGTTGTTTTAGAGAATTGTGTCTTCTCCTTATATGAATAAATTTTCCATTATAGTTGCTGTTTTTAGCATTAGCTATTGCAGCTTGATTATCACAATGTATAGATACAGCTGGCACAGGCCTATGCCAGAGAGGAATGTCTTCTAAAAAGTATCTTAGCCAAGCGGCTTCCTCTCCTGCTTTATCTAACGCTATAAACTCGGATTCCATGGTGGATCGAGCGATACAGGTCTGTTTGGAAATCTTCCAAGACACTGCTCCACAGCCTAGAGTGAAAACGTATCCACTCGTAGACTTAGACTCCTCTGAGTCTGCTATCCAGTTTGCATCACAGTATCCTTCCAGAACAGCAGGGTATCTCTCATAACTCAACTGAAAGTTTAAAGTGTATTTAAGATACCTCAGCACTCTGAAAAGTGCATCCCAATGCTCTTGTTCTGGATTACAGGTATACCTACTTAGTATACTCATTGCATAGGCAATGTATGGTCTCGTGCAGTTCATTAAGTACATCAGACTTCCTATGACACGTGAATATTCAAGTTGCGAGACTCCATTGCCTTTGTTTTTCTTGAGTCTACAAGAAGGGTCAAAAGGAGTACTTGCTGGTTTACTATCAAACTGATTAAATTTCTTCAGAACTGACTCAACATAATGAGATTGACTGAGACTGAAGCCATTAGACTCCTTTCTAATTTTCATCCCTAGGATTACATCAGCAGGTTCTAAGTCTTTCATGTCAAAGTTCTCATTCAACATGTTCTTAGTGGAATTAATGATTTCTAAGGTTGTACCTAGTATAAGCATATCATCAACATACAAGTATACCATCAAACAAGCATCGTTGACAGATTTAGTGTAAACACATTTGTCAGCTTTATTCATTTTAAAACCACTAGAGAACATTACATGATCAAATTTTTCATGCCATTGTTTAGGTGCTTGCTTCAAGCCATATAAAGACTTTTTAAGTCTACACACCTTCTTTTCATAACCCTTCACCACAAAGCCCTCGGGTTGATCCATATAGATTTCTTCATCTAATTCACCATTTAGAAACACAGTTTTTACATCCATTTGATGTATCTCTAGGTTATGGATTGCAGCAATTGCAATTAGCAACCTAATTGAAGTAATTCTAATGACAGGTGAATAAGTGTCAAAGAAATCTACACCTTCTATTTGTTTATAGCCTTTAGCTACAAGTCTAGCTTTATATTTTTCCACGGTTCCATCAACCTTACGTTTTCTCTTAAAGATCCATTTACAACCTATGGTTTTGCACCCTGGAGGTAAATCTACTATTTCCCAGGTTTCATTCTGAACAATAGAATCCATCTCACTAATAGTGGATTCTTTCCACCATGGAGCTTCAGACGAAGTCATGGTCTCTTTATAGGTTTGTGGATCAGTTTCAACTAAACAGGTAATGAAGTCTGGCCCAAAAGATTTTTCTAATCTAGGTCTTTTGCTTCTTCTTGGCTCATAAATAGGTTCATTTTCTTCTACCGGTAATGAATGGCTAGAAGAAGGGGCATATAGAGGATCTATACGTATCATGCGAGATTCAGTTTTCATTGGAAAAGCATTTTCAAAAAAACGAAGCATCTCTAGATTCCAAAATGGTGTTCACACCAATTTCCGAGTTATCGGAACTCACAACCATAAATCTATAAGCAGTGGTGTGCTCGGGATATCCTAGAAAGACACAATCAACGGTTTTAGGTCCTATTGTAGTCCTCTTAGGTGGAGGAATAGAGACCTTGGCTAAACACCCCCACACTTTGAGGTATCCATAAGAGGGTTGTTTGCCTTTCCGTAATTCATACTGTGATTTTTCTGTTCCTTTAAGGGGCACTCTGTTCAGGATATAGCAAGCTGAGAGGACGGCCTCCCCCCAAAAGTTCGCCGGTAGTCCTGAACTGATTAACATGGCATTCATCATCTCCTTAAGGGTTCGGTTTTTCCGTTCAGCCACACCATTATATTGTGGTGAATAAGGAGGAGTTACCTCATGAATAATGCCATGTTGCGCACAAAAGTCTCCTATAGGGGTTACGTATTCACCCCCACGATCAGACCTAACAGTTTTAATGGTGGTATTCATCTGGTTTTCTACTTCTAATTTATATAATTTAAATGCTTCAAGAGCATCATCTTTTCCTTTAAGCAAGTAGATATGACAGTATCTAGTACAGTCATCTATGAAGGTAACAAACCATTTTTTTCCACCTCTGGTTTGGATTGATATCATATCAACTAAGTCAGTGTGAATTAACTCTAAGGGATTAGAAACTCTGTGGATATTTTTCTGAAAAGGCTTCTTAGCATATTTTGATTCTACACAAACTTCACATTTATGTTCATATTCCAAATTTAATTTTGGAATGCAGCCAGATTTTGCCAATTTGTTCATTGAATTATAATTTACATGACCAAGTCTACCATGCCAGATATTCAATGAGACAACAACATAAGAAGAATCAACTTTATTAATTTCAGTAGAGATTACAGATAATTTGTAAAGGCCCTCATCCTTATAGCCCTTTCCCACAAAGTCCCTACCCTTAGTGATAATCACTTTTCCAGACTCAAAAACAATTTTAAAGCCCTTGTCATCTAGCACACCACTTGAAACGAGATTCTTGCAGATGTCTGGTACATGTAACACTTCATTCAATGTGAGGATTTTTCCAGAAGAAAGCTTCAGCGAAACCTTTCCTTTTCCTGCAACTTGTGCTGCAGAAGAATTACCCATATAGAGTTTTTCTCCCTCTCCTACTGTCTGGTAGGAGGTGAACGTATCCTTGCTTCCGCAGACATGTTTGGTGGCTCCAGGGTCTACCCACCAGTCCCTCACATTGGTAACTAAATTCACCTCAGACACCGTGCCAGAAAATTCATTTTTACTACTTTCAGCTAGGTTTACATTTTGTTTCTTAAAATTCGCATCTTTGCGTTTTCTATAATGCATTGCCATATGGCCAGACACACCACAGAGATAACAAGCTCCCTTAATCTTACCAATAGCAGACTTTGGTTTTTGAAATTTACCTTTTCCTTGAGGGCCAGGCTTGCGCTTGTTGTGGTCCAGACCGAGAGTGGCAAACTTGTGTTCGATCACATGAGCTTTGTTTGACATGTCTCTTGTAGAAGAAACATTCTTGTCCTTTGAACACATCAATTCTTCAACTTGGATTTTCTTGCCCAATTCTATCATAGTAATCTCACCAGTTTCATGCCTTAGTCTTCTCTTGTATTCGGCCCATGAACTTGGTAATTTTTCAATCACAGCAGAAACTTGAAAGGTCTCAGAGATTTCCATTCCTTCAGCAATGATTTCAATTATTATTTTTTGCAACTCCAGAAACTGATCAACTACAGACTTGTCATTCATCATCTTGTATGGCAAAAAGCGTGCAACCAGGAATTTTTTACTTCCTGCAGTTTCTGCTACATATTTTTCTTACAGTGCAGTCCATAAATTTAAAGCAGTAAAATTCTATTTAGCATTATGAAAATCATACAGAGAGTCTTCATGGCAATTTAAAATATGATTTTTTGCTAAATAATTATTTCTCGTCCAAGTATCTTTTTCCTTGGATGATTCAGGAGTATCCAGAGCTTTGTCATACGGTTTCAATACTACTTCATCAAGCATGTGGAAACTCAGGAAAAAGAGCATCTTCGATTGCCATCTCTTAAAATCCTTACCAGAAAACTTCTGAGGTCTCTCAACATCAGTCTTTGCCATTGTTACAAAAGATTTGTTGATTGCACAGATATTGAGTTAAGATTGTTGGATAATAATCTTCCTGTAACAGAGAAACACAAACAACAGAGAACTTGAAGATGATTAAGGGAGGGTTAGAAATAAACCGCACACACACTCAAGCACAGAGAGGTGAAGTCGCCTGTTCAACAGACTGCCCTTAACTCAATATTTGCCAGGTACACCTTCAGGAAGATGCTGTTATACCTTTTAAGTGACAAGTTTGAATTCAGGATAAAATCACCTGATACCAACCCAGCTAGCAAAGCTCATTGGCCCGTTGTGAACTTAACAGTAGAAGAAAAAATAAGAATGTAAACTATTGCGCACAACAAAACAAGAAGATGGTGAAAAGTCGTCAGGACAGTGGCTGCGACTGGGTTAAACGAAACACTTAGAAATCTTTTTCTTTGGAGAAAAAAGCTTTTGATTTTCAAAACGATGAAAAGATAATTAATTTGAAAAAATTTAATCCCCATTAATTTAAAACGGTAAAATAATATTTATGATTTTATTTTTCCATTTAATACTAAACGTAAAATATTTATTTTTAATTAAATCCGTTGAATCTTTGATGGGTACACGCAGGCACACGCAAGGCACACGCCAAGGCTCACGCCAAGGCTCCCACTAGTCCATTTCCTAAGTCCATATCCAATCCACTAGTTCTTTTTCCTTATATAGAACGTTTGTGGTAAAATGCATGAACTTCCTCCTTGGTTTGCCCAATGTGGGACAACCAAAGGTTTCTCATTCATTAAGAAGTGAAAATGGATGGCTATAATTCCACCCAAGTTTGGACTAGTGACCCTAACACCCATCAAGTTAATTATAGTAACAAAATTATTTTAAGTAATAAAATCTTAATTTTAGCATTAAACCATTTTTATTTCCAACAGCTTTCTACTTGTACATATAATAGGAAAAATTACGGAAATATTAATGTACTTGATTAATTAACCAGAAAAAAATTTAAATTCATGCGTGAAACAAGATGCTTCTGTATATAAATTTTGATGGCCACCGCCAATAGTTAATTAAGAAACAAAATGCTTGATCAATTAACATACTTGATTAATTGATACCCACCAGCAATAGTTACTATCCTGATTAATTCATACAAAAATTAAATTTAACCATTCAAAATTTATACTCCCTCCGTTTCAGGAAAAGAGTTACTTTTCCTATTTGCACAATTGTTAAGGTAAGATGAGAGAGAATAACTTTTATAATTTATTTCTAGATTTACCCTAATAAAAAGTTTAATACTACATATATCTTTATAATGAGAATAATAACATTTCTTAAAATAACAAGGGTAGTTTTGAAAGTTTGTTATGTTGAAAAATGAAAATAACTCTTTTGTTGGAACAAAAATTTAAAGAGAAAGTAACTCTTTTCCTGAAACGGAGGTAGTATAATTTAGTCTGCTTGTGCAAACTAGATACCAAACATGTGAAACAGTAAAGTACTGTACATCAGGTACATATTGCATCGTAATTAAAAAGTACTACTATACATAGTTGCGTCGGAAGTATACTTACTCACCGAAAAATCTTTTCTTTTTCTTGAGATTTCCCATATATATATATATATATTATTTTTTGATAATGTATTTTTATATTTTTACGGATCGAAAGTTTTTTCTTGACTGTTTATAAAACTTTAAGTGCTAACTGGTTTAGAAATTAATTATGGAGAGAGAAAGAGCGAGAAATACGCTCTACCTTGACAGGAAAATTTTCATGGTTTCTCGTGAATCTCAAGGAATTAGATCGGAGGAAAGAAAAAGAAAGGGTTTTAATTCCTGGATTCATTTCTCAGCAGATATAGCGTGTTGGTTAGTAGATGTTCTGGAAGAAGCTAGAGATCCTTCATGTGGAAAAAAGAAATGGCCAAGGAAAGAAGGAGAAAACTCTTATCTATGCGGAATGAAAGAAAATAAAGCATTAAGGATCTCAAGAGTGAGAAGAGGAAATAAGGCAAAATCGTATGTTTTATGCATACTTTGTGATGATGATTGTTATTATTGGGCAATTTTTTGCAGAGAGATCAACAGAGTTTTGAAGGAAAATAACTTGCTTAGAAAGTTTCAGCAACCTATTCCTACTAGATCTGATTTTAAGAATTCGGTTTCGAGCAAATTACCTCAAACAAAGTTATTTATGGAATTCATCCGCGTTGAAGGTTTTGTTAGATGGAAAAGGATTGCTAGGGAGATAAGCAAACAAATGCAGTGGGACTTGACCCACAGTTGTTCCGACTATTACTATATGATTTTATGAGTTGACTAATTCTTTCTTAGTTTGGCTGAAGACTTTAAACTTAGCACTTTTTGGGAGGTAACCCACCCTCATGCGACAAGGTAATATCTTTATTTAACTCATTTCCTTCGATTGATAACAGTTTCTCCCTTACCCTCAAACTTAAATCAAACAGTGTCCTCAATGTTTAGTGATAAAAGGTTCGATACTCAGACTTGTAAAGATTCAATTTTTAAACCTAATTTTTAATAACTAAAAATAAAACAGATTAAAGTAAAATTGGATTTCAAATTATGGGAAGGAATGAGACTAAGGATTCCACCATTAGCCAATTTTTTAAGTGATAAAAATCTTACAACTCGTATATTCATTTTATCCAAAATACTGCCAAAGTTAGGTTTTCAAAATAATAGTTGTAAATAGAAAGCATGAGACATCAAAATCTCTAAGCTCAGCATGACTCATCAAAAGAAAACACAACTAGTTGATAAAAACCATTTTTTCCAATTTTAATTCAAAGCAAATAATAGTAAAAGAATTACAAAAAATAAGTAAAATAAGAATTACCACTTTATTATTGGAAAAATAGCTTCCTATGTTACCCCAGTGATGGTGATTAGCTCATCATGTTGGAAACACTCTTAAAATAATTGTTCATAGCTCAAAAAGTGTTTACAATGATGAAACAAAAGTAACACAGAAGAACTGATACGCTTATAAGCGTTACAGAGTGTGTAGCTGAAGAGAAAATAAGACAGAAGAGAAAAGAACGGACTGTAGCCGCTTCAGAATTTTGAAAGAATGTGGAACGGAATCAACGACTGTTCTCTGGAGCCTTTTGTTCTTCCCGTTCTTCATATAAGCAGAAATTTTCCTTTTTTCCTGGAATTTTTTGGTGATCTCTGGCTTGCTTGTTTCTTGATATTCTTTGTTATTTATAGAATTAGCTAACCCTAGGAACCTTCCTTAACCAATAAGGACTCAAAGAAGAGTCCAAATCAAACTCCAAATTGTTGATAATCCGAAACAGAGTTATTCTTTTCTGGTTGTGACATGAATTTTCCAGCGATTTTTCTGGCTTGAATCACTCTGGTTAATGTGAGTTGATCATATCTTAGGTGTTTCTTCAATTTGGGATACCAAAAACAAGTTATAAACCCCTTTGAATTCGGTTCAACATCATCCAGAATAATTCTCACGTAAAGCTTTTCTTCCCGTCATTTTCCTGAATTTGAATTTGAATGAAGGGTGCCCCCAATCCAACTGGTGGGTGCCTTTATCAATTTTTCTGGTTGCCTTTAGCAATTTTCCCGGGTGCCTTTAACAACGTTTTGAGCCGATTATTCCACAAATATTTATTTCTCAAAAATACCTACAAAGACATAAAAACCCATCAATAGTACAAAAGCGAACACTATCAAAATAGATAATCGAACACAATTTGGATACAAAAATGTGTCTATCAGGACTCCTCCATCGATATGGAGATTATTGACGAACAATCATCAAAGATAGAGGTAGAAAGATTATTGGCTTGATCTTTGGAAACCAAGGAAGATTATAGTAGACGACTCCATTGTCCATTTATCACAATTTCGTGAGAAGCCTAAAACCATTGAGAAGAAAAAGGTCTCGGATAGTCCGGTTTCATATCAAGGTGTTATTATTCCTATTCAAGCTATGGCAAGATTCGGGAAATGGATGAAGATTAGGGGCATCTCACGCAGGTTTTGGAATTATAATCTTTTCAGAACCATTGGGGAGTCTCTGAGAGGTTTTATTGAGATTGATTCAAGCTCTTTGATGGTGGAAAGCACCAGTTTCTTTAGAATCTCAGTCAAAGGAGACTTCTCAATAATTCCGACGATTCTCATGGTTGAAGATGGAGACCAAAAATGGGTTGTGTCCAATGTGGTCAATCTCGGCCGTAACAGCCGAGATAACGACGCTTTTGGAGGTATCGACTCAAGACCTTGATGATTTCCGAGATTTCTCCGAACGATATTTGAACGCGAATATCGGCTGATTCGCCCGTATCTCGACCGAGACGAGTCACCAAATCTAGGGTAAAATGGGTATTTATTATTATAACATAACGGTTTCAGATTGATTGAGGAATCCAACGGTTCTATTTACTCTTTATCTCTCGATTGATTCTCTCCATCTTCTTTATTTTTCCTATTCAGTTTTTCAGAATGCTTTTGATCTTTTCTTGTTCATCAAACAAGTAGATCAAGATTGACAGAAATTAGTAGATCAAGACCGATTTCCACATAGCTTTATACCTTCATCAAGATCAGCAGGTAAAGTTCTGGTTTTAATTATTTTTTCCATGTTTTCCTTTTTATCATATTTTTTCCATGTATTGCTCAGTTGAGTTCCTAATGAGGTTTTGATCAGGGGGTTTTGTTTATTTAAGGTTTTAGAGTAATGGTTCTTCATAAAGTTCTATAGCATTTGATATTTCATTTTTGTTATCATATTCTGGGTAGTTTACAACAATATTTATGAAGCTAAATAGAGAGTTTGAATCTGGTACTTTAGAACTTCAGATGCATTTGTAGTGATTTGGGTACAAATCTACACTAAAACATGTGTACAATGCTGGTCCTTTTGAGTTGTGAGTAAGTGGACTCTAATAGATTTAATATGACTGAAATAAGAATTATTGACAACAATCCTTTTATTGCTTCCATTTTGCAATACTGACAAAAGAATTTCTTGTATAATATCGAGCTTGTTTGGTGACCTTTTGTTCTACACAACTGCTCTCGAACCTGTTAGTGGTTAGGAAGTAGTAAAGTAATCCTACTACCATTGAGATCCCATTGTTCGATTCCTATTAGTATTTTCTTTCAGGTTTCTTATCATTCGCTTAATTTATAGGTTCCATAAACTATATATGTATTATGTACAGTATTTCTGCATGCTTATCATTTACTTTGATCAGAAACTGCTGCTAATTGATCAGAAACAATGTAAAAGAGCAAACTGTAAAATGTAGGATATTACAGAAACTGCTGCTAATTGCTAACATAGTTTGATCACAGTAAATGTTTCTCACAGTTTCTGGTATATATTAAATCATGACTAGTTATTGATTATTGTTTGTATAAGTTGGATAATTGTTGTTGTATCTTTCTACTCCAGCAGCAAAAGAGCAAGCTGAACTTATTTCATCTATTGACCAGTTAATTGATTCTTGATTAAGAGAGCAGTTACCAGTGGAACCTATAAAATGTGTCTCTGAAATCAGAAGAAATTGGCATGTGAGTGTATCATTCTGTTTTTAAATTTTTGTATTTAATTTTAGTTTTTGTTCCTGAATTGTAAGCCCCCTTTTCCTAGGTTTTAATCTTTTTCATTCTAAATGGGAGATAGATTTATCCTGCTCATGTATCAACTTGCCACTAAGTACAAGCAAGTATGACTTGGCTGTGAATAGTTGCAAATATTTTTGGAGTTCCTAAATGGTGGATACTACATAGGTTTATCCTGTTTTCTAATAGTGTTGCATGTATCAACTTGGACATTTATTTACTTGCCCCTGTTCAATATGTTTTTGCCGTTAACCAAAGCAAAAACACTTGCAAAGAACACAGACTTCTCCTTGTTAATTTAATGGAAGCTACTATCGTGGAGATTGCTGATTCTTTTGGACATTGTTCTGAATCAGAAGTCTTCTGTAAAAACTATAAGCATGCCAATACCCAGCATTTGGTTTATACTATTCCATTGACAAAGAAACTGAGTGCATGGGCACATGAAAATGTCATCTGATCCTTGAAAACACCCTCTGACACATACCAACCAATAAAAATGTTATTAAACCTACTAAGTGCAGTAGTAAGTAGAAGAGAGGAAAAAGAACAAGTGCGTTCAAACTTTATATGCCAATAGATGTGAACTTGACACGTATTTACTTGCCCCTGTTCTGTGTATAAAATAGATATTGAAGTTTGTATGTAGTTTTAATATGTTTCCTGTACTGTATGCAGGTTGTGGATTGTGATTATGGCTTCTTCTAGTGCGTCTAATACGAACACAACAGACACTACATGTGGGTCATTGCAGCCTCCATCTTTAACTCAAACTAAAGACATTGCATGGGAATGGGATGAACGCAGAGATCCAAAAAATCTTAACAAACTAACTTGTTTGTTATGTCTCAAAGTGATGACTGGCGGAATCACTAGAGTTAAGAAGCATTTCACTCAAAATACAGGAAATGTTACATCATGTGGAAAAGTAACCCTTGAAATTATAAATAAGATAAAACAAGCAGACTCTATAAAGAACACCAAGAGAGCTCATAGGGGTATTGTTGATTCGATGTATGAGCGTGTTAAATTAGATGAAAACTCTGATGGTGTTACTGATTTAGAATTAAATAAAGTTGGAAATGATCCCGATATATGTAGTGGCAGTCAACAAGTTCCTTCGAAGAAAAATTCAAAGGACAAAGTGATACTAGAGGTTTAATTGATGTATACATGAGTACAGACCACAATAAAACACAACAAACCACTCTTGAAAAAGGCAGTGCATTTAAAGAGAGGTTGAAGATAAATGCATGGAAAAAAAATTCAGCTTGGATGACCGAGAATTCTATAGATTTTAATGTCGTTCGTTGCCCAAGTTTCAAAGAGATGATCTTTGCGATTGGTGACTATGGGAAAGGTATGTTTACTACTTTTGATGTAGCTAACTAGTATTTACATTGACATGAATTGGATGTTCTGGTGAGTAATCTTCTTTTGTGGAAACTGACCTAATCCCCATTAGTTTACAACACTGGACATATGCCTGCTGGAAACTAACCTAAATCTTTTACAACACATTAGTTTACAGACAACAAATTGTTATCAATGACAGATTTGATCACTTTCTTATAGCTGCATTTGATGATCACTTTTTTACAGTTCCAGTTCCAATTGTTATCTATGTGCAATTTTTACTTATGCCTTTTATGTCTTTACTCTTTCATGATAGTTATGCTCGCGCCATCTTATCATCAGATTCGCATTAATCTTTTTAAAGAACAACTTGAAGAATTGAAGAAGTTTGTTGATACATTTAGGGTTCATTGGAAGAGATTTGGATGTTCTATCATGTCAGATGGTTGGACAGATGGAAAAAAACGTCATTTTATTAACTTTTTGGTGAATTGTCCAAAAGGGACAGTATTTTTGAAGTCTGTGGATGCATCTGACAGATCTAATGATGTCGACTTCATACTGGACTTGTTAATGATGTAATTGAAGATGTTGGGACAGAGAACATTGTTCAATTCATTACTGATAATGGTTCAAAATTTAAAAAGGCATGGATTGATTTAATGGCACTACAAAGAAAACTATATTGGACTCCTTGTGCCGCTCATTGTGTTTAGTTGATGCTAGAAGAACTTGGTTCCAAGCTTCTGCGAATAAAGTCTTCTGTCATTCTAGGTAAGAGACTTGTTACATATATTTATGCTCATTTTAAAGTTCTGAACTTGATGAGGGAGATAACAGGTATAGGTCTACAAAGACTAGATTTGCAACTCAATATTACACACTGAAAAGCCTCCACAAACATAAAAATCCTTTGCAAATGATGTTTGTGCATGATAAGTGGGCAAAATCTAGGTTTGCAAGGGAAAAAATGGGAATGAATGTTCTGAAAATTGTCACCAGTAACATTTTTGGGAAGATATTATATTCTTTTAAAAGTGCTTGGTTCTTTGGCTAAGGTTGTAAGGTTGGTCGATATAGAGCGGAACCCTACAATGCCTTGTTTCTTTGATGCAATGAGAACAACAAGGGATCAACTCAAAAACACCTTCAGTGAAGATAGAGAGACTTGGGATATAATCAAGGCGGTCTTTAAAAAAAGATGGAAGGGAAAGTTCAATCACCCTTTACATTGCGCGGCTTATTATCTGAATCCTTCCAAATTCTATAAGATCCCACCCCAAGAGATGGACAATAACCGAAAGTATGCGATAATCAAGAAGGGACTTTATGATGCAATGGAAAAGCTTATTGATGATGACGAGGAACTTGATCAAGCTAGAACTGAATTGAGACTTTATAGTGATGCAGTTGGGGTCTTGGGAAGTCCAAGTTGTATAAGAGATAGAGATAAAGATAAACCCCGTAAGTTTTTCATCTTTTGTAAGTTTAAAGTTCGATTATATTAGTACGAGAAATCTTTATATTGACTAACTTTTTTGTTTGGACTTATGATAGATGATTGGTGGATCACAAATGGAGGAATCGATGTCCCACACTTACAGAAAATTTACAATCAGGGTCTTGAGTCTAACTTGTAGTTCTTCTCCGTGTGAGCGAAGCTGGAGCACATTCCAACATGTACGTATTCATTTGTTTTGTCTCACCCTTATTATATACTCTCATGTCTAGTGCTAGCATTTAAGTCAACTAAACCACCCACCTAACTTAGCAGATATAGGTGATTTAGACCATGACTTAGCATACATAACTAGTTCTGTCGGATAGTGTTTACTCATGTAGAGATTACAGGTTACAATATTCCACCTAGACTCATTTATTTACCTACTTATCTTGCATATTACAGTTGCATTCAAAAAGAAATCGTATAACACAACAAAAATTGAATGATAATGTTTTTATTCAATATAACAAGAAAATGCAGCATCGTTATAAAGCAATTCAAGAATATAACAATGATAAGAAATCTTGTGATCCAATCTTCTTGGATGAGCATGAAGAAAGTGATGAATGGTTGGATGCACAAAATCTAGATGACTTGATTGCAGAAGGTGATAATGTCACCTCATTTGATGAGTTTCCAGAGACTTTTGGTGATGCAAGTGGGTCAATTTGTAGGAGAAGTGCAATCAATTCTCGAAGCAAGTAAATATACCCAACAAACTCCGAGTATGATGGATATGATACTGATCAGTTGATGTGTGATACTGACGAAGGACTACTTGGTTTTGATGAGAATTGTGGAGTTACTGTATATGATGACATCTATAATGATTCTTTTGATATTGATTATGAATAGAATTAGAGTTGTAATATGCTTGTTGTTTAATCTGTATTTCGGAACTTTGAAAGCGGTGTTTATTTTTGTTTTCGAACTTTGAACTTAGAATTGTAATATAATAATATGATATCTTCTTAAAGTATGGTTGTTGTTTTTTATTTTTAACTGATTATCTATTTTCCTTTCTTAAATTTTTTGTTTATGTATTATATTGCAATAGCTCTAACATTTACATGTATATAAAATTTGGATATAAGATTTGGAAGTTATTCCGAGATTTCACCGATAATCTCTCCGAGATATCGTTATCAAGGTGTCCAGGTCCCGACCGCGACGAGACCGAGATCCGAAATTAACTACATTGGTTGTGTCTATTGAATGGGATTTTAAATTTACCCCTAATAATAAGGCTTCACTGGAGGAGTATAATAGAATGATAACAGAGTTTGATCATAAACGGAAAGTTTCAAATTCAAATTTATCTCCTCCCGCTTCTTCAGGGGTTAAATTGGTGCGGGTCCCTAAATCGATCTCTGGTGAGTCGAATAGGGAAATTCGAAATTCTGGGTTAAGATAAGCATTGGCTGTCAAGTCAAATAAGTAGCTGACTAATTCGATTTCTATTGAGGGCTCTCACTCAGATGAAGATGATCATTATCTTTCTGGTTCTCGTGGCTTGGTTGACGGTGAGATCAATCAAGCTTATGAGAGAGAGGTGGCTATTTCTACTTTTGAGAATAATGGTGTAGGAGAAAATTCTCAAAATAGAACTACCATTTCTACTGCCAATAGTTTTCAATCTCTTGATGTGGATGGAAGTGAAGGTGTAGTTCCCTTTCCATCAAGATTGGAAGTTATTGATAGTGTGTTGGCTGCTGAATCTGTTGGATTACAGAATGTGGTTGGATGTGGTGACGTGTTACCCAAGCATCTTGTTAGTTTAACGGATTTATCCAACAATGGAATGTCTTTTTACGGAGGCAGTAGAAGGGAGAAAGGTTTACCTACGACTTATGAGGTTAAGGATTCCTTGTTAGAATCGATTGCAGATCGAAGGTTTAGTTCCTTAGGATTGCCTGACGACCTTCAGATTATTGTGCATGAAAGTCATGGTGAAGACAGATTGGACTTTTCATCTCTGGAGTTTGTTATCGACACCTTACCTCTTCAAGTGTCAGAAACTGGTAACCTCTTTAATGTGGTGGAGGATCAAACCGTAATCAAACTGGAAGATATACAAGGCACTAATATTGACTCAAATGAAGTTATTTTTTCAACTTCAAAACTGGTGTTTGAGTTATGTTGTAGACTTGGTGGCATCTCATCTATAGATGAGAAGGAAGATAAGGATGTTATTGAGGAAATCATGTTCAATTATAGAGAAAGATATAAATCCATTGCAGATGGTAAAAAAAGTCCAAGACAGTTGTGATTCAAACAACTCAAATGCTTCTAAGGAGATGGAAGAGGAGGTGGAAGAAGTAAGCTCAAGGGAGAATTTGGTGCGTGATGGGTCTAAAATTATCAACTGGAATATAAGAGAGTTAAATGATTATGATAAGCAAATAACGGTGAAATATTTAGTTGCATCTCATAGGTGTATAATTTGTATAATTCAAGAGACCAAAATTATCTCTTTTTCGTCATGGTTTGTCAGGCAATTATTGTTTGATTCCGATTTTGGGTGGGAATTTATTCCCTCTCCAGGTATGGATGGTAATAGTGGAGGGTTAATTACTATTTGGGATAATACATATTTAGAGCTTTTAGACAAAATGATGGGAGTTAATTCGATCTCTTGCCTCTTTAGATTTAGAAACTGTGAGGGTATTAAATCCCAAACTATACGTGTTCGAATACTATGGGAGGTGTATCATATTATAATAAAACGAGAAACATTGAAACAAAACTCTATAAGAAGTACTGAAATATAAATATGAAACAGATAGCATCATTGCATGATCGACACATAAGCTGCGGGAAAGTATGACACACTGCTTGAAACAAATAGCTTCATTGCATGACTGATACACAAGTTGCGGGAAAGCCTGACACAGTAAAGTGAACTGACAAACATCGATGCATGAGAGAAACGTCTCAGTTGTACACGTTGAAGAACAAAGGAAACTAGAGCATGACAAGACACTCTAAATGGCCATGTGTGAGACATGCCATAATTCTAATAAGACCGCAACGTTCATCCAAATCCAAAAGAAAACAACTTGAGTACAGATCCGCAGAGGAAGTGCGGGATACTAAGTGAGAAACTAAGAGAAATACTAAATACGCAAATCAAGTCTTGTGAGAAATACAAATAATTCTTGCAGGATACACTTCGCTCCAAAGACTGGATAAGAACTAATACATGGAAAGTTAGATTGGAGGGACCCATGAAATTTGCTATAAATACATAACTTTCAAACAGGAATAGGGCTGGAAAATTTTGATAGAATTGGACGTAAGGAATAGAATCAGAGCAAAGAGTTTAGGTATGAGACTTGTGTTAATTTCATAGTTCAATTGTTCTTCGATTAATTTAACTTTAATATATAGCATAACATCTTTCTGTAACATACAATGATGAATAAAAACGATACAAATATTTACCACCCGTGGATGTAGACAATTTGATTTTCGAACCACGTTAAATACTTGTGTTGATTCATATTACAATTTCGTGTTCTTATTACTAACATATTCTAATTGTTAACATATATTGATTTCAATATAAAATATCTGATTTTACTATGTTTCTAACTTTGATGGCTGTGACCCAAAGGCTTAGATTTTTTGGTAATCACAGAAACAATGACTTTAAGTTAATTTTGAATAATGCTTATTCTTCATGTGATTACAACATGAAAGAAGCTTTCTGGAATGATCTAGCTGATATAAGGAACTGGTCAACTGAAGCTTGGTGTTTTGTTGGAGATTTAAACTTAGTAAGAGTGATGCAGAGAGGAATAAGACTCGTGCTGACTCAAGAAACATGAATTTTCTTAACGACTTCATTGCTAATCAGGAGCTATTAGATTTACCACTGAATGGTGGATCCTATACATGGAACAATAAGCATGATGATCCCTTACTGTGCCGACTTGACATATTTCTGGTATGTACTTCCTTGATGCTAAGTATAGCAATGCTATTCAAATTGCTCTGGTGAGAACTATCTCAGATCATAATGCTTTACTTCTAGATTTATCTTGTAGTGTTAGAAATAACTCTAGTTTAAAGATTGAGAATCATTGGTTAGAGCATCCTGATTTTGTTAAATTAGTGGAAACTTGGTGGAATGCTATGGACTTGTTGGAAATCAAATACGATATAAGAAACGTGAATCTAACTCAGGCTGAACAAGATGGTAATGAGGGGGGCTACACGGCTAAAGCAATATACAAGAGACTTACAGAATCTGAACCAGATTGGGATTGCTGCAATATCTTGTCTAGCAAGTTTTCTCCACCGAAGTTCTTATTTTTATTTTGGGATTCTCTGCACAACTTTATTCCGACAAGAATCATGTTTAGGAAAGATGAATGGTGATTCAATCAAATCTGTGTTTGTTTTGCAACTCAAGTGTGGAAACTGTCGACCATCTTTTTATTCACTATAACTGGGCAAAACATTTATGGTATACTTTCATCTCATCTGTTCACATAAGATGGGTTATGCCAGATGATTTTAATGTTTTGATGCTGAGTTGGGGATTAAAAAATATTTCAGTCAGAAGGAACATAATATGGCATCTTTTACCTTTTGCTGTCTACTGGGAATTATGGAGGCAGAACAAGGACCAAAGACGAATTGGAGTATGTGATTAAATTAGACATCAGTCTTTGGAGTTCTAATACTGAGATTTTCAAGCAGTTTTCTATGAACCAAATCTTATATCATTGGGAAGATGTAATGCTTATGTAATTTTCTGAGAGTACCTTATCCCGGGAGGTCTTTTGACCTTTATAATCAACCCTGTATATTTTCTCTTCTTTTCAGTATATCCTTCCTTTTTCAAAAAAAAAAAAAATAATAAAAAAAAATACTAACTGGTTTATCTCAAAACTTTGGGTGGGTCCAGGGACCCACCTAACTCTAATGTATCTTCGCCACTGTCGACATCCCAACCAAGATCATCTCAAACTGCCCCTAGATTTCGTGGTGCAAAGTATTCAGTGGAAGAAGATATATCTATTTGTAGGAATTGTGTGTATTTTACACTGGATGCTATAAACGACACATAACAAAATTTATGGTAATTTTTGAGAAATTCTGTTTAGATACTGGTAACACCAAAAATCATAATTGGAAAAGGTTATCGGGTCGTTTTTATATTATCAGTAAAGAAGTGAGTGAAAACAGTATGTAACGACGATCATCTAAATGACTCGAAATAAACAAGGCGGTGAAACTAATTTTGATGTGGTAAAAACAGTTTGAAATTTTGAATTTAAAAACTGAATTACATAAATTTGCCGTGATCATTAAATTGGTTATTCCAATATACATGAATGGAGATGTAGTGAGGACTGACAAAGATCACATGTACACTAAGGGTTTTGGATACAAAAGTTGTTTCAACATCCTCATAAAGATTGATAGGTTTGATCCTACATTGTTGGATGATTATGCTCCATCACCTGATCCCCATATTCATCTGTTTTTCAAAATTTTCAAAATAATTCACCATTTTCCTCATCACCAAAATCGAACTCATCTCCGAAATCTACCTTCGCGACTACGATGATGAAGAAGAATGAGATGTTGAGTTGGATAATTGAATGATTTTCACCCTCAATGCATTACTTTAGCTTAATTAAATGTTGTAATAATTGGTTTTAAATTGAATATTACATTTTGTTTTAACTTAAACTTAATACATAGTTTCAAATTACATGTAATATTAAGTCCAACCAAACGTTATTCTATAAAAAAAATTCAAATTACATAAATTAAACTTAATAAAAACAAAACTAACCATAAGTAATGTCCCCCCATTTCCCCAAATCCAACCCGAAGATACTCTGTCAGATCATCTCTTAGAACTCTATACGGATTATATTTTCAATTAGTGTTTAATCTATGTTCTTTTGAACAACGACCACATTGTGGTATAACATCTTTTCTAAATTACATCTTCATAATTCTTTCAGGTAGGATCATATCTAGTTTCCTCAATAATTATGTTATGTAAAATTATGCAAGTGAGAATAATCATGTTCATTTCCATTGAACTAAAATATGACTCATAGACAATGACAAATTTCTTTTTCAGAATTCCTAATACGCATTTAACATCCTTTCCCACACTCATTTGACCCGTGTTAAATTGCATCTTATTACCTGAACCACCACATTCAATATATGCTTGAACTAAAGTTGACCATTGTTGATAGATTTTATTCACCCGCGTGTAGTCATGGTCGTTGATGGTGAATTTTACATTAGGAGAAATTCCACTTTTAAGATCTTTAAACAGGAGTGATTTATGAAAAATATTGATGTCTTTTGGTGAACTGGGAAGTCCAAAATTATAAGCCATATACAACTATCATAAATAACCGTTATTTCCAAAAGTACAGTTGGTCTTGGGCAATGACTTCCATACTAACCTGCTCATTCAACAAAGTATTCCTGTCACATCCAATGCATGCAATCAAGACTACGTAACATTCCCAGAAAACCCATTACATTGTTTTCGACGAGTATTCGATTCACATCTTCCTGATTTGGTTTTCGTATAACAATGAACTAAAATGATTGACTATTGTTTCACAAGACATAATATAATGTTGTTTTATCCATACAAATGTACTCACAGGTAGAATCTGCTAGCACACCATAACAAAAAATCCTAAGTGTTGCAGTGATTTTTTGTTCAAGATTATATCCCCGAACATTTCGTGCATCATACCGATAACTAAATAAAGGTTGTACCTGACATACCTCTGCAATAAACCTTACCATCAAGTTGCGTCCCTTGGGGAAATCTTGATCAAGGTACATGTATTCATGATTGAAATACTTTTGCATTGGTTTTTGGTGGTAACATTCTCTGCCTCGCCGTGTCCATCTTCTCATCATTATTTCTTTGGCTACGGAGGAGTAGTATTTGTCCCGTTTATAATTGCAACGTGATGTTTCTCTTTCTTTTAACCTCATTTGATCCATTATCCAACTGTTCGATTATCTATAAATGCTTATGTTGCTCTTTATTAAACCGATCTATATCCATTTCCATCTCCTTACTAGAAAAATTAAGATTATAATTTATTGAGCAAAAACTAGATAGACCAAAATTAAGATAAAGAAGATACAATTTTTGATATATGTGAAAAACTGGTGAAATTAACTTGTGAGAGGTATGAGTAAAGAGTAAATAAAAAATTATAGTGCTTATAAAATAGAGCCGTTAAAATGATAGCCATTGCAATGTAACCGTTGAACGACGGAAGTAATGCGTAATGGCGGCGAAGCAATTACCACCTAACGACAGAGCATCCCTTCTTTTTTCGAGTTTTAACCGCCCAACAGAGCATCCTTTCTTTTTCTGAGTTTTAATCATCTACCAGGACTATAAACGATATTCATTTGGAAATTTCCGCAAGAGTTGTCGTTAGTTGTGAAAAACCAGTTCCGGGCGACCAATATTGCACGTATGTGTCAAACTGAATCAAGATGCGATTTTATGGGGTACTAGTACCACAATATGGGATAACATTTAAGTGTTACTCGGAAAACAATTATTACACGTCATCAAGATCTCTGTATAAGTAGGCTGAATTTTTTGGAAAATGAAATAATCGGTACGGTAGTAGGTTTTTTACTTCTTTTTGTTTATGGCATCCTCTATGGATAATGATAGGGTGAGTATTTAGTACGGAATCCACGGATTTTACCTGGTCAATCGTATTTTTACGGATGGGTATTCAGACTTGTTAATAGGATGGATGTGGATGAGATTTTTGAAATCCAACGGATTAAGGAATGGGTCTGGGTGTAATCATGAAAATCCGTTGGACATTCAGACCCTTTAGATTGATAAAGAGTCAAACTTGAGATGTGATAGTTTCTTTTCGATCCCAAATGCTTATCCCTCATTGTAGTTGCAACTCCAATGCTAGAAACTTTTTTCATTACTTTGTTCTCTGGTGGACTTGATTTCAGTATATCCTGTAATTTCATTAGATATTAGTTGCCCATAATTCAACATATTGCATTGTATTATTGTCTTTTGAGGGCAACAAATAAACAAAGTAAAAAAAAAAACTATCACATCTCAAGTTTTATTTCTCTATTATAAATTTTAATTATAAAAAACATTCATTGGATTATCCTCATCCAATCCATTCATCCGTGCATCCAATGAATATAAATCCTTTAATTAATTGGATTGGATGCAGATAAGGTGAAAACCGGTCCATGCTCACCCCGTGTGAATCGGTCTTTCAATCATTTCAATTTTATGATGGGCTTGGTATGACTTTAGCATGGGCTTTGATAGATGTCTGAAGCATGGACTCGTAACGGGATTTTTGTTGACTAGTCCAAAAAACCCGGACGGAGTTAACCATAAGTCCACCTGGGAAACCGCATTTAACCATAAGTCCAAAAACTATTTGAAAACTCCCAATTACAATTCTTCCCATCAGGTGTAGTCATCCCACGTCCTCCACCTCCTCCACCTCCTACACTATTTGCATTCTTAACAGAAAAATAGTTTCATCTACTCCAACCACATTACTCGCCTTCATTACTTTCCTTCACTAAAACCTTAAAATCTAGGGCAAAATCAAAATCAGAAAACAACTGAAACAACATCCAAAAACAGAGACCAAAAACCAAAATCGAAATCTTTAATAGCAGGCTTTGATTTCTTTGAGCATTATACAACTCAAACCTAAGCTACTGTCAGCATTATACTACTGCAAATTTTCCATCTAAAATGGGTACAAAGAGAAAAATCAACAGAAGTATAAAGTAAACAGTGATTGAAGAACACGATACTCCTCAATTTCCAGCACCGAAGAAGAACAAGAAAGCTTCTAAAATAGAATCTATACCAACAAAATTAAGAAAGAAGAAGAACAATGAAGTTGTTGATTCTTCAACAACATTAAAAAAAAAACGAAACAAACTGTTGTTCATTCTCCAGCAAAATCAAAATAGAAGAAGAACAAAGAAGTTATTGATTCTCAAACAAGATAAAAAAGAATGAAACAAACTGCTGTTGAGTCTCCAGCAAAATCAAAAAAGAAGAATAACAATGAAGTTGTTGATTCTCTAACAACATCGGAAACAAATGAAACACCTATTGTAGATTCTCCATCTACAAAGAAGAAAAATAAAGCTCTTGTTGTTCGTTCTCCATTTACATCACAAAAGAAGAAGACGGTTGTTGCTGTTTCTGGCAAAAAAGGTACTGATTCTAATCATCGGTGCATATCAATATATAACATACTTTGTTCATGTTATATGAGTTAGATATAACATACATCATGGGTACATCAATATATATACATTTTCATGTTATAGCACATAGATCTAGCATGCAACACAAGGTAAATATTGATATATACTTGGTTTTTAGTATATATTGATCAATACATATCAATGTATACTTATTTTCATGTTATAGCATCTAAATATTGATTGCAGGATAAGTATACATTGATATGAACTTTGTTCTAGATATTGAATTGGATCAGTACATATAAATATATACTTTGTTCATGTTATAGATATAAAAAATATATATAGATGTATACTGTTCTATACTATAGCATCTAGATCTTGCATACATGATAAGTATATATTGATATGTACTTTGTTCTAACCTTGAATTGGATCAGTACATATCAATGTATACTTTGTTCTATATTATAGTACATATTGATATATTGTAGGGATATTGACAGTGTGTTCATTATGCAGGTGGTGTGAAGAAAACCACAAAGAAAACAAAAGCACTTGCACCTGCTAGGAAGATATACAGAAGTGGTTTCATGGGGATTTCTCACTTGTTAAAGCAATCAAGGCAGAAAAGTTTGAGTTGAGTGAAACTCAATTGCGGATAATTAGTGAGCAATCATATGGGAACCTTTTTCTGATGTTCTGGTACACAAATCTAGGTGCAGATCACTGGATGAAGAATGAAACTGCTGTGCCAATCTTATAAAGTGTTATAAGAGAAGTAAAGTTGTGGATGAGCTCAGATTTGAGTTCAAAGGGCATGGAGTTTCACATATTCTGACGTCCACTCCTGAAGAAGTAGGTGTTATCTTTGGAATGCCAAGAGCAGGAAAAAGACAACATGAAGATATAATGCTGACATCAAGGGGGGGATACAGAAACAGTGCTTTCTTCCATAGGTTCTTTTCTGATGTACAAAAGACTAAAAAGGTAAATAGAGTGAGGATAAGGAAGAATTCTTGAATCTTATAATAAAAAAGCCATCAACTAATAAGAAAGTTGAAGAATCTAAAGAAAAAGAAAGTGATGAAGAAGCTGAAGAAATTTTTAGTGATGAAGAAAATGAAGAAGAAGAAAGTGAAGAAGAAAGTGAAGAAGGGATTGAGGAAAAAATTCAAGAAGTCAGAGATGATGAAGACCTTGTAAGGCTTATATGCCTGTTCATGTGTATCACTTTGTTTTTCACAACAAAAGATGCACGTGACTGAAAAGTACATTGGTCTTATGGAGGATCTCGAAGCTCCAAAGAATGTGTCATGGCCAGATTTGATACATTCTTACCTAGAAGAGTCACTAAATGACAATGTAAACGCAGTCGAGAATACTACAGGGTGTCTGAACTATTTGTTGGTAAGGAATACGTACTAAAAATATTTTTAGTAGCTTACTCAATGAGAATCATGATTTACTTTTAACTTTGTTTTGGTGATTTTTTTTTTTCAAAACAGATTTGGTATGCAGAGCATACATATTTGCTGGAACCGGAGGAAATAAAGACGATTCTAGAAAAAATATTTGTTCCGAGAGCTGCCAAATGGAATCTGTCAAAGTTATATGCTGAACTCCAAAAAGGCATTGATACAACTGAATATGAGGTAAGAAAAATATGTACTTATTTACTACATTTATGATGTTGTGTTATCCTACAGTATACAATGATATGTATTGAATGTATGATATTTGTTTTCCTACAGTATATATTGATATGTACCTCATGAAAAAACTTGTTTTTATAGTACATATTTCTGAGTACATATTTTGTTGTTTTGTACAGTTCAATGAAAATTTCAAGGTTCAATACACAAATGAAGAAAAACAAATTCTTAATAGAATCACAAGAAGAGTTGCAGAAGAGAAGAGTAAAGATGAAGAGGAAGAAGATAAAGAAGAAACTGCAGGGAAGGAAGTGGAGGAAGATAACTGGAAAATAAAATATGAACAATTGAGAAAGACACTATTTGAAAACTAGGGTGAAGCAAACACCATGCAGCATGAGGATGGACCGCTTGATGCGTCAAAGCTTCTGCAAATGTTGAATGACATATACATAAAAGCTTCTACCATGCATCCTGAAACTGAAGAAGAGTTTTGAGACTCAATTGATGGGAGTCCCATTCATTTAGGCACTGACCCAACATGAGAATTCCCATCTCCTACTACTGCAACAGATCCTCTTTGTGAAAACATAACAGAAGGTGAAGTAGTTTTGGGAAAAGAAGTGCCAACTGTTCAGATTCCAACAGAAGATGAACAAAATGATGTGAGTGACACCACCAATAAAAGGGTAACATTTAATGTTTCATTGTCAACACCACCTTCAGTGCACAAGTTCTGTGGTGTTGATGTTAATGTTATTAAAACATGGGCTAAATATGACCTGGAGAAAGAGGTCAAACAGATGCAGGAGAAAAGTAACTCACAGGTAAGTAATGCTGCCTAGTTTCACTCTTTATTACAAATGTGTTTATCAATATAACTGTAAATATCAATATATACTTGATTACAAATGTGTTTTATTATTGTCATATAACTATAAATATCAATATGTACTTGATTACAAATGTGTTTTATTATTATCATATAGCTGTACGTATCAGTATGTATTTAACTATCATGAATAAAACTCTATGGTTGCAGGATGATTTAGCTGGACTTCAACAAGAAGCAATGAATAAGGTGGTTGATGCTATAGACCATAGTCTTGAAACGATTAAAGGGATGTCTTAGAACCCAGATGAGCAAGACGTTGAAACCCTGGTCGACAGCTTCGTCGACATGAAAATCCCTTTGTTTATTGAGATGGCTAAGATGGAAGACATCAAAAAGTTCACATTCGAAGAATTTTTTGGACTTAGCCATTTCTAGCAGGGAAGTTTGTGATGAAGAATATGCATCTCTCATCCAAGACAATGGTACTGTTTCAAGCAATACTCTGTTTGGGATTGACATTCGAAAACATTTTGATAATTTATTTGGAAATGATTTGTGACGTGTAGAAGTTCGACAAGCTACAACTAAGACAAACCAAATTACACCAGAGAAGAATGCGATTCAAGTAACACCTGAGCAGGAAAGTGACCAGGAGGTATATCTTCTACTTGTGGTAATTTACATTTCTTTTCGTTGTTTGAAAAATATGATTCAAATATAACACTGAAAATATGGATTCAAAAATATAGGAACATGAAGTTACAACAACCCAAACGTCAAGCGACGTGCCCCTAGCAACCAAACTTGCCAAGATGAATGCTGCCAAAGCGAAAGCAAAACCAAAGGTTCTTGCAAAGAAGACAGTAAAAACTAGAGAAGAAGTTAGCAGGCGGGTAACTCGTGCAAATCCTGGAAAGAAGACAGATCCATTATTTGATAGTGGAAGTATGTTTTCTGAAAAGAAGAAGCCAAAAACTGAGAAAAGAAAAAAGACGATAAAGACAGGAAAAGACAACAAAGCTTGTAAAGCTCAGAAACCAAGAATGAAGTTCATGGATCTTCACAAGTCACCACTCTATGAGAATATGACAGATGAACAAATAGAGATTCTACTTCCATACTTTGAGAAAGGAAAGAGAATATAAGTACTTTCTACCCTTCATTTTACTTTTAAATCAAGTAAGTTTTGCAGTACATATAAAAAAAAACTTACTTTAATATGTGTTTTTGTTATAAATGTGCAACTCGGTTGCTTGGAGAGTAGAGAATTGAGGTGGTATCTGCGTGAGCGGGGATACAATAGAAGATTTGATCTTCAACATAGCATTAGAGCAAGATCTTCTCAACTATGCTCAATATAAGCTTCAACTGGCGTTTGAAGCCGACCAAGCAAATGCTGAAGAAGAAAGAAAATACTTTAAGGTGTTGCACCTGGATCCAGCTGCTTGGGTATATGTTGTTTTCTTCTTTTATACTTTTGAAAATTGGTTATGAAAAAAGTATATATTGATATATCCTTTTGTGAAATAACCTGTTAAACGTTTCCAATTTTCAGTATCATGTCGAAAAGCCAGATTATTTAAAGGGGGCAGAAGTGACTGTTGTCATCAGGCCAATCTTGAAAATAAGCAATGACATAGAAAAAATCCTTGTACCAATGTGCCATGGCAACAAGCATTGGACCCTGCTGGAATTTGAGTTTGAAACAGAGAAATTCATACATTACAACTCATTTGTGGCATTGAGGGACCATTGCTATGAGAATGCCAAGAAAATGTCTGAGTACCTGTTCAACCCTATCAATCAGTTCTTGGATGAGCATAAAAGAAAGATGGTGAGCACCGTACGGTTGACTGACTATGGATGTCCACAACAAGGAATCTGGCCAGACTGCCTTTTGTATGTGATGCATTTTATAAAGAGGAGATCAAAGATTGATCGTGATTGGAAAATTTTTGGAGATGACGAACAAATGATGAAGAAGATTAAAATGAAAAGAATCAAGTTAGCATGTAGGTTGTTGATAGCCACTCATCCTGAAATCAGTTGGGAACCCTCCCAATGAAAATACATGTTTAACTGCAGAGTAATTCAGATATGTTTGTAGATCTTGGTCTGAGGAGATAAGTTGGTGCAATTCTGTTATTGCTGGGCAGGGTTTTGTGGATAGTCCTTCTACGCAGTATGTACTTCAGTAACTTTCTTATTGTGTTACTTATTGAACTTGGTTTCTACCTATTCAACTCGGTTTTTAGTTATTATGTTTATATATATATATATATATATATGTGTGTGTGTGTGTGATGATCTTTATTAGCATTTTTTGGTTTCTATTTAATTTTAGAGTTATATAGAAAGGAAAAACATATTGATATGTGCTAGGAAGTACATAATGATATGTACTTTGTTCTGAAACTCTGAACCAATAGGTTCATAATCTAAAACAAGTACATATCAATATGTACAATGAAGTACATATTTATATGAATTTAAAAAATTACTTTGCTTATGTACATTTTTTTGTGTTTTTATAACAACTACAAGATTACTAAAATAAAAGAAAAATGTATTGGGAATAAAAATCACTAATAACTCTAAAATTAAATAAAAATGTATTACTAAAACGAGTGAATGGCATTCAACCAATTTTTCATACATCTTTTAAGATGGAGCAAAATATAAGATTTATATCATCAAATTCACATTCTGTCATTAAGAACATAATTCAGTTGGCACACAAACAAGTTCTGGAAAAAGAAATCTAAAAAAATGCGACAAGTATCTTCTAAAAGAATTTAAATCCAAAATGTACTAAAAAAATTGTAATGAAATTAATTCTCATCTGTATATTGGTACTGACGGATAACATTATATGTAGCCTTGTTGTAATGAGCTTTCAATTTACAATTTGAACATGTAACATGATTTTTGCTCCTCTCCCATGCACTCTTGATGCGGTTCTTTCTTCTTCTTCCTGGAGGAGCCCTAACTACTATGGGTGGAAGCATAGTATCTTCTGCGGTATACTCATCAGGCCTGTGGTATATTGAAAAACATAAATAAGAAAAAACTACTATACTTGTGAAGTTTTTGTTGATGTGTGTTACACTAAATACCAATATGTACTATGCTAGTTCTAGTTTATGGTTTATATGTAATGTTTAAAACCATTCTCATGTATGATACTACCATAACAAAAATCAATATGTACTGCTTAAAAAAATTACCTGTCGTGATTAGGAACAGGGCTGATAGCGATTGAATATAGCTGGCGATAACAACTAACTTTGAAGTATTCGTCGATATAATCAAGGAACTTTCCCCCAGATGCAGCAATAGGTGCAGTAGCATGCGAGCATGGAAAACCATACACACGCCATCTTTGGAAAGTACAACCCTTTTGATGTAGATCTACCATATGAGACCTGCAAACAAGAAAACCAAGCATATTATTTACACAATATATATTGATATTTGCACTACACAAACAAAAAAAGAATATAATCTGCACAATACATATTTGATATTTTCCCTAAAAACTAGTTTAGTGGATATCTCAATTCAAAAGAGCATGTTACCTAAAAAAACTAACCTTGGGGAATGAACTTCAAAGACGTGAGCATATGACTGACTAACTTTCCAAGAACGACCAATTTGAATGTGTAGTTCAAGCAAGGCTTGATACGCAGGGGTTAAGAGTTCCGGATCCATCAAAAGACTTTCTTCACGACGTTCAGACATCAACTCCATTACCCGTAGCCTACACGACAAATAAAATTAAAAAACAACAAACATATTATACATATAGTACATATATACTTGTAGTGTTACAAGAAACTTATAAAAAACTGATTGTGTCAGAGAGAGCACAAGGAGCTAACTTCTTCTCGCGGCGAATCCAGTTATTAAAAGACCCGGCAATGCTTGAAGAATTCTGACAATACCTATATCCTGGGAAGTATGCACTAGACCACTTTTCCCTAGGAATGTTACGACAGTATTGAGCAACACAAGGCATTCCTAGATAAACCATTTCTTGAAGACCTTCTTCATATCTTGTTGGAGAAAGCACATATGTTGCTTTTTGGAAACAGTCCATCACTTCTTTGTATTTTTCATCAGCCTTACTGATGGGTAAGTTCTTTTTCAAGTGGAAAAAACAATAGCTATGATAAGAATCAGGAAAAACTTCAGGAATTGCATTCAACAAACCTTCACCTCGGTCAGGAAAAAAGGTGATGGGACGATGGTCCACAACTATTTTAAGATTTTCCATAAACCAATGCCAATTATCGTTATCTTCGCCAGGAACTAATGCATATGCAAAAGGATAAAAACATGGAAAGCAAATATAAAAGACCATATCAATATGTACTTTATGTCTGCACCTTCAAATTATGTTATACCTACAGTGTATATCAATATGTACTTTATGTATGATGTGTATGATCCTAAAGTACATAAAAAACAGTTAGATATCAAAATATGTACCATATAAAAAAATTACCTTGATTTCCGTTAAGACATGTCGCAGCCATTAGACCTCCTTTAAACCTCCTCGTAAGAAATGTCGCATCGCAAAAGATCATTGGACGACAAAGTTTATAACCCTCTCTACAAGCTCCAAAGCAAATAAAAAGTCTGTGAAATCTCTTTGTTGCGTCTTTGAATCAAAATCAATATAACACCCTGGGTTGGTTTCCCGAACAACAGTGACCCACCAAGCAAGATCAAGTTTATGACTTTACATCGTCACCAAAAATCATTTCATGCGATAACACTAATGCATGATATGCATGGTGATACTTGATGTTGATCCCTCCACCAACTTTAATATAATCCATAATCTCTTGCGTCTTTATGAGAGGGTTGTGCTTGACACGCTCATGAACTAAATGATTTACAAGCTTCCTCGAAACAGTTGGACTCCTCAACCTATAACCAGCACCACAAGTGTGCCTATCCACGTAATACTTTATCTTAAACACATCCAAAGACCCATTCATTGCGACCGCGTGACGCATCCAAGAGCAACAATCATTGATGTATCTCGCTGTGAATCTCTCAAGGTCATTTTTCAATTTTTTAACCTTATATCCAGTGCTCAAACAATATTTCTCACATGCTAACCGAACAGCTTCAACACCACAATGGAAGAGATGGTTTTTATCTTCAAAAAGATTCTCCCAACCATCAGAAAAAAGAACACTTACAACCTCTTTAGAATCTTTCAAATAATTTTTCCTAACACACAAAACCAACTCAGCACTGTTGTCAAGATCAACACTTCTCAAAGAACTAGATGCACCCGATAACACAACATCAACATGCAACTCAAAAAAATCTGAATTCTTCGTAAAATGTAATGAAGCAATCCCTTGAAGAGATACATCACCAAGCACATGGACTTTCACTCCAATTTCAACATAATTAACAACAATAGTTAATGGAGTCAACCAGCTCCACGCATTACAAATAATAAACTTCAAATCTTCCAAAGTCGAAGATAACATAACCAAATATGCAATGTGGTGTTGCTTGTGGTATACATGAGAGTAGCAAAAGCTATTTGGATTAGAACCAACACCTGACATGTTGAACCTGAAGAAATGTGATCCAAATAAAATAACACAAACACAAAAATCAAAACATATATTTTAAGATGATAGGAATACTAAATCTACAGTACAACATAATATGTATTATTTTAGAAGTATCACACATATTATAGATTCACACATAACAGAAAAACAGTGCAAACAAATATGCACTGATTCAAAAATGTTATACTGTAAAAACAGTATATATCGAAAAGTTTATAAAAATAGTACGTATTAATATGTATTGAAGAATCATTTAAAACATCAGAAGAAAGAACAAAAATCATGATTTCCTGAAAAAATAAAAGAAAACACCAAATAAACCTATTATCAAACGACATGTAAAGAAACTCAATACGACGATCTAATGAACAAAATAGAACGATTACAAAAATCAGTTTCAAAAATCAAAAGAAAAACTAAAGCACGAACAAAAACGAGATCGATCATGGAATTCAACAAAATGTACATCATAGAAATCGTAATCATCAGGATTTCAGTGTAAGAAAACAAAAAAAATCATGAAATCAAGTTGATAATCATGATTTCAGTTGAAAAAAACAAAAACAGAACAAAGGATAACAAAAATTGTAAGAGCAGAGAAGAAGATTACAGAAAAATACTTGGAGATTTGATATCAAAACCCTAAAAATGAAAAACACCAACTGAAGCAGATAGAGAGAAAATCGGATCTGTAAGCTGCCGAATTTTTTTGGAAGATTTGATTTCCGCTAGATTTATAGTTCGAACAAGAAATAGGTATATATGGAATATTGAAAATGTAATTTTCATTGTCTTCAAGTGAGTTGGACGCACGATTCACAAAATCAGTCCAAAAATAAGTTTTTGGACTAGGCGTTAAACTGGGTTTGATGGATGGATTAGGGGTTAAACGGGTCTTATATCTAGGATTAACTAGTAATTCCTACACTCGTAACACGCACGCACAAACTGGTCATCACTGATGAACCACTGGACCATAAGTGCAGTGACACAAACACCGAATTTGGACGATGCTTTTCTTCTCATTTGTGGGATAGGGCCGGGCTGCGTTCGAATCATTTAACCCGTTAGACTAAAGCTTAAAATCTTATTTTGTTATGGTATTCTTTTTCTCTTTTAAAAAGTGATATTATTATTATTATTTTTTTATCTTTTGGAAAAAAATGGGTGGCACTGATAGGGACACGATGCGACGCTGATGTGAACAACGGTAAATTCTGAAAAAAACTAGGACGTGGATACATTATGAAATGAATGATATTTTTGATTAAAATGTATATATTATGAATGTAATTTCTCATCAATGCTAATAAATTGTTGATAAATAACAAATTTTGTGTAAGAATGAGCATATATACCAATAAAATAATATATAAATAAAGAATTTAGACATTACTAGTATACATTCATATTAAAATAGTGGGTGACATATTCATATGATGTCATCATTGTGTCTGACACAAAGACATGCACGTCAGACACGTAACCATTTTAGGCGTGTCGGTGCTACAAAAAATTAAAGTATTAAGTTGTAGTATTTTATAATAATAATAATAATAATAATAATAATATTCGTAGTGGGAGAGAGACGTTCTGGGATAGAAGAAAAGGGGGAAGAAGGGAATTCAGCATCTGTAGATGAATTCAGCTGGGATTCGGATTGGGATTTCTTCTTCTTCTCCTGCTAAGAAATCAAGATTAGGGATCACACATGTAGATACAAATACTTTAAGAGATTTAGTTTTTAGGGTTCCAGCTGATATAGTTATAGGTTGTAATCTTGTGTGTATAAACTGGTCATCATTTTCTTTTCGGATATACAATTGCAATCTTAGTTTTTCCAATTTAACCCCTTTTTCAGCTGCTTTTCTGATACACAGTTACAGTCTTAGTTTTTTCAATTTCACCCCTTTTTCAACCCTGGGCCACTTCCCTTTCACCATACCAAGAACTAGGTCTTTGGTTGTATCTCAGGACTCAGCAGATTTTGATGAAGAAGACCTTCTTTATGATTTTCTGTTTCAATGCCCCTTCAAGAACTTGATGGGTGTAAGAATGGAGTTTGGGGTAGGGGTTTGAGTAGAACATGCTTTCACAGACATCTCTATGACAGACATCTCCAACTGAGGGGGCCAAAAACACATGCAAAGATAGGATCAACAATGAGTTAACAATATACAATGCTTGGGAATATGTTCTCTCTAACCTGCAAATGTGGCTTTTCACTCAATGTATGCACATCTACTCTTGGAGAAGGCCCTGCCGGAAGCATGATGGAAACTTCATTCCCAGGCCTTACAATGGCTTATCTGCAGACTTCTTGATACATCGCATAGATAAACCCCAATCATCCATCTCTGAGTCAATTGACATAGGGGAATCTGAAGCACCTGTTGCTGCTCCCTTGGACTTGCTCAATCTGGTCTTCCAGAAGAATTACATCACTGTTGCCAGCATCCCACCCCAGAGTAGGCTCAATTTATCAATAAATTTAAAGGCTATTCTAGACAAGGTTATTGCTAACCCCATGGATACTTCTATTTGGTTACATCTCCTGCTGCTGCCAGTTTACACTTTAAGCCTTTATAATCCTAAGTGCATTATGGAGGAGAGATCTGGGACAAGAAAAAGACTACAATCTGCCAGCATTACTCGTGCTTTGTTACAGTAGAATGAAAATGGTTGTCTTAGCATGGTGCACACCCTCTTGGAACAGTCCAGGGAAACTTAGAGGAGAAAGACCAACAAAAAGAAGAATGGTGGTTCCAATCTTAATGCTTGCAAGAAGAAACTGAGCTACGGACAGTATACAACTGCTATTAAGGTTATGTCATCCAATGTAAGTGCTCCCAATTCTCCGGCTACCCTCCTGGACCTGAGCCAAATCACCCGATTGCTCCTCCACCTTCCATCCCTGCTGAACCTTTCCATGCTGATGCTCTTTGTGTGGACAAGAATGCAGTGTTGGGGGAAGTTAATAGCTTTTCTAAAGGGACTTATTGTGGAAGAAATGGTCTTAGGGATCAACACCTCCTAGATTCCTTAAGTGGTCCAGCTTTAGCAGTTGTAGATGAGCTGTTAACCTATATAACATGTGTGGTTAACCTATCGTTAGATGGGAAGTGACCATTAGTGCTGGGTGAGTATATTTCCAGTGCTCCCTTGACAACATTCCTCAAGCCTGGAGGGGGAATGAGGCCTATTGTTGTAGGCACCATTTAGAGGAGGTTGTGCTCTAAATTAGCAGCTTCTGCAGTTAGCAAAGATATGCCTTATTATTTATGGGATTTTCAGTTTGGGTGGAAGTTCAATGTGGTGGTGAAGTCATCTTACACTCTGCAAACAGTCTCTTGGAAATGCAAGGTAACTTACATAACATGAGCATGCTCCTAATTGATTTCAGCAATGCTTTCAACATGGTTGAAAGATCAGCAATACTCAAAGAAGTTAGATGCAGGTGCCCCTGTATTTCTAGGTGGGTGGAGTTCTGTTACGCCAAACCAGCTAATGTCTACTACAATGACAACATCCTCCTTTCATCACAAGGAGTTCAACAAGGTTACCCCTTTGGTCCCTTTTTTTTTCCCCTGACCTTGCATCTACTCATCACCGAAATAGCATCAGACTGCACTCTTGATCTGCATGCCTGATACCTTGATGATGTCACTATTGCAGGAGACACATTTGAGGTTTCCAAAGCACTGAACATCATCAAATGGAAGGAAGTAGGAGGGGATTGTTCCTCAACATCAATAAAACTGAGCTTTATTGGCCTACTGCAGACCCCAGAAGCCTTGTGGAAGGTGTTTTTCCTACTGGCATCAGTAGGCTTGTTTTGGGTGTGAAGCTACTTGGGGGGTCTGTTATTCTTGACTCAAAGTACTGCAGTGATTTAGTGCAATGCAGAGTTGAGAAGACTATCCAGCTAATGGATATTTTGAAGACTCTGCAAGACCCATAAAGTGATTTACTCCTATTGAGGAACTGGTGCTGGTGTGTCCAGATTATACTTCACCCTGAGGACAACCAGTTCTGTGACTCTCCAGCTTCCTGTAATACACTATGACCAATATCTATTGCAGTTTATCAGACACCTTGTCATTGGAGATGGTGCAGGGTTTGGCCACTCCAGCAATGCATAACGACCTTGCCTATGAAAGATGGAGGTCTGGGTGTCTACACAATGGGGGATACTAGACAGTACAGTTTCTTAGCTTCCTGTATACAGACTAAACAGGTGCAGAACACTATCCTAAAAGCTCAGCTGGCTGCAGATTCACATCAAAGCTTCCATCATGCTCTATCCAATTTCATTCAAGTATTTGAACTGTTTTCTTCTTTATTCAACATCCAAGCTACTGCCCCACGTCCAATACACTCATTGACAGTTGTTTACTTCGATTTGGTTAAGAAGAACATACCCAGCAGGTTCAATATGACTGAGCATGACAACAACTTATGGCAATACAACAAACTAAATCATGCCCAAGATTTCCTTAAAGCAGTCCCTATTGCTGGGCTGAATCATCCAGTTGGGCCTCGTCATTTCCGGGACGTTGTTAGCTATAGGCTTGGAATAAATATGTTTGAGGAGGACAACTTATGCTCCAGTTGTGGGAGAGGTATGAATGTTTTTGGATACCATTCCTTACATTGCTCCAGTGAGGTAGGCCTCAAATTCAGACATGACTTGGTCAGAGATGTGCTAGCGGATATGTGCTACAAAGATGGTGTGTCTGCTCGTAAAGAAGTCAAATTGGACTTTCTATCAAACAACGAAAATCCATTAAGGCCAACCGATATCCTTTAATATAATTGGTAAAATGGCCGTGACATTTTTCTTGACGTTAATGGGGTGTCCCCTTTTACAGGAGGCGGGAGAGCCGCCTTCACGCATGGTCAAGCCATTTTGAACGCTATTAATCGCAAATGACACAAATACCTAGACAAATGCGACGGTCATGGATATGGTTTTGGCGTGCTCACTTTCACTACCCTAGGCGAACTTGGAGAGGACGCGGTTGCTTTTGTGAAGAGGTTGCAGAATTACATATCTAGCCTTGACTACAACTACAAAATAGGCAAAAAATTTTTTTCAGATTAGGCATTTCCATTCAAAAAGGAGTAGGGTCCTAGATTGTGGCTAGGCTTCCTACCATTTCTTTGTAAAATGCTTTTCTTCTCTAATAAAATCCCCTTCTTTATAATGATAATAGTAATAATAATTGGTCCTAGTGCCCAGCTTGTTTCTAGGCTACCCACCAACTTCTTGTAAAAAATAAAATAAATAATAATAATAATAATAATAATAATAATAATAATAATAATAATAATATTAATAATAATAATCATCCCCATATCCACTTCGGCTCTCTTGGTTGGTTCCTCATGAGGCTCGTCGGTAGGCTAGCGCGACAACCTGTTCAACTAATGTAGTTCGTTGTTGGAGCTTAACTTGTTAGGCTTCCAACTAATTTCTTGTAACTCTTTACCCAATAATATAAATAATAATAATAATAATAATAACAATAAATTCATTTAAAATAATAAACAAATAAACAAATAATAATAATAATAATAATCATTGGGACCAGGCAATTCTCTGCAGTCTTATGCTATCGTCTTGGAATTCCGCTCTTTGAAGCCAACAACTCTTGTCCAAGTTGCAACAAACACATGGACATCATTGGCGACCACGCTTTATATTTTTCAAGTGATGTTGGACTCAAATTCCGACATGATTTAATCCACTATGTCATTGCCGATATTTGTTATAAAGCTGGAGTGGCTGCGCGCAAAGAAGTCTCCTTAGTATCCTTATCAGACAATGACAACTCCTTGAGACCAACGGATATCCTAGTTTATAATTGGAAAAATGGTCGGGATGCTTGTTTTGATGTGACTGGTATCTCCCTTCACCAACAACAATACTCGCAATTTTACTCTGGGCCATGTTATTTATAGTGCAGCCACCCGTAAATGCAAGAAGTATCTCGAGAAGTGCGACAACTATGGATACGGGTTTGGAATCTTAGCCTTTATAACCTTGGGAGAACTCAACAAAGATTTTTTTTTTTTTTAATAAAGGCTCAAGAATTGTTTATTTAATCATGATGTTAATGTTAAAGTAGGCAGTTTCCTTTTTCATATCGTAGGACTTGCCATTCAGAAGGAAGTTGGTGCCTAATTTGTAGCTAGACTTCCAACTAGTTCATGTAAAATACCTTTTATTCTAGAGGACCCAGAGTCATCAGTTGGCCTGTCCTTGGAGTTGCTCAATCTTGTACTTCAGAGGACCTGCACCATAGTGGTCAGCGGGGGCCCCCCCCCCCTCAATGCAGGCTCAATTTCTCCAGATGCTTAAAGGCTACTCTGGACAGGGTTTCATATAACCCTCTTGATTTTTCAGAATGGTTACACCTTCTCCTCATGGCAGTATGCACCCTCAGCTTATATGTCTCTAAAAGCATTATGGAAGCAAGATCAGGGACTAGAAGAAGGCTTTAGACTAGCAGCATCAACCAGGCCTTGCTCCAGTGGAATGACAAGGGGTGTCTCAGCATGGTGGATACCCTCTTGGACCAGGCTAAGCTTCTTCAAAGGTGCAGCAACAACAAAAGGAGGTCTGTGGGCTCAAACCTCACTGCTTGCAGGAGAAAAATGAGTTATGGCCAGTACACTGCAGCTATCAAGGTGCTGGCCTCAAATGGTATTGCTCCTGACATCCCAGCCACCTTATTGGACCTGACCAGAAACATCCCAGAGCTCCTCCACCTGCCAACCTTACAGAACCATTATAAGGTGACGCCATCAGTGTTGACAACATAGCTGTCCTGAAAGACATCAAAGACTTCCCCAAAGGAACCTCTTGTGGGAGGGATGGCCTTAGGGCCCAACACCTACTGGATGCACTGTATGGCCCAGCCTCAGCAGTGGATGATGAGTTACTTACTCCTATCACTAGGGTGGTTAATCTGTGGATGGAAGGAAAGTGCCCTGCAGAGCTAGGGGAGTACATTGCCAGTTCCCCCTTGACCCCTCTGCTTAAACCTGATGGAGGGTTGAGGCCTATTTCCGTGGGAACAATCTGGAGGAGGCTGTGTTCCGAGCTTGCTGCCTCAGTTTTCTGCAAGGAGAGGACTGCCTACCTAGGTGACTTCTAGGTGGGTGGAGTTCTGTTACGCCAAACCAGATAATATCTACTACAATGACAACATCCTCATTTCATCACAAGGAGTTCAACAAGGTTACCCCTTTGGTCCTTTGTTTTTTTCCCTGACCTTGCATCCACTCATCACCAAAATAGCATCATACTGCACTCTTGATCTGCATGCCTGATACCTTGATGATGTCACTATTGCAGGAGACACATTTGACGTTTCCAAAGCACTGAACGTCATCAAATGGAAGGAAGTAGGAGGGTATTATTCCTCAACATCAATAAAACTGAGTTTTATTGGCCTACTGCAGACCCCAGAAGCCTTGTGGAAGGTGTTTTTTCTGCTGGCATCAGTAGGCTTGTTTTGGGTGTGAAGCTACTTGGGGGGTCTGTTATTCTTGACTCAAAGTACTGCAGTGATTTAGTGCAATACAAAGTTGAGAAGACTATCCAGCTAATGGAGATTGTGAAGACTCTGCAGGACCCATAAAGTGATTTACTCCTCTTGAGGAACTGTGTTGGTGTGTCCAGATTATACTTCACCCTGAGGACAACCAGTTCTGTGACTCTCCAGCTTCCTGTAGTACACTATGACCAATATCTATTGCAGTTTATCAGACACCTTGTCACTGGAGATGGTGCAGGGTTTGGCCACTCCAGCAATGCATAACGACCTTGCCTATGAAAGATGGAGGTCTGGGTGTCTACACAATGGGGGATACTTTCACTACCCTAGGCGAACTTGGAGAGGACACGGTTGCTTTTGTGAAGAGGTTGCAGAATTACATAGCTAGCCTTGACTACAACTACAAAATAGGCAATTTTTTTTTTTTTTCAGATTAGGCATTTCCATTCAAAAAGGGGTAGGGGCCCAGATTGTGGCTAGGCTTCCTACCATTTCTTTGTAAAATGCTTTTCTTCTCTAATAAAATCCCCTTTTTTATAATAATAATAGTAATAATAATTGGTCCTAGTGCCCAGCTTGTTGCTAGGCTACCCACCAACTTCTTATAAAAAATAAAATAAATAATAATAATAATAATAATAATAGTAATAATCCTCCTATCCACTTCGGTTCCCTTGGTTGGTTCATCATGAGGCTCGTCGGTAGGCTAGCACGACAACCTATTCAACTAATGTAGTTCGTTGTTGGAGCTTAACTTGTTAGGCTTCCAATTAATTTCTTGTAACTCTTTACCCAATAATATAAATAATAATAATAATAATAATAATAAATTCATTTAAAATAATACATAAATAAATAAATAAATAAATAATAATAATAATTGGGCCCAGGCAATTCTCTGCAGTCTTATGCTATCGTCTTGGAATTCCGCTCTTTGAAGCCAACAACTCTTGTCCAAGTTGCAACAAACACATGGACATCATTGGCGACCACGCTTTATATTGTTCCAGTGATGTTGGACTCAAATTCCGACATGATTTAATCCACGATGTCATTGCCGATATTTGTTATAAAGATGGAGTGGATGCGCGCAAAGAAGTCTCCTTAGTATCCTTATCGGACAATGACAACTCCTTGAGACCAACGGATGGCCTCAGGGCCCAACACCTACTGGATGCACTGTATGGACCAGCCTCAACCGTGGATGATGAGTTACTTACTCCTATCACTAGGGTGGTTAATCTGTGGCTGGAAGGAAAGTGCCCTGCAGAGCTAGGGGAGTACATTGCCAGTGCCCCCTTGACCCCTCTGCTTAAACCTGATGGAGGGTTGAGGCTATTGCCGTGGGAACAATCTGGAGGAGGCTGTGTTCCATGCTTGCTGCCTCAGTTTTCTGCAAGGAGAGGACTGCCTACCTAGGTGACTTCCAGTTTGGGATGGGGACCCAATGTGAAGGGGAGGTAATTCTGCACTCATCCAACAGACTCCTGGAGCTCCAAGGTAACTCCCTTACCAAGTGTATGCTCCTTGTGGACTTTATAAATGCCTTCAATATGGTGGACAAATCTGTCATGATCAAGGAAGTCATAGACAAGTGCCCCTGCATCTCTAGATGGGTTGAGTTTTTTTATTCCAAGCCAGCCAAACTATACTACCAATACAACATCCCCATGTCTGCACAAGGTGTCCAACAAGGGGACCCCCTGGGCCCTCTTCTTTTTTCCCTGACCTTACACCCATTATCATCAGTATAGCTTCAGTCTGCACACTGGACCTACATGCTTGGTACCTAGAAGATGGTACCATTGCTGGTGACACCATGGAGGTGGCCAAAGCACTAAGCATCATCCAGGATGAAGGGTGCAGGAGAGGGTTGATCCTGAACATCACCAAAACAGAGCTCTTCTGGACCACAGTTGATCCTAGAAGTATGATGGAAGGGGTCTTCCCAGCTGACATTAGCAGGCCTGTACTGGGTGTGAAGCTGCTAGGAGGTCCAGTCAGTCAGGACTTGAAGTTCTGCAGAGACTTTGTGCATAGAAGAGTGGAAAAGACTCTACAGCTCATGGAGACATTAAAGAAGCTGCAGGACCCACAATGTGAGCTACTCCTGTTGCGCAACTGTGCTGGAGTCTTCATGCTCTACTTTACAATGAGGACTACCAGACCCTTGGCTCTTCAGACCCCTGCTTCCCTATATGATCAACATCTCCAGCAGTTCCTCGGGCATCTGGTTAAAAGAGATGGAGCAGGTTTTGGCCCACTTCAACGGCGCCTGGCAACCCTGCCCATGAAGGATGGTGGGAAGAGTGTCTATACAATAGAAGACACCAGCCACTATTGCAATTTGGCCTCTTATGTTCATACCAATCAGTTGCAGGACACCATCCTAAGAACTCATCCAACAGCAGACACACACCAATGCTTCCAACAGACTCTCTCCAAGTTCATCCAAGTCTGCGGCTTGACCGCTTTTTTCAACGTCAAAGCTTTTTCCCCAAACCCAATGCACTCTCTGGTAGCTCTCTACTTTGATGTTTTTAGGAAGAATATCTCCACCAGATTTGCCATGACTGATCGTGATAGCACCCTGTGGCAATATACTAAAATAAGACAAGCCCAAGACTACCTCAAAGTTGTCCCAGTCAATTGGGCCTCGACAGTTCTGGGATGTGTTTTGTTATAGACTTGGTAAACCTATGTTTGCAGAGAACAGAGCATGCTCCAGCGACCACGCATTACACTGTGCCAGCGAAGTGGGACTCAAGTTCAGACATGATTTGGTGCGGGACATGGTTGCGGACATGTGCTACAGGGCTGGGGTGTCCGCTTGTAAGGAATTCAAACTGGGCTTCTAGTATGACGATGAGCATTCCTTGCGGCAAGCGGATATCCTTGTATATAACTGGGAGAATGGCCATGACGTCTTCTTTGATGTTACCGGGATGTCCGTTTTTACATGAGGGGGGAGAGTCGTTTTCTTGCCGGGCCAAGCCATCTCGAACGCAATTGCTTGGAAACGCAACGAATACCTAGACAAATGAGAGGCGCATGGATATGGCCTCGGCGTGTTGGCGTTCACTACTCTAGGTGAACTAGGAGAGGACACGATAGTTTTTGTAAAGATGTTGCAAAATTGTATAACTAGTTTTGTTTATAATTATAAAATCGGCAACTTTCTTTTCTTTTAAATAGGTATCGCTATCCAAAAAGGGGTGGGCGCCCAGCTTGTGGCTAGGCTCACCACTTTATCTTTGTAACACGCTTTATCCATCTAAAAACTCTTTTATAAATAAATAAAAAAATAAAATAATAATAATAATAATAACCCAGGGAGCTCCCATGAAGCCTTTCATGGAGACTTCAATGGAGTCTTCAATGCTCTTTGTGATGCACTCTTTGGGGTGTCAGGGAATAACCCAAGCTTCAGGTATGGAGTATGTCCATCTCTACCCATTTACTTCTCATAATCTCTCATACTCCATTGTACATAGGAGTAATACAACAACCGTAGCTTCTTTTTCTAGGTCTTGTCTGCGTAGAGTTCTTCATCGTTTTTCCAGTTTTCAATCCCATATATTAGGTTTTAGTCTTCGTATATTGCTGTTTGAGTTAAATCTAGAGACACCCACTCCGCCAATTTCATGTTAGAATTATTTCTTGGCATTTTCTTGGGGTATCTTGGTCCGTACACATTGGAATTGTCCGTACCATATGTTCTTGGCTTGCCTCTTTGATGTTCTGTGTTGTTTCCACAGACTCCCGAGCTTTTCATTCCATTTATCATCCCTATTTTGATTAGTTTTGGCCTAATCTTGTGGCTCCTAGGTTTCAATTCCTTCCCAAATTCTCATGTCTAGGTTTTGTTCTCATTGCAGGACCTGTGATCCTTGTAACTACCCGATACTTCTTGCGCTTGGGTTAATTCATTAGCTCAACCACAGCAACGACATTTTCAGTTTTTATCCATTTCCTGCCCAACTTTCTCTTTGCTTGTCCAAGTTCTGCTTTCATTTCAGGACCAGTGCTACCTGGGAAGTCAATAGCTCAAGTTTGTACCCTGTTGCCTGAAGTGGGTGGTCCTGGTTTGGTTTTTTGTGTGCTCTGCAATGCATTTAGAGACACCCGAGCACCCCCTTTCATTTTCTGTCCACAATCTTGATTAGCTTCGTGCTGATCTTGTGGATTCATGTGTTCATTTCCTGTCCACATTTCCCATTTCCTGCCCAGATTTTTGTTTTGCTTTCATTCCAGGTCCTGTTCTCCTGGACACTTCTTCGCCTTCCAGGTTTTCTTGGGGCATGTTTCCAGGGGTTGTAGCCACTGTATCTATGCATTGTGTTGGTTTTTCTCTCTGAGGTGCAACCTTAGTTCAGCCATTTTCCAGCTTTCCTTTTCAGTCTTTTGCTTCAGGTGATACCATGCCAAACACTAGATCTTATACAGGCTCGCAAAGTTCAGCTGTGAATGGTGGAGGGGGTTTGAATGACCTGTTTCAATGCCCTTGCAAGAACCTTGATGGCTGTAACAATGGGGTTGGGGGTAGAGGACTTAGTCGATCGGGTTTATATCGGCACTTGCAAGATAAACACCTTCCCACTATGGAGGAAGCGGATGTGTGTAGGGAAAGAGCCGCTAGTGACTTGGGTGTGTTCAGCGCCTGGGAGACAGTTTTGTCGCAAATGAAAATGTGGCTTTGCTCAGGGTGCATGCACATGTACGGACCTGCCGACAGCACAAGGAAGGGGTTATACCCATCCCATACAATGGGACTTCTGCAACATGCCTGGTACACAATATTTGCAAGCCTTTGCCTCCCATCTCAGCGCACCTGGAGGAAGTAGAACCTATTGTTGCTGCAGACCTTGACGTGGACCTGCTTCACCTT
The DNA here is from genome assembly GCA_023531435.1 of Papaver californicum. Classification (NCBI taxonomy): domain Eukaryota; kingdom Viridiplantae; phylum Streptophyta; class Magnoliopsida; order Ranunculales; family Papaveraceae; genus Papaver; species Papaver californicum. The sequence goes on from JAJJMC010019832.1 coordinate 1,110,140, forward strand.
GTGTACCAGCAGCATATCCTCACAGTCGCAAGCATTCCAATGCAGTGTAGACTTCAGTTTGCTAGGACCCTCAAAGCATCATTGGAAATCGTATTAACTAACCCTTTCGAACTGTCTGTGTGGATATAGTTGTTGTTACTTCCAGTGTGTTCTTTAAGCTTGTACACACCCAAGGGGACCATAGAGGAACAGTATAGGAACAAATAGAAGTTACAAATGGCCAGCATAAATTAGGCTTTGCAACTATGGAACGATGGGCAGGAGTGTCTCAACTTAGTCCAGTTAGTCTTGGAACAGCCCAGACGTTCTCTTATTAGGAAAGGTAGCAGCAGGCGCTTGAGTGGGCCTAACCTTGCTGCTTTTAGAAGGAAGTTGGGCTTGGGGCAGTATACAGCGGCTATCAAAGTGTTGGCTTCCAGTGGCGTAGCCCCAAGTTCTCCTGACACTCTCGCAGAGCTAAGCCACAAACACCCTTCTGCACCGATCCCATGTATCCCGGAAGAACCATTTGTGGGTGAGCCTCTCTGCGTTGACAAATATGCTGTGTTAAGTGCCATAAAAGGGTTCCCAAGGGAACATCTTGTGGTAGAGACGGCCTTAGAGCCCAGCATCTTTTGGATGCGCTCAGTGGAGCAGCGGCTGCAGTGGTAGACGACCTCTTATCTTCAGTTACCGGAGTAGTTAACCTTTGGATGGAAGGAAGATAACCAACAATGGTTGGTGCTTATATTCCTAGTGCCCCTCTTACCCCGTTTCTCAAGCCAGGAGGGGGCATAACGCCCATTGCTGTAGGTACTATTTGAAGGTGGCTTTGCTCTAAATTGGCGGCTTCAGGGGTAACCAATGAGATGGCTACCTACCTGGGGGACTTCCAATTTAGCGTGGGGGTCCAATGTAGCGGAGAAGGTATTTTTCACTCCGCAAACAGAGTCTTGGATATGCAAGGTAGTTCCTTAACCAAGTGCATGCTTTTAATTGACTTCAACAATGCTTTTAATCTGGTGGATAAAACTGCCATCACTAATGAAGTCAGGAGTAAGTGTCCTAGCATCTCTAGATGGTTTGAATTTTGCTATGCGAAGCCTGTAAAACTCTACTACAACGATAAGGTTCTCTTGTCTGCTCAGGGTGTCCAACAGGGAGACCCATTGGGCCCTTTACTGTTTGTTTTTACTTTACACCCCCTTATTTTAAAAATTGCGTCTCAATGCACTTTGGACATGCATGCTTGGTATTTGGATGAGGGTAGCAGCAGAGGCTTATCCCTCAATATCAACAAGACAGATTTATTTTGGCCCAACACAGACCCCAGGAGCCTGGAGAAGGAAGTGTTCCCTGCCAACATCAGTAAACCAACTCGAGGGATGAAGCTCCTAGGGGGGGCCGGTTAGTATGGATGCTAACTTTTGCAACGAGATGGTCCAACACAGAGTGGAGAAGACCCTACAGTTAATGGAGTCCCTAAAGCTCCTTCAGGATCCAAAAAGTGAATTGCTCCTCCTCAGAAACTGTGCAGGGTTATCTCGCTTGTACTTCACCATGAGGACCACCAGCCCCTCTGCCTTGCACCATTCAGCTGATTACTATGACCAGCGTTTATGTCAGTTCCTTAGACACTTGGTCACCAGTGATGGTGCCGGCTTTGGTCCCTACCAGATGCGCTTAGCCTCCTTCCCATGAAGGATGGGGGGTTAGGGGTTTACACGATGAAGGTTTCTAGCTATTACAGCTACCTTGCCTCCTGCATCCAGACAACCTAGGTGCAGAACACCATTCTCCAGGTGAATATGAACGTGGCACGACATCAAAGCTTCCAGCAAGCTGTGCTCAGCTTCAGTCAGGTCTGTGGGATCCCCCCTTCTACAATTAGTATTAAAGCAACTGCCCCCCGTCCTATGCATTCTCTAGCAGTGTTGTACTTTGATACGGTGAAGAAGGATATCCCCAGCAGTTTCACTCAGACTGAACGCGATTGCATCTTATGGCAATGTAATAGGATGAATCACGCGCAAGACTACCTCAAAGATATTCCAATTGCCGGGTTACACCAATCCATTAGGCCTCGCCAATTCAGGGATATACTTTGTTATAGGATGGGCATTGCTATGTTTGTGGACGACATCACATGTTCCTTCTGCGGTAGAGAAATGGATGCGTTTGGGGATCACGCTTTGCATTGTGCTAGCGAGGTGGGCCTCAAATTCAGGCATGACCTAGTAAGAGACGTGGTGGCAGATATGTGTTTTAAAGCTGGCGTCTCGGCCCTCAAGGAAGTCAAGCTGGGCTTCTTATCTGACATTGCAAGCGCTCTTAGGCCCGCAGACATTCTGGTATACAACTAGGAGGGAGGCCGAGACGTGTGCTTTGACGTTACAGGGGTGTCCCCGTTTGCAGGTGGCGTGAGGGTCGCGTTTACGCCAGGGATTGCCATTGCCAATGCTGTCACGCGTAAACGTAATAAATATTTGGACAAATGTAACGAGCATGGATACGGCTTGGGAGTTCTCACCTTTACGACTCTGGGGGAGTTGGGAGATGACACGATTGGCTACATGACGAGACTGCAGAACTGCATTGCTAGCCACGACTATAACTACAAAGTCGGGGATTCCCTTTTCTTTAGATTAGGCATTTCCATTCAGAAAGGGGTAGGGTCACAACTTATGGCAAGGCTCCCTACCAACGCTATGTAAAAAACATTTTTCTCCCTTTAATGAAAGTCTTTCCATAAAAAAAATAATAAAATAAAAAATAAAATAATAAAATAATAAAATAATAAAATAATAATAATAATAATAATAATAATAATAATAATAATAATAATAATAATAATAATAATAATAATAATAATAATAATAATAATAATAAATTGGGCCTCAAAGATGTCCGTATTGCTGGGCTTAACCAGTCAATTGGGCCTCGGCAGTTCCGGGCTGTGCTTTGTTATAGAATTGGTATACTTATGTTTGCAGAGAACAACATATGCTCCAGCTACGGTAGAGCCATGGACGTCTTCGGCGACCACACATTACACTGTGCCAGCGAAGTGGGGCTCAAGTTCAGACATGATTTGGTGCGGGACGTGGTTGCGGACATGTACTACAAGGCTGGGGTGTCCGCTCATAAGGAAGTCAAACTGGCTTCCTGTTTGACGATGAGCATTCCTTGCAGCCATCGGATATCCTTGTATATAACTGGGAGAATGGCTGTGACGTCTCCTTTGATGTTACCGGGGTGTCCCCTTTCACAGGAGGGGGGAGAGTCGCTTTCTCGCCAGGCCAAGCCATCTCGAACGCATTTGTTCATAAATGCAACAAATACCTAGATAAATGCGAGGCGCATGGATATGACCTCGGGGTATTGGCGTTCATTACTCTAGGTGAACTAGGAGAGGACATGATAGTTTTTGTAAAGAAGTTGCAAAATTGTATAGCTAGTTTTGATTATAATTAAAAATCGACAGCTCTCTTTTCTTTAGATTAGGTATCGCTATCCAAAAGGGGGTGGGCGCCCAGCTTGTGGCTAGGCTCCCCACTCTACCTTTGTAATACGCTTTATCCATCTAATCAATTCTCTTTCATAAAAAAAATAAATAAAATAAATAATAATAATATGAAGTGGGATGTTCCTGATAGTGTATAATTTATACATTTTAAGTATCATTCCTTATACTTATTTGCTAGATTTTGTGTGAATTACCGTGTGTTAGTATTACTTTTGTAGTTTATGCATGTGTTTTATTAGGTTACATCTCTGAAACAAGTGAAATGGAGCTTTACAAGAGAAGAATTACTAAAGACCCAGTGGAACTTAGTCTATTCCATGATTTCTACCCTCCATTTTTTATATAATTTCATTACGAAGCCGACGGCGAAAGAACGAGGTCATTCTGACTTTGTATGAGAAAGTTAGAAGCGAAACAAGAATTAAGGGCAAAATGGTCATTTCGTGGGGACAGGATATTGGTACTTCGCCATTTGATAAGGGCTGCCCAGATATTTGAAATACTTATAAGGCATCATCTAGTTCGTTCAGGGATGCCAACTTTCAAATATAACTACAGCACCCAGCCGTGTTGATAAGGGTTGCCACCTTCTTCCTCCCAACTCGAGCAGAGAAGTTGATGATGAGTTTCGGTGATGGAATGGAAATAATGATGATGGTCTGTGGGTTGCGTCTCTGATGATCGATGATGGAGAATCAGGATGTAGTTAATGGAAGAAGTTGTAGTAATGGTGGCTGTTTCGGTGATTGAGAAAGCCATTAAAGGTGGGTTTTCTGTGATGCTGTGAAGATTGATAATAGTGGTTCTGAGTTGCAGTCAAGATGAATTAATAACTTGAGAGAAACGTAAGCAGAGATGGTATGAAGCTGTTGGTGGTGAACTCGGCTTGTAATGGCTTAAGGGGTTTTCTTGGATTGCTGGAGTCGATGGAAGCAGCAGCAGTGGTGGCTCGAACTAGGTGAAGGTGCAGTTGAGAATGGGTTTTAATGGTTTCATGGCAACAGTCGAAGAGTGTTGGAAGTCATGGAAGACATGATGATAGTGATATTTCTCGAAGAGATGGAGTAGATGGGTTAGGCCTGAGATTTTGTTATCTACCATTGAGTTTGAACACGTTCTGAGTTTACTGCTGGTTATGAGGTGGAGTTTCTATCGATGGAGAAGATTTGTGATCGAACTCAGGCAGTGAAGTGGCTCGTGATTCTGGCATAGAATGACTAGGGAAGAGAAGGATCAGTAGAAGTGGGTCGCAAGTAACAAGAGCCTTGAGCGAGATATTCAGTGAGATGTGTTGCTGGGGAGCCGGTGATGATTGCCCTGACAAGTCAGGGAATGAAGTGTGTTGTTGAGGAAAAAGAAAAGAAGACAACTTAGCCGTGTTGTACACGGAAAGTGTATCTGAGTTTGAGTCATACACGGTTCTTGGTTGGCTATAGATACCCTTTCACACGCAGAATAGATCCCCTCACGTAGCTATACAGAGATAGGAAGACCCGGACATATACAGAGACAGAAAAGAAAGGGAAGATCCAGGGTTGCGCTGGAGCTTGGGGAGATTTCTCCCACTTCTTCGGTTTGATTTAATCATTCTTTTCTAATATTTTTCATAGTTTATAATAAACCTATGAGTAGCTAAACCTTTTTTATTGGTTATGGATGTAATCCTAAGTTGAAAAATATGTTTATTAATTGAATGGCTCATTCTCCTATGTTCATGATATTTTCAATATCACTCATGTTCTACCGTTTATAACGCCATATATGATGGATTGCTTGTTTGTTTAAGTCGTGAATTAGATGAGCATGCATTGATATATATAACTAAACCAGGGTTTTCGATCCGGAATTGTCGAATGACCCTTGTTACAAGTAATATAACATAGTTGTTAACGACGGGATGTTGCCATGCGATTATGTGTAGAAGCGTGACCTAGGTTAAATCCGATTGACACTGCGCCGGATTGCTTAGAATAACCTCAACTCACAAAGACCATTGCTTTCATTGGGTTAAACTTGAGTGGCACTTGCGCCAAGTTATTCGGTGAAAAGGATTTAAAGAGTGGCGCTTTACGCTTTTTGATGATAATAGGAGTTTTGCCGGAGTAAGCCTGCGATAGGATGCTTTAGGGTTATTGATATTGAGGATGGATGAATGTTGAGTATGATTTGGTTGATAACATGTTGGAAGATGGAAGATGAACTCTCTAACCAATGTTCTTTATCTCTGATATTTGTTTTAATCTTTTTGCTTTAGTATAATTTAGTTATAATCACAACCAAATCCCCCTTGTTTACATAAGTAATCGAAAGTAATTAACAATCAGCTGCTCTCTGTGGGAACGAACTTGTTCTTATTGATATACTCTAATCTATATTAGTGAAGTAAGAACCTAAATTATTTTGGTTGATTGACGACACGACCAGTTCCCATCAGGAGAGTTTGTTCCATTGCCCCTTTTGGAACTTCGATGGGTGCAACAATGGTGTGGGGGGGGAGGGGTTTGAGCAGATCGGGTTTTTATAGGCACCTTCCTACAGAGGAGGCCAAAGTCATGTGCGGGGATAGGATCAGTTCTAACTTAGGCATATACAATGCTTGGGAAATGGTCATGTCTAGCTTACAGATGTGGCTTTGCACCCATTGCATGCACATCTACTCATGGAGAAGACCCTGCAGGATGCATGAAGGAAGCTTCATCCCAAGGCCATACAATGGGTCTTCTGCTGACTTCTCATGGCCTGGAAAAAACCCTTGCAGCTTCCAAAGAGACAAGTGTCCCAGGGGAGACAATGGTACCAGCAGGTTTGACATTGGGATTGCTCAATCAGGCCTTCCAGATGAACTGCACAACTGTAGTCAGCATCCCCCCTCAATGTAAGCTCATTTTCTCCAGAACCTTAAAGGCCATCTTGGACAGGGTCATTGCTAGCCCCCTGGACCTGGATGTATGGCTACATCTCCAAGAGAACAATGGAAGAAAGTTCAAGCACTAGAAGGAGGCTCCAATAAAGTTGCATAAACTAGGATCTCCTCTTGTGGAATGACAGTGGCTGCTTCAACTTGGTGCATACCCTCCTTGATCAGCTGAAGCATCTCCAAAAGGGAAAATCCAACAATAGGAAAGCAGGTGGTTCAAACCTTTCTTCTTGCATGAAGAAGTGAGCTATGGACAATACACAGCTGCCATCAAGGTCTTGGCTTCTAGTGGAGTTGTTCCCAACTCACAAGCCACCCTCCAGGTGCTAAGCCAGAAACACCATAGTGTTCCTCCACCATCTATCCATGTTGACCCTGTGCAAGCTGAATCCCTCAGTGTGGACAAAAGTGCAGTCCTGAGTGCTATCAAGGGCTTCCCCAAAGGTACTTCATGTGGAAGGGATGGCCTCAGGGCCCAACACCTTCTTGATACTCTGTGTGGCCTTGCTTCTTCAGTTGCAAATGAGTTGCTTACCTCCATAACAGCTATGGTCAATTTATGGCTGGCAGGGAAGCGCCCAGCAGTGTTGGGGGAGTATATTTCTAGTGCTCCTCTAACTTCCCTGCTAAAACCTTAAGGGAGGCTGAGGCCAATAGCAGTAGGCACCATCTGGAGAAGGCTATGTTAAAAACTTGTTTCCTCAGCTGTCAGCAAGGAAATGGCTGCTTACCTGAGTGATTATCAATTTTGAGTAGGGGTCCAATGTGGGGGAGAAGCCATCCTTCATTCTGCAAACAGACCCTTGGAGCTACAAGGTAACTCACATACCAAGAGTATGCTCTTTATTGATTTTAGAAATGCCTTTAACATGGTTGACAGATGAACCATGATTAAAGAAGTCAGATCCTAAGTGTCCTAGCATTTCCAGGTGGATGGAGTTCTGTTATGCCAAACCTGCCAAGTTATACTATAATGACTCTCTCCTCCAGTCTGCACAAGGAGTTCAACAAGGTGACCCCATTGGTCCTTCACTCTTTGCTTTAACCCTTCACCCTCTTATCCTCCAAATTGCCTCAGAGTGTACCCTTGACATGCATGCTTGGTACCTGGATGATGGTACCATTGCTGGTGACACCTTGGAGGTGGCCAGGTCTCTTAATATCATCCATTCTGAAGGCTGTATGAGAGGGTTATTCCTTAACATCACCAAAACAGAGCTGTTTTGGCCTAAAGTTGACCCTAGAAGCTTGGAGGAGGGGACTTTCCCTGCTGACATTAGCAGGCCTACGCAGGGAGTGAAGTTGCTTGGTGGTCCAGTAACTCTGGACATAAGGTACTGCAGTGACTTTGTACAGGGCAGGGTAGAGAAGACTCTTCAGCTCATGGAGACCTTGAAGACTTTACAGGACCCACAGTGTGAGCTTCTCCTTTTACGCAACTGTGCTAGAGTTTTCGAGTTGTACTTCACAATGAGGAAAACCAAGACTCAGGCCCTTCAGTCCCCTGTAGCCCACTATGACCAACATCTCCACATGTTCCTTAGAAACATTGTTAAAGGAGATGGAGCTGGGTTTGGCCCACTACAGCAGCGTCTTGCAACCTTACCTATGAGGATTGGTGGGCTTGGTGTCTACAATATGGAGGACACAAGTCACTATTTTTATCTTGCCTCTTATGCTCAGACCCAACAACTGCAGAATACCATCCTCAACACTCACCAGGCAGCAGATACACACCACTGCTTCCAGCAGGCTCTCTCCAGATTTACCCAGGTCTGTGGCTTGACCTCCTCTTTCGACATCAAAGCTACTGCCCGCAGCCCAATGCACTCTTTGGTGGCCCACTACTTCGATGTTGTTAATAAGAGTATCACCATCAGATTCACCATGTATGATCGAGACAAGATCCTGTGGCAATGTAGCAAGCCCAAGACTTCCTCAAGGCAGTTCCTATTGCTGGGCATAACCAATCAATTGGGCCTAGGCAGTTCCGCGCCGTGCTGGGCTACAGGATTGGTATTCCCTTTTTTACAGAGAACAATGTATGCTCTAGCTGTGGCAGAGGCATGGATGTCTTTGGCGACCATGCATTATATTGTGCCAGTAAGGTGGAGCTCAAGTTCAGATATGATTTGGTCCGGGACGTGTTCGCGGAAATCTGCTTTAGAGATGGGGTATCTTCTCGAAAAGAGGTTAAATTGGGCTTTTTGTCGGACGACGGGCATTCCTTACGGCCAAGGGACATCCTTGTTTATAACTGGGATAATGACCATGACGTTTGTTTCGATATCACTTGGGTGTCCCCTTTAACAGGAGGTGGGTGCCCAGCTAGTGGCTAGGCTTCCCGCTCTATCTATGTAACACGTTTTTTTCCATCTAATCAAATCTCGTTTATAATAATAATAATAAGAGATGGATTCAAGAGGAGAGAAAAGCTCTGGTTCCCTCTTTAATGGTGAATTGAATGAACTCCCTGAGCTCATCTTTAGGTGGGAATCCAGACAATACCCAAGCTTCAGCCATGCATCCTTCGCTTCAGGTTACTCTCTCCCCTGTTAGATATCATACATATTCCACCACCATTGTAGATACTTGCATCTCAGTAGGTTACGCATCTAGGTTTCTTGCTTTTTGTTTTTTATTTTGTAAATTCAAGCCTAGCATTTGCATTTTGGTGGTAGTTTTCCATACAGAAGCATTTTCACGTTTCAATTCAGTTCTATTTCTTCTTTCGTTTAGTTTTTGGTTTTCAATTTCTACATCTGGGTTAAGCTCCTGCTTCCTTGTGTTGGTGATTTCATCTCCATCCCATTTGTCGGCTAGCTTCAGAACTATCCGTTTCAACTCAGGTCTTTTTCATCTTGTGTTTAGTTGTTGGTTTTTAATATCTACATCTGGGTTAAGCTGCTGCTTCTTGGTGTTGGTGACCCTCATTTCATCTTCATCCCATTTTTCGGCTAGATTTAGAACTGCTTTGTGGCGTAAATTCAGTTCAGGCAACAGGTTTTGGGTGGTGTTGGAGGCCCCTTCCTGGCTCATTTCAACCCCAACCCATTTTTTTTCTGGCTTCAGAACTGTTTTGTGGTGTAAATTCAGTTCAGGCAACAACATTTGGGTGGTGTTTGTGATCCCTGTATGACTCATTCCATCTCTATTCCATTTCTTTATTAGCTCCAAGAATTCCCTGTGTTTGTCAAGTTTAAGCAATTTCACTTGGTTGCCTGTGTCCAATCCAAAGATACACTCCCTGTCATTTCCAGTTCTTTTTCATTTTCACTTTCTCTGTAATTTTTGCCAAACTAGTGCACGTATCAGCAGTCTAGTGGTTGGGGTCCAAACATATCCACTCCACCTCTTGTCTAGCTTCAGGAAAAGTCTGTGGTGTCCAGTTTCAACTCTTTGGCTAGGATCCAGAAGTGTGTTGCCTGAGTCCATTCCAGAGTTAAATTTCCTGTGCATTCCAGTCCACATTCAATTCCTGAACAGTTGTAAGTCTGTCCCTATCACACTTCACTTCTTGGATAGCTACAAGACATGTTTGTGGTGCCCAGTTTCTAATCTTAGTGTAGGATTCTGCATTGTGGTGCTTGAGCCTATTCCAGAGCTGCAGTTTCTGTACACTTCAGGTCATATTCACGTCCTGAGAAACTACAAGTCAGTTCCTTCCACAATGACAACCACCATTAGATCAACCATGGGCTTACCAAGAATTGCAGTAGAGGGATCCCAAGTGGACTCTTGCTTTCATTGTCCTTTTAAAGGGTTCGATGGGTGCACAGATGGGGTGGAAAGCAGAGGTTTCAGCAGGTCGGGCTTCATCAGGCATCTTCAAGACAGGCATATGCCTTCAGAGGAAGCCAAGTCTTCATGTAGAAACATGATTAGCGCAGATTTGGCAGTGTATACAGCATGGGAACAGGTCCTGGAAAGTCTGGAAATGTGGCTGTGTTCGTTATGTATGCACACTTATTCTTGGAAGAGACCCTGCCGCAACCACGTTGACTTTATACCCAAGCCACTCAATGGTGTGACGACAGAGTTCTTGATTTATGGGATTGACAAACCACTCATTGCACCAGACATAGTTGGTTCTGCAGAGCCTGTTATTCCAGCAAGTTCCCCTTTGGATATGATTAACATGCTATTCATGAGGAATGTACCTACAGTGGCTAGCATTCCACAACAGTGTAGGTTGAGCTTTTCTAGGACCCTCAAGTCCACTTTGGATAAACACATAGCTAATCCTACAGACTTGGTAGCGTGGGTGCATTTGTTGCTATTACCCATTTGCACTCTTGGCTTGTACAATCCTAGGATCTCTAGGGAGGAGAGATATGGCACACGAAAGAAGCTCCAAGCATCTAGCATTAACCAAGCCTTACAACAATGGAATGAAGTTGGGTGCTACAGCTTAGTGCACAACCTTTTGGAGCTACCAAACACACAAAGGAGAAAGGCACCTAAAATGAACCAGGGTGGGTCAAACCTCTCTGCTTGTAAGAGGAAAATAAGCTATGCTCAATACACGACAGCAATTAAAGTTCTGTCATTTAATGGTCATGCACCAAGCTCTCTAGCAACTCTAGATGAACTAAGGACCAAGCATCCCATTGTCCCTTCACCAAGCATCCCAGAGGGTCATATCCAAGCAGATGCACTATGCGTGGACAAGGAATTTGTCTTCAATGCTATTAAAGGATTCCCTAAGGGTACCTCTTTTTGTAGGGATGGCCTCAGGGCACAACACTTATTAGATGCCTTAAGTGGACATGCTTCCGCTGTTGCAGAGGAGTTGCTCATCACATTAACAGGTGTGGTTAATTTGTGGATTGATGGAAAATATCCCCCCATGTTGGGTGCATATGTGGATAGCGCTCCCTTGACCCCTCTTCTCAAACCGGTAGGAGGTATACGACCAATAGCTGTAGGGACCATTTGGAGGAGGTTATGCTCCAAAATGGAAGCAACAGTGGTAAGTAAGGATTTGGCCCCTTACCTAGGTGATTATCAGTTTGGAGTGGGTGTCCAGTGTGGGGGGAGAATCCATCCTTCACTCAGCTAACAAACTCCTGGAGTTACAGGGGAGTTGCCAGACCATGATTATGTTGTTGATAGACTTCAGCAACGCTTTCAACATGTTGGACAGAACTGTGATGCTTCATGAGGTGAGGAGCAAATGCCCAAGCATCTCAAAATGGGTAGAATTTTACTATGCAAATCCAGCAAAATTATACTAACAGGATCACATTCTTCTTTCTGCTCAGGGAGTGCAACAAGGGGATCCCCTTGGACCATTACTTTTTGCTCTAACCCTGTATCCCCTGATCTCTCAGATGGCATCTGAGTGCTCCTTTGTGATGAATGCATGGTATTTGGACGATGGTACAATTGCAGGTGATTCTTTGGAGATTTCCAAAGCCTTGCAAATCATCCAGAGAAAAGGCAGTGGTAGAGGGACCTTTCTCAACATCAGCAAGACAGAGCTCTTCTGGCCAGTGATTGATCCTAGAGTTCTGGATGAGGGTATTTTCCCTACAGGCATCAGAAGACCAACTCAGGGTGTTAAGCTACTAGGAGGACCAGTCATCTTAAACTCAAGATTTTGTAGAGACATCGTGCAGGGAAGAGTGGACAAGACATGCCATCTTATGCAGGTTTTGAAGGCTTTGCAGGACCCATAGAGTAAGCTCTTGTTGTTGAGAAATTGTGTTGGGGTATCCAGAATTTTCTTTACTCAGAGAAACACAAACCCTCAAGCCCTCCGGGCCCCAGCTGTTTATTTTGACCAACATCTCATGTAGTTTCTCAGACACATAGTGTCCAGTGATGGGGTGGGATTTGGTCATACTCAGATGCGTCTAGATACGTTGCCTATGAAGGATGGTGGCTTAGGTGTTTACACCATGGGAGACGCATGCCACTACTGCTTCCTAGCCTCCTGCATACAAACACAGCAGCTGTAGAACATCATCCTTTCATACCCACAATCATGCGAACCATCCCATTAGCTTCCAACAGGATCAAGCCAGGTTCACCCAAGTATGTGGGGTCCCTCTATCTTGTGCCAACATCCAAGTCGCTGCCCCGTGCCCTATGCACTTTCTGGCAGCCCAATACTTTGATGTGGTCAAGAAGAATATACCCATTAGCTTCGACCTGTCCGAGCGAGATACCATCCTTTGGCATTGCAACAAGTTGAGACATGCCCAATAATTTATTAAGGAAACCCCCATAGTCGGGCTTCACCAAGCTATTGGGCCTCGTAAATTCTGTGTTATCCTTAGTTACAGGCTTGGTTTAGCAAAGTTCGAGGAGGGGTGCCTATGTTCATGTTGCGGGCGTGGTATGGACATCTTTGGCGATCATGCACTTCATTGCCCTAGTGAGGTGGGTCATAAATTTAGACATGATTTAGTCAGGGATGTGCTGTCATACATGTGCTAAAAAGCAGGAGTCTCCGCTCGTAAAGAAGCCAACCTGGGTTTTCTTTCAGACAATGAGAACTCCTTGAGACCTGCATATATACTAGTATACAATTGGGAGAATGGCCGAGACGTGTGCCTTGACGTCACAGGATTGTCCCCATTCACAGGTGCCAGGGGAGATGCCTTCACGCCCAGTCAGGCAATTTTGAACGCTACGAATCGCAAGAACAACAAATACCTTACCCAATGTGAAGACTATGGATATGGTTTCAGTGTTCTAGCATTTACCACTTTAGGGGAATTAGGAGAGGACCTTATAGATTTTGTGTCGAGGCTTCAGAACCGCATCGCAATCCTTGACTACAATTACAAAATAGGCAATACCCTTTTTTTAGACTAGGCATTTCCATCCAAAAGGGTTTCGGAGCCCAGCTTTTGGCGAGGCTTCCCACCACTAATGTGTAATCGGTTTTCCCTATCTAATAAAATTCTCATTTTTATAATAATAATAATAATTATAATAATAATAATAATAATAATAATAATTATAATAATAATAATAATAATAATAATAATAAAAGATCTTGACAAGAAGCTCCATGTGGTACTTTGGAGAGAGAAGCTCTGAACCCGTGAGCTTTCATGGAGTCTTGCATGAAATGCTTGAGATTTTTTTTTGCTGGGATTCCGGCCAGCTCCATCCAAGCATCATGTATGGCTTCTTTGGACCTGTTCACTCTCTCCACTTATAGGTTGACAGGTACATCATCCTCCATTGTACATAGCTGTTTTCCAATTTCAATATCTAGGGCTATTTCGTTTTGGGTTTTCATTTTTCACTCTAGATTAAACAACATCTTTTCGGTGGGAGGGTTCTTTCCAGCCACACAATCTTCGTTCTTTTCAGTCCAAGTTCATTTCTCGTTTTGCTTTAGTTCATTCCAGGAGTTTTCTGCTGGTACTTCTTGGTTTTGCTTTTTGGTGAATGTAGCTTCTGTACGGATCTTTTATGTACGGATCTTTTTGGTTCTTCCTTCAGGTTGGAATAGTTGTCTCTGTACTATCTTCTTGGCAGCAGGGTTTCTTTCAGAATCACATTATCGTGTCAATTTCTTGATTGATTCCTGGTCTCCATGGTTGAGTTCAGTTTCTATTCTTGGGTCTGAGCCTAGAGTTTCATTCACGGATTTTCCTTTAGTTCATTTTCATCGGTGGTGTGGCTTGGAGTTCATTTGGCATCTCGTCTTCAGTACTCATTCCAGATTCACTTTATTGTTTTAGTGCATTTCAATTTCATTTTCAGTTCGTGTGTTTTTCCTGGCCATCCAGTTGTTGCTCAATTTCTGTAAGTATCAGCATCACCTTCAATCTTGGGACACTTTCAAGTCTTGATTGTCTCTGGGTCTTCCTGTTGGTGTTAAGTCCCTGGCCTCAGTCTCGCTCTAGCTCCTCATGCTTGTTTTCTGATGTTACTGTCAATTTATGCACCAACTGCTTGGCGTCTGAATTGTCCCACTCATTTTCCCTTTCAGTTCAGGACCATTTTCCTGTCTTCCCGTGATTATTCCAGTGGGGTTTATACTCCTGTTTGAGCTCTTATATTGGAAGGTCTGTATTCCTCCCAAATACACTCTCTCGGTCATGTGTTGTTTCCCTTGTTGTTGTCACAATGCCAACCACTAGATCTGTAGGGTTATCAAGCAACGTTGAAGAGAGTTCCCAAAGTGAATCTTCATTACATTGTCAGTTTAAGGGGTTTCATGATTGTACAGATGGGGTGGGTGGCAGAGGTTTCAGCAGGTCCGGCTTCATCAGGCATTTACAAGACCGACATATGCCTTCCGAGGAATCCAGGACCTCCTGCAGAAATTAAATTAGCACAGACACGGCAGTGTACACAGCATGGGAACAGGTCATGTCTAGTTTTCAAATGTGGTTGTGTTCCTTGTGTATGCACACTTATTCATGGAAGAGACCATGCCGCAACCATGGGATTTTATTCCAAGCCACTCAATGGTCGGACGACAGAGATCTTGGTTTATGGTATTGATAAACCTCTCAGTGGCCCAGACATCGTTGCTTCTACTGTACCTGTTGTTCCTGCCAGTTCCCCTGTGGATGTGCTTAACTTGTTATTCATGAGGGATGTGCCGACAGTGGCTAGCATCCCGCAACAATGTAGGTTGAGCTTCTCCAGGACCCTAAGTCTTCTTTGAAGAAATTCTTAGCCAACCCTTCAGACGTGGCAGTGTGGGTACATTTGTTGTTGTTGCCCATTTGCACTCTTGGCTTATACAATCCTAGGAACACAAGGGAGGAGAGGTCGGGCACAAGAAAGAAGCTCCAAGCATCTAGCATTAATCATGCTTTTCATCAATAAAATGAAGTTGGGTGTTTTAGCTTAGTGCGCAACCTTTTGGAGATTCCTAAATCACAAAGGAGCAAGACACCCAAAATGAACCAGGGTGGCTCAAACTTATCTGCTCGTAAGAGGAAATTGAGATATGGTCAATACACTGCAGCTATTAAAGTCTTATCTTCTAATGGCCTTGCATCAAGTTCTCCAGCAACTCTCGATGAATTGAGGAACAAGCACCCCATTGTCCCATCTCCAGGCATCCCAGAGGGCCACATCCAGGCAGACGCATTATGTTTGGACAAGGAAGCGGTTTTAAGTGCCATCAAGGGTTTTCCTAAGGGTACCTCTTGTGGCATGGATGGCCTCAGGGAAAAACACTTATTAGATTCCTTAAGTGGAATTGCATCCGCGGTTGCAGAGGAGTTGCTCATCCTTTAAATGGAGTGGTCAACCTTTGGATTGCCGATAAATATCCCCCCTTGCTGGGCGCATATGTGGATAGTGCTCCTTTGATCCCGTTTCTCAAGACGGGAGTTGGTATAAGGCCCATATTTGTAGGGACCATCTGGAGGAGGTTGTGCTTCAAATTGGAAGCTGCAACTGTAAGTAAGGAATTAGCTCCTTACCTAGGAGATCATCAGTTTTGTGTGGGTGTCCAGTGTGGGGGAGAAGCCATCCTCCACTCATCTAACAAGCTTCTGGAGACGCATGGGAGCTCCCAGACCATGAGTATGTTGTTGATAGACTTCAGCAATGCTTTCAATATGGTGGACAGAACAGTGATGCTTCATGAGGTGAGGAGCAAATGCCCAAGCATCTCCAGATGGGTAGAATTTTGTTACACAAATCCAGCAAAATTATACTACCAGGATCACATTCTTCTTTCTGCTCAGGGAGTACAACAAGGATATCCCCTTGGTCAATTGCTTTTTGCTCTAACCTTACATCCCCTCATCTCCCAGATAGCGTCTGAGTGTTCCCTTGTGATGAATGCATGGTATCTAGATGATGGTACAATTGCAGGTGATTCTTTGGAGGTATCCAAAGCCTTGCAAATCATTAGAGGGAAGGCAGCAGTAGAGGGTGATTTCTCAACGTCAGAAAAACAGAGCTCTTCTGGCCTACAGTTGATCCTAGAGTTCTGGAAGATGGTATCTTCTCTGCAGGCATTAGTAGACCAGCTCATGGGGTTAAGCTTCTAGGAGGTCCAGTCATCTTAAACTCAAGCTTCTGTAGAGACATTGTGCAGGGCATAACGGACAAGACATGTCAGCTGATGCAGGCTCTTAAGGCCTTGCAGGACCCACAAAGTGAGCTCTTGCTACTGAGAAATTGTGCCGGGATCTCCAGATTGTTTTCACAATGAGAAGCACTAATACTAAGGCTCTTTAGGCCCCAACTGCTCACTTTGACCAACACCTCATGCAGTTTCTCAGACACATAGTGACTGGCGATGGGGCAGGTTTTGGTCCTACTTAGATGCGTCTCGCTACCTTGCCAATGAAGGATGGCGGACTATGGTTTTACACCATGGGGGATGCCTGCCACTACAGCTTCCTAGCCTCCTGTTTGCAAACACAACAACTGAAGAACACCATCCATAAAACCCACAATGCTGCAGACAACACCTTAGCTTCCAGCAGGCACAGGTCAGGTTCTCTCAAGTATGTAGGTTTCTTCTATCTTGTGCCAACATCCAAGTCGCTGCCTCGCGCCCTATGCACTCTCTGGCATCACTATTCTTTGATGTGGTCAAGAAGAACATACCCACTTGCTTCAACTTGTCCGAGCGATATTCTATCCTTTGGAAATGCAACAAGTTGAGCCACGCCCAAGACTTCCTTAAGGACATTCCTATAACCGGGCTTCACCAAGCTATTGGGCCTCGGCAATTCAGGGATGTCCTTAGTTACAGGTTGGGTTTAGCACAGTTTGAGGAGGGGATCCTATGTCCTTGTTGTGGGCGGGGTATGGACGTCTTTGGCGATCATGCACTTCATTGCGCTAGCGAGGTAGGCCTTAAATTTAGACATGATTTGGTCAGGGATGTGCTATCAGACATGTGCTACAAAGATGGAGTCTCCGCTCGTAAAGAAGCCAACCTGGGTTTCCTCGCGGACAATGAGAACTCTTTGAGGCCGACAGACATCCTAGTATACAATTGGGAGAATGGCCGTGACGTATGCCTTGATGTCACTGGAGTTTCCCTGTTTACGAGTGCCAGGGGAGCCGTTTTCACGCCCGGTCAGGCAATCTCGAACGCTACGTCTCGCAAGAACAACAAATACCTTACCCAATACGAAGACCATGGATATGGGTTCAGTGTGCTCGCGTTCACCACATTAGGGGAATTAGAAGCGGACCTCATTACTTTTGTTTCAAGGCTACAGAACCGCATCGCAAGCCTTGATTACAATTACAAAATATGCAACTCCCTTTTCTTTAGACTAGGCATTTCCATACAAAAGGGTGTTGGAGCCCAACTTGTGGCGAGGCTTCCCACCACTAATGTGTAATCGGTTTTTCCTATCTAATAAATTCTTCGTTTTATAATAAAAATGATAATAATAATAATAATTATTATTATTATTATTATTATTATTATTATTATTATTATTATTTTGATAATAATAATAATAATAAGAGGACTTTGTTAAAGGAAAATAACAGATTACATGAAGTCATTTGGTATCCTAGCAACAAGTTGGGAAATGACACCTTTTTGAATAGATGTACCTACTCTATGGAAAAGAAAACTACCTATTCTTACATTACCATCATGTCTAGCAAGGCAGTTTTTCAATCTCTTCTGAAAGACGATTGTGTCATCTCCAAATTCTCCAAGAGTGGTAAAGGCTAAAATGCCAAAACCATATCCATTGGTGGTGCATTTGGTAAGATATTTGCTAGGTTTACGAAGGACTGCATTGGAAATGGCACGACCGGGGGTGAAAGTACGAGGTCCATCACCTGTAAAAGGTGAGACACCTGTGGCATCAAAGCATACATCTTGACCATTCTCCCAGTTGTAAACCAAAATATCTGTGGTCCGCAAGACAGTGTCAGTATAGGATAAGAATCCCAATGATACTTATTTCCTGGCTAAAACTCCATCTTTGTAGCATATGTCTGCAAGAACATCTCTAACCAGATCACGTCGAAACTTAAGCCCAATATCGCTTGCACAGTGTAAATCATGATCCCCAAATATATCCATTTCTTTTTTACAACTAAGACAAAAGCTACCACTTTCAAAAAGGGGAATCCCAAGCCTATAACAAAGTATTGAGCTAAATTGTAGAGGCCCAATACATTAATTCAGTCCATAATAATAATACATATGTGTTGGATCCCAGCTTATTGCTAGGCTACCCACCAACTCTCTGTAAACTTGTTCTTTTGTTTTAATTTTAAGTATAATAATAATAATTTTCTAAAAGACTAAAGGAAGTATGATAGATATTCATCAAATCTTAGGAAAAATTATGGTTGTTTTGG
Source organism: Papaver californicum (assembly GCA_023531435.1). Classification (NCBI taxonomy): domain Eukaryota; kingdom Viridiplantae; phylum Streptophyta; class Magnoliopsida; order Ranunculales; family Papaveraceae; genus Papaver; species Papaver californicum. The sequence continues at coordinate 1,128,844 of JAJJMC010019832.1, forward strand.
ACAATTTCTAGATCCCATGTGAAAATCAAAAAGATGCACGTTATTTATCAACATTAACAAAAATAATAATATGTTTATTATCTTTTACCAATGATAGACTACATGTTTCTTTTTTTTCAGTTTTTTAATTTTACTTGTCATAAGTATATAATTTCTACAAAAAAGCTTCATCACTCTACTCTTAGTATGAGAAATTTGAATCTTAAGGCTAAAATTATAGTTCAAATTAAATCAAACTAACTTATATTATGTTATATTTTCCGACATCTCTCTTTTTTTTGAAGAGAACAAGTTAATGTATTAATAGAAATTTTCAAAAATAATTACAAAAGGTCACATCATTGAAGAATTCAAGTCTTCCAACTAAGGAGAGCGTTGTTAGCTAGAACATTACTAAAAGTATCTAAATCAGATTTTCACAACATAATAATAATTTTAATTCTATAAAATGATATGAAGTCAAAAATGCCATAATAAAGGCATGTCCTCAAAAGAGATCGAATTATATAATTAAGTAGAGAAGCAAAATAACGAGAAAAATGAAGAGGATTATGAATATGATCCAGAAAATGATCCACGTGAAGTTATGAGTGGTGAAATGAAAATAGAACATAAGGTACTTTCGAAAAATTAACAATCGTATGGATAATGATCAACAAAGGTAGATTGATAATAGTTCTCCTTTAAATTTAGTGAATAGAGATTCTGTTATTCCTTCATATATCGGTGATATTTGAAATAACAAGAAGAAAACTAAATGTTATATATTATTCTTGATTAAACCCCCAGAAACTTTCTCAAGAGCTTGAGATTATGAATTCTGATAAATACTTTGATGACAACTGTGGATAAGGGGTCCATGTTTCATGTTCTGGAAAACACTGTAGCTCAGGTACTTTTTCTGAATTCTAAAACCGTGTTTTGTTTTTTATCTAGTCATTTTTTCTATTTTTCGGTACCATATATTCATTTAGTTCTCATTGCTAGTATTCCTTATTCCTTGTTTTCATATAGTTTTATAAATTTCTATTGCATATTGCATAACAACTCTAATATGAGTGTCTTAGCTTGGAATTGCCAAGGTTTATATCTTATCTAACTAGAGATCACCTGCATGACATGATCCATAAGAATGATCCTAATATTATTTTTCTATATGAGACTAGGATTTTAAAAATGAATATTAATAAACTTCTTAGGCCTTACAATTTTTCCAATATTATTTTTTTTCTTTAATTGGGTTAGCTAGTGATTGAGCTTTATTATGGAAACATGGCTTCTCTTTTAAAGTAATATATGTTCACTATAACATGATTCATGTTTTGGTTAAGAGTGTTACTTCAAAGCAATAATGGTTATTATCTTGTGTGTATGGTGTTCCAAATAATACAACAAAAAGAAACATCAAAGACTTAGGAGTTGCTACCAATCAACCATGGGTTGTTATTGGGATTTGAATATCACTCTTTAAACTTATTCAATAGCTCCTTATATCATTTTTTTAATTAAAGAAGTTGACTTGTAATAACTGCAGTTTGTGGGTAAAAAAATTACTTGGTCTAGCAACAAACTGGGAACTGGAGAACAAGATTACGATTGGATAGAGTTTCTTATCAACTGTGACTGGATTACGAAATTATCTGATTCCTAGTTTATTCATCTACTTCAGCTAGAGTCATACCATATTCCAATTTTGTTAGATACTTCCAATAATGGTGTGCAGAAGTGTAGAAGATTCTGAAAATATTTACTTTTGATGGCTAAATAATGAGACACATAAAGAACAAGTTACTAATTCCTGGCATTCTTATGTGGTGGGGTCTCTGCCTATATATTGATCATAAAACTGATAATACTTCTTTTATTAAATAAAAGTTTGGTAACATCCACCAGAGTATAAATGATTTGCAAGATTATTTGAGCTTCATTCAAAATAAAGTGTATAGTCCCCAGAATATCATTCATGCAAAACAAATGTTACAGAGATTGGAATTCAAGAAGATTTTTTTAAACGAAAATCAATATATCAATTTTTAAGGAAGCGACAAAAATTGAATATGTTACCTTGTGTAATAAAATAGATTGAAACAATTAAAGAAACAAAATATTGATGCTTTGAAGAACCCAAATAAAGAACAGTATAGAAGTATAGTTCAATTGGAAGCTTTGCAGACTCATAATTATAACAACATCAATCTTAAAACTCAGCTTCTAAGGAATAACACTATGAAAAGACGTGGGTACTGAGTACACCACCAATATTATTCGTTTTAACCTATATAACTTTTTGATCTTATAGAGATTGAAGACTAACAAACAAAGCTATCTTGGATTTAATCTTTGTTCCAACCAAGGAATAGATTAAAGGATCGATCCAAGTTATGTATTAATATACAAGTTTATTACTTTAATTATAAATCTAAACAATGTAATTGCGGAATAAATAAATAATACAGACACACAAGATTTTGTTAACGAGAAAAACTGCTTAGCAGAAAAACCTCGAGATATATTCTAGTTTTGAATACTCTCAGTATTAAGCCGCTACACTCATGCCTACTCGTAACCTAGTTTAGTTGAGACCGAATAAAATACCCCTAGTTACTCATTTTTCTCAATATCCTTGCGCCTACAACCAATCTAACCTACACATGTGAATCTTTCAATAGAGACCATTGTCAAGAGTAGCGTCACCGGTGTTGAAGACTTCTGCAACCCACTCATGTAGGACGTCTTACAAACATTAAATGACTAACATGTTTGGTAACCACTCACTACCAATCACACATACAAAATATATAAGATGATTAAGTTTAGAGTCACGGTTCTTCCATTTAATATCTATAATACCAAGATAATCAAGATAACTATAGGTGCTTATAAAGACATATCAAACAGAAAAGAGAGTAATTATTAACTAACGGGGAAAAGCATATTATGTTATAAGTAGTATTACTAACGTCTTTCTGCATATACTACTATGATAAAATTTATGTTCGGATTTAATATCATCCTAGCTTACCTTTAGGGGGGTAAAAGAATTGTTGTCCTTCAACAATAGCGTTGAATTTGAATGTTTACATGAAAGAGATGTTGAAGACATGTAATTTCAAGTCATATGGAAGAATATTTAAAAATGTTTATGTTCTATAATTTATCTGTCAATTTATGTAGATATCCATATGTAAAAAACTTAATCTCTAAAACTGATAAAAGGTGGAGATTGTTAGCGCACTGCTTGGTTGACCCCATAGGTATGTCAAGTATGGTTTTCAAGTTTAGGTACCAAAACTTACCGCTTGAATTGCTTACTAAAGTTACCTTCGTTAGGTTAGACTTAAGACTTAGAAGATTACTAGTTACTTGAAAATTTGAAAACGAAGAACTGATGAACAAACAAAAACATTATCCTTCTGTTTGTGGGGAAAACGAATTTGAAGGCTAATTTAGGAAAAGTTGGGTGAACATGTGATAATTCGTCTAATCCTTAAACATTTGTATTGTTGAAGTAATTTTTTTATATTCAAAAGATCAATCTTTACAATCTTATCCTAGACCAAGCCATGGCCGTTCCATTCTTGCTTCAGTCGCAAAGAAAAAGGAGAATGGTTGGTCTTAGGGAGGGAAGCGAGAGAAAGATTGAGGTCAGCGTATCAGACTCTGTGTGATGTAATAGGTGTGAATAGATATGAGGAATTCTTTGTATGTGAGAAGATTGTATGAATGATTGAGTTGTTCGACTTGTGTTGTTCTTGTTATACTTTTCGTGGACTTCAATAGATTGAGGAATCAATTTATATCATAGATATTGTAACCGTTAACCTGACCTCATCATGTGAAGAAAGTTTCGATGGTTGAGTACTGGTGAAGTGGAGATGGTGGAGGATATATTGATAACCGCTCCCCACTCTGATTGAGGTTGAATGGACGTTTTCTCAACCTACCACTTCCCTACTCAACTCTAATTGAACTTTTCAGATTCTCTGTAGTGGGGGCGCTGCTGCACCAAGTGTCGCAGACCACCAGACTAATACCCTAGTAAATATCCCCCCCCCCCCCATTTGTGACATATTTGATGTCTTGCGTAATTTTGTAGCTTTTAAGCATTACTAATGTTAAGTCGAGTGAGACTTGTATAATTAGTCTTTTGACTAAAGACTTGTCTTGCTTAACTATCCTGATGAGTCTAGCAGACTAAACTTAAAATAAAATATTTATTTATTTTATTTTATTCATGAGGAACAGTTGTGTGTTCAACTAGGTCAATTTGCATTGACATATTGCTTTGCCGAAATACGTGTAGCATGTTGAGCATAAGCATATATATATGTGAGTGAGGCTTAGTAGACAAGCATTAGGAGCTAACGCTAAGACAGACAAACATTAGGAACTAATGCCTAAGACAGATAAACATTAGGAGCTAATGCCTAAGACGGATTATCTTATGATCTAATGCCTAAGTCGGACATGCTTAGGAGCTAAGCCTAAGATAAATTAGTACTAAAAGGGTAAGATGGAAAAGCTTAATCCTAAGCTAAGGCGGACAAGCATTGTGCTTAGTCCCTAGGACAGACAAGATTTATGGTTTACCTAAGTCGGACAAGCCTTGTGATTTACCGAAGCCGGACAAGCTTTGTGCTTGAGATTAAACTAAGACGGACAAGGCATATATCCTGACTAAGAAAGACAAGGTCCCTATCCAAGCTAAGACGGACAAGGCTCGTGGATAAAACATTTGCAATGCTTATTGATAAGGGCATAATATACATATTTTAAGTACTATTTTCTTATACTTATTTTCTAGATTCATTGTGAATTACTTTGTATTAGTATTACTTTTGTATATTATGTCTTTTGTAGGTTACATCTCTAAAAAAACGTGGAAACGGAGTGGTACAAGGGAAGAATTGCCAATGACCCAGTGGAATTCTGTCAAATACTGGATTTATTCTCATCATGTCGAAGAGAACGATAAAAACTAAGCCAACGACGTAAGAATGAACTCATTCCGACTGCGTGTGAGGAAGTTAGGGGCGAAAAGAGGAATTAAGCTTGTCGGTTTCACGGAATTGACAGTTAAATGAGTTTAATTGAAAAGTGCTAAATGAACCTGAATAATTTCTAAGGGGTGCTGAGTACATGAATTCTTATAAAGGAATCTGACATTAGGCTAAGGGATGCCTTCTTCTTTCTTAAAAATTCGAACAGAGAAACCAGGGTTTTATCTGCAGATATCTGTGATTAATCGTGATGATTGTATTTGCAGAGATGAACCTAATTTTCAAGCTTGGGTGGTTGAAGTGACTTGATAAAGTTGTTAGAGGACATGGGTAATGATAGGAAAAACTCAATGTCTTCGGTGATGTTTGAGTACGAGGGTGAACCTAAGAAGAAGAGTTGATGTTGGTGACGTTGTTGCTTCCATTAGAAGGAATGAGATGAATTTGTGATTGTTTGGTTTCTGAGTTGCATTTCCAATGTCAGTTGGAGAAGAATGATGATGGAAGTTGATCAGTATGATGGATTGATCGATGTTGAATCTTAATCAAGATGTGATGAAAATAGTGATTGGTATGGTTTGATATTACTCTGATTATCTTGCTGGCCAATGATGATGACTTATGTTGCTGTCCTTGCAAGGATGAGTAATAACTGGTGCTCGTGAACTGGCATTGAATTTGTTGACAGTTAGTAACCAAAATTTAGTAGTTTGTGAATGGTTTCACTGATGGAGTTATTGGTGTTGTTGTTCAAGCTCGGATGTTGAGTTAGAACATAGAAGGACATGCAGAAAAGAAAGAAGAGGAGTTGATGCATGTGTGTTAATGATGGTTTATTAATATGATAGTAGTGAGGTTGTTGGGTTAACATGGAAAGCTGGAGTTTGTTAAAGAAGGAATCAGAAGTTGAAAACCACAGGGAAACATTCAGCTGATTCCTACCTAGCCGTAGAATTGAAAGAGAAAAAGGAAAAACTTATGAAAACTTACGTCCAGGTTTTACCTAGCCCTAGAAGTCTAGAACATGATTATCAATTAAATCATTCATTCTTAGTATTCAAATTTTCTTTAATATCGCCTATGTTCTAATGACGTCATGTGGTCGGTTGTCATCCAAGAAAAATTAATTCAAGTCTTTTCACTTCACAATTATAAATAAAAGTATAGTAATAAGACAATTTCGATCCACATGGAGATATGGGTTGTCAAGTTATTTTGGTTACTTACATAAACAAGGGGGTTTTGATTGTGATTATAACTAAATTATACTAAATAAATAGATTAAAACGAATATAAGAGATAAAAATTATTGGTTAGAGGTTTCATCTTCCATTTTCCAACATGTTATCAACTTAATCAAACTCAATACTCATTCATTCTCAATATCAACAACCTTAAAGCATCCTATCGCAGCCTTACTCCGCCAAAACTTCTATTATCATCAAAGGCGCAAAAGCCATATTTTGAATCCTTTTCAATGAATAACTTGGTGCAAGAGCCACTCAAGTTTAACCCAATGAAAGCAATGGTTTTTGTGAGTTGAGGTTATTCTAAGCAATCTGGCGCAAGAGCCACACTGATTTAATCTAGGTCATGCTTCTACATATAATTGCATGGTAACATCGACATTAAAAACTATGTTATGCTACTTGTAACAAGGATCTTTCGACAATTCCGGATCTCAAACCCTAGTTTAGCTATAGATATCAATGCATGCTCATTTAATTCACGACTTAAACAATCAAACAATCAATCATACATGGCATTATAAACGGTAGAACATAAGCGATATTAAAGATATTATGAACATATGAGAATGAATACTTCAATTAAACATGTTTTCCAACTTAGGACTACATCTCTAACCGATTAAGAAAAGTTTAGTTACTCATGGATTTCTCAAAACCCATGCAAAATATATATAAAAGCAAGCAAAGCAAACCCTAGAAATCGTGATGACCAATCATAATTCCAAGCCCTATATTCTTGTTCTCCTTGTTGTTTTTAAGTGTAAAAGGTATCTCCTTAATGTCTTAGATGTCTCCTTATATAGTATCCACGAAATCTAGGTTTTGAATCCTTCTGGGACCGTGTTTCCATGTTTTAGAATCCCACATACGTGCCAAACTGCCCCTGTTGTGGTTGGTTTCAACCCAAGAAAGCCAACCGAAATCCTAACACAAATATCTCTCCAAAATTCCCAGAGTTACGGTTGGATTCGAGTCCAATAATTCCAACCGTAATTATTCTTGGAGATATTTTTGTAATTTACCGTTTCGGTCATAACTCCTTCATACGATGTCTGATTGGCCTCATTCTTTTTGGCTTGACTCTGTCTTTAAATTATCTACAAGATGACAATGAAAAAATATTCATATATCTTCAAATAATTTTATGGTTGGCTTTGATAGTCTAAATACAACTGTAAATTTTCCTGGAATTTCTTGCTAAAAATTAGCTTCTTTTACGGTTGGATTTTGGGATACTTTCTCAACTGTAAATTTTCCTAGAACTCTTGTTCCAGAGTTTGTTTCCATACTTTAACTTCTTATTTTTCATGCCAGAATGAAACCCTTTCCTCTTCTTAGCTCTCTTTAACACCATTTCTATTGATTTCAGATGATTCACCTAATGTAAGTTATAAGATAGAAAACAAACGTAATAACAAGTAATATGCAAGAATTACAGCTAAAGCAAGAATAAAAATGACACTAAAAACATGTAAATTAAGAACCTATCACCATGTATGATTGATGTGTGATTGAATTGTTGTTTGTTTAAATCGCGAATTAAATAATCATAAATTCATATCTATAGCTAAACTAGGGTTTGAGATCCGGAATTGTCGAAAGACCCTTATTACAAGTAGCATAGCATAATTTCTAACGACGGGATGTTGCCACGTGATAATGTGTAAAAGCGTAACCTAGGTTAAATCTGAGTGGCTCTTGCACCGGATTGCTTAGAATAACCTCAACTCATAAATACCACTGTTTTTATTGGGTTAAACTTGAGTGGCTCTTGCGCCAAGTTATCTAGTGAAAAGGATTCAAACAGTGGCTCTTCCTCCTTTGATGATAAAAGACTTTTGCCGGAGGAGACCTGCGATAGGATGCTTTAGGGTTATTGATATTGAAAAAAGTTGAATATTGAGTTTGATTTAGTTGATAACATGGTTGATGACGAAAGATGAACTCTTTAACCAATATTCTCATTCTATTGTTTACAATCTTAAATTGTTTTCAGTTATTGTTTTAGTTTGAATTTATTTGAAATCATCTTAAATCCCCCAATTACTTAATTATCGAAATAATTTGACAACTCATACCTCCCTGTGGATCGAACTTGTTTTATTAGTATACTTTTATTTATAATTGTGAAGTGAAAAGACTTGAAGTAATTTTGCTAGGCTAACAACCGACCCACTTATAAGCGTTGCAAATACAATTTTGATCTGTTTTCTTTGTCAATTAGGGTTGGAATGTTTCTTTGATCGTTTGAGACGCTTATATATAAGTATTGTGAACTTATTTTTTAGTGTTTCTGAATTCCTAAATTGAATTCTTTTTACACCACTCACATTAGCTGCCTCTTTAAACAAGGATTAATGTGACCAGGGCTAGATTTAGCTAGTAGAAGCTATGAAATTGTGTTTAACATAATTTTGACTTGGTATCTAAGCACATTTGTGGTACTTTAGCCAAGTAAATTCATATGTAACCTCTATATAAAAGTTATATAGGTATTTTAGTGAGTCAATATCGTTCACTTGAGCATGGACGTTGACATAAGGTAATTTGGGAATTTAGATGCGGAATATATGACCCAAATAATACTCAAATTGCTCTATTTTAGTGGGAAATCCATCTAGGAGCTTGAGATTTTATGTAAAATCATTGAAAATCTGGGAAAGTTGTAGTAAGCACTAGTGTTATTCTAATGATTTTCTATAGTAATGAATGTTGATTCAGTTCATTAATTTTTATCGTATATGTAGTTGTTTGTGACAAGTTCAGCCATACATATAGAGAGGATAGGGATGGGCACTTGCCTTAAAAATTCTTTGTAGAATTTTGAGGTTTAATATTTCTCAGACCCGGTCTGAGACATAATTTTACTATTTTACCCTTGAAAAAAAACCACCATATACATTAAGTCCCCTGATTAGCGCGAAACGAGTAATGTTACGTAGTAAACACTAAATAGTGGTCTGTCAAACGAAAATAAAACGAAATATGACTTTATAGTTTAATGGTTAGATATTATCAGAAGAGTAACTGTTGGCTTGAATTCCGGACAAGCAAGCTAGGATATCATCCTAGATAGACAAGTAGAGACCCATGGTTAAACAACCAAGGAAATAATTCAAAATTTGGACGGACAAACAACGTCCATGGAGCTTAGACGGAGTCAGGAGCTAAGGTGGACAAGCTTATAATTAAGGCGAGTAAAATTGGCACTTAGTTGTCGTATGAACATGCCTTTGTTGTTAGGAAGGAGGACAAGCTTGTTAATAAGCATGGACGGACAAGCTAGGTCAGAGGGACAAGGTAGATCCTTGCATTGTGAGAAACAATCTTTCTTCTTATCGGATTTGGAAACTCAACTATATAAAGAGGTTGTTCACTCTTTATTTATCATCCAGCAATGAAGTCAAGTCTTGCTTTCTTTTTTCACTTTTGACGTTGCCAACAGTAGCGTGACGGAGGCTAAAAACTAGTCTTCGTTAGTATCTAAGTTGAGTTCCCGTTTTTTATTCTACGTCTGTATCTTCTACTCTTCCTCCTTGCTAATCAATAACAGCTACCCTCTATTCTTAACACCATCATGTCCCTGCCAACTTAGTTGTCGTTGCCAGGTAAGTGCTACTTTGTATTTTCTTTGCATGAGATACTACTCTTTATAGGTTTTGTTTATGATAACCCTAATCTTTTGTATGGACTTCATCAATCGGGACTAGTTGCTCAAGAACATCATTTCTAGCATCTTAATCACGACCAGGTAGGTTACGGTTTCGGCCTAGCTTTGCTTTTTTTTATGTGAACTATTCACGTGATTTTATTTTTCTTACCGTGAGTAATTGATCACGTTCTTTTGATATTGAGAGCATTGCTTGGTTCTTGTGAGGACAAGATTAGTATAGTTACTGCCTCTACTTAGTCTGTGAAGTTGTTAAAGACTTAACATCAGCTAGTAGCTAGCATTAACATCAGGTATGCATGCTTTTAATTCTCTATGCTCCTATTTTTTTATTGAAACAGAGGTGAGCACCTATTAGAGATATTATGGCTTTGAATCATACGATTTTATGCTTTTGTTGTTGTATATAAAATCATCACTTCAGCTTTCTGATATTTTTATAGAGTTGAAATATGTAGAAGTATTTTTGTTAATTCTGTTGAAATGGTGCATGATGATAATGATGATTCTGTCTCTATTAGTAGAGAAACTAATACTCCTGGATCTAGGTATGTTAGAGATACACCAAATATTGATGATGACTTCTTCATGTTTTCTTATTCTCATGTTAAATCCTATCCTGGTCATGTTATGTGTGTCCTTTTCGGGTGAAGCTGTGAACCCTCTGTTTAAACATGTGATACAATTTTATCTTTAGAAGAGAAAGTATGACGCTTCACCTAATGAATTTAAAGTTCTCCAGTTTCCTTTACATGGTTGTGATAGATGGTTGAGAAATATGCTTGATAAAGATCACGTCGTGGCTTTGTTGAAGAAGGCACAAATTTAGGAGGCTATTAGGATATATGGTACTCATTGGATTAAGAAAGATATGCGAGGAATGGTTGCTCTTCTCTCATGATGGTGCATTCCAACTCACACTTTTATATGAAAATGAGGAGAGTTGACAGTCACTCTAGAGGACATGGATATTTTGCTGCATCTTCCAGTCTCAGGAAATCTTGACCTTCGGCTGAATGAAAGGGAAGAACAATTTTGTCTGACTTTGGTAGAGAAGATTGAAGAGTATGACGTGAAGTCTAATTTTGAAAAGTGTTTCTATGCTTGGTGGATGACACAATGGTGTCCGAAAAAGGCAAAACCAGGTCAGGTTCTTGATGACAGATGAGCATTGCTGCATTTTTATACCTGTGGTTGTCGAGAGAAATATTTGATGATGTTCTCGCATTAAGATAAAGCTGACAATAGTTCCTTTTTCCATTAAGCCAGCACAGGGTGTGACCTTTCCTACAGGTATTTTAGTCTTTGGTTCTTTGTATTCCCATCTTGACTCCCTAGTGTCAGATATGCGTGCCTCCAATGGCTTTATGAAAGTAGAGACATTCGTACACGTTACTTTCATTCAAGCTTGGCTATGGGAACATTATAGATCTTATGCTCCTGACCATCATGATACATTTGTTAATGAAGAGGATATGGCAAGGATACTCCGTTGGTCACATAAGCGTCCAAGGCCGGGTAAGAAGATTATTATATTTTTATACAACATGTCATCAATAATTTTATGTCCTTGGGCACCGCTTCCTTGTGTAACTGTAGAAGGTAGGTTTTTGACAAGGGGATGAATTGTAAAAGTTACCTTGCTGCCAAAATATGATAAACAAATTTCTGATCCAGCATCAAAATTATGGATACGTACGTCTATCTTACATTCCGCAAGAGAATTGAGAAGGAATAATCAGCTCGTGGCTAAATTATCCTTGTAGATCCTTTGCATATATATGTTCCCATAGAAATATCATGGTTTTACCCAGCTAAACCTACGTTATTTCATGTGCAAATCATCTGTATTAATCAGAAAACGGTGATTACAAAAAATTACGAACATTCGGAATAGACATTATGCCATTTTTGAATAAAAACGCTAATTAGATGCATACCATCTAATTACAGATTAGTATAAAATATCATCTCAAGTCGCAAACTTCCACAGTTGAATTCCTAGAAAATGTTATGTATGTACTACATAAAGGCCAAGCATAATGCCAACAAGTAACTTTAGTGCCAACATTACCCAGGTAATGTTAGCGCCTTGCCAGCGCTAACCCCACGCCAGCACTAACACCTCTCCAGCGCTAGCACTACTCTAGCGCCAACGTTACCCGGGTAATGTTGGCGCTAACACTCCTAGCACCACACGCCAACGCTAGCAGCACTAGCACCCCATCTGCGCTGCTAGCAGTGCTAGCATCCCCACTTATGCTGCTACCCCCAGCGCTCCTTTTCCTTACCAGCAACGCCCCCTATCTGTTGTTGCTGCTGCGCCTTGCGTGATGCTGCCGTACCATTGTCTTTTGGTCATACCAGTGCCATCATTTACTCGTCTGTTCCAGCATTATTCTTCGTTGCTAGCTCTATCATTTATTCCACATCCACGACACTTGTGCTACCAACGCCCTGATTGAGCCAATAACACTTATTTTATAACAATACTCACGGCTTTGAAGTCATGACTCTACTAGCTCTCACGAGAAATCAAATGAAATTACATGGGGGGATTATTCATGGGGTTTTGGTCTGGTGGTTACATCATATGTGGCGTGTCAACACCCCATGACAAGAAATTTACAAAGTAGTCGTGACGGTTGAAGCTGTTGAGGAGGTAATGAAATAATGGTTTTCTAAGAACTTCTACGGATAATGTGCGGTTACACCATCCCCCCCATAATCCCCATTATTCAAATTCTCCAATACCTCCACTACTTTTCAGGGAAAAGTGTTGGTTAACAATTATTATAGATAGGTTACTCAGCCCATTTCAGAGAGATGGAACAAGCTCATCATTCTCACAATCTATGTTATTCTCAATAGTTCAACATTTCTACATACGATTCATCACACTTATTTTCCTTCAACTTTTTTTGCTTCCCTCCCCTAAAATCAACCAATTTTCTCTCCTTGTACCGAAGCAGGACGTAACGGCTACTATCGCTTGTCATGTACGATTTTGATTTCTGAATCCAAAGAATGTACTTCAACAGTACATTTTTTTCCTATAATTAATTTTTTAGGTATTAACAATTGACGACCACAGTGGAAGATCAATCTTTCGGTCACGAATCCAATTCTTCAACAATATAAAAATCAATTCTTTGACCGTTTCAAAATAGGGTGGATCTTAAATCTAGTTCAATCATTAAACTCAATTTAGGTCCAACAACCAATCTCAATTCTGGTGTTCCATTCCTCAAAATGCTTTCACAAAAAACACCAACACTCATATCACAAGCAGTGCTACTGGAAACGCCATGGATAACCAAGCATCACCAAGTCTCTCAAATCTGATAAAAAGAACCTTGTCGAAGCACAATCAGACGTGACTACCATTCAGAAGGAAATACTCGCTATTCTCAAGACTCGTGTGGAGCAAACACCTCTAGAACAACACAAGTATCACTAGGAGCAAACCAGAAACGCCTCCAAAGTTATTGCTGATGCTAACACCTTCAGATCCCACGTCCAAAGAGATAAATGAGAAGTTTGTATAACCCCTAATCTAATACCAGGAAACGGTCAACAACAAAATCTCAACACCAATGAAGTTCTCCAAAGGTTCATATAAAAATCGCGAAATGAAAGGATTATCTCTCATTAGAAAAAACATCTTTGTCTACTTGAGTTCCAGAAAACCCTATCCTAAGGAGACATCTCTCTCTTTTTTTCTTGTCGCATAAAGAGAAAAGGGTACTCACATCTATAAAGCCGTCACCGGATGGAGCTAGCCAGCATCATCTGCTGCTTCCAGCGCTATCCGCTGCCGCCACCGCTATCTGCTGCTGCCAGCGCCATCTGCAACCAGTATCAACACATCCAGAATCGACATTCGACGCGATGACGAGACTCACATTCAAAGAAATCAACTAGGGAGACAACAATCAAACTTCATCGTCCATAAATGTCTAGAGAGACCACTATCACTACCATTTTGTGGTCAGGAGTGTCCACTACCAATTTACCAGTAACAACCATGTAGATCCATACTACGACATGGTTTTGGGATGTCCGTGAATCCACATAAACAAGGAAAGGCTCGACGTATCTCTGAATAAATCGTCACCAAGGGACCCACCTGTAGGCGCCAATAAGCCAACAAACCCTAAAGATTGCTCACCTACACAACATCACCAAACAAAGGATCTGGATGCTAAACAATTGCATAGAGAAAAGATGATGCCATATGTCCATGGATTTCCCCTACAAATAAGTCTTGTTCAGAAACTCTCTTTACAACAAGTTGTCATACGTCCCATCAAGGCTTGGGGACTTAACCTGATTATCAACCTCATCGTGCCTTGACGATATGAATGAGAAACTGATCCTTTTTAAAAGTTTGTTGAATGGATAGGGGACGTCTCTACTGAGAATATTAAAACCAATAACCCAATCATCCTTAAAATATGTCATCAACCTGAGACACTGAAACCCAACCCTTTTTTAAATCAGAGACACTATTGCCTCTCCTAGAGAAAGAGCCACATCTGGTCATTAAAACTATATTTGGTGGATATTACAAACTCGTCAATACTAATAAGACAACAGAGGTAGTCGTACGTGGCAAGTGGCTTAAGTATTTCAATGCTTAAACATTTCACCATCCCTGACAAAGTTGTCAAGGCTTAAGCACCTTACCACCCCTAGCAATATTTCTCTGCTTTTACGCAATATTTGTAATTCCTCCAAAATGTTTGCAATATCACCCCTAGAAAATCCTTTGCAAACTTTCTAAAATCCACCTACTCAAAATCCCAAAATAAAACCACAGAAAAATTGGGTATCTCAGAAACACATAAAAAAACCCTCAAAACTTACTACTTAGAGAAGATCTTTGAAGACTGATTCAACACCATCAAAAACTTGATTGTTTTAGAAAAGTGGTAAAAATGTGTTCGTTCGCTGAGACTTGTAGAAGATTCTTTTTAGACTTAATTCTGAATTAAACTAGAAAATAAGTAAAAGATTTTAACAATATTGGGAAGAACTGGAACTCAGGATTCCACCAAAATCACTTATGAAAGATTTCTACATTGATTCTTTAACAATTAAAGCTCTTTTAATGACTCTGTTTCTTTGCCAAAAGTAGGTTTCTAAAACATTAACTGTAAATTATAAGCATGGAGCATCAAAATCTCTTAAGTCCCAGCATAAACTATCAAACAAAATCACAACTAATTAAGAAAAATCATAAATCAATTAAAAATCAATGCAAAAGTTATTAAGAATCAAAAATAGTTACCATTCATTCATGAAATATGACTTTCTCCATTGTTCAGTGGTTGGGTTTATCTCCTCATGATGTAAACACTCTTATAACAATTATTCATGGATCAAAAGTGTTTTCAACTGAAGATAAATGTTGCAGATGCTAAGAAATCCGTTGCAGATGGGTTGAAAAAACTTTTGCATCTGAAGATAAACGTTGCAAAGCTGAAGATAAACGTTGCAAAACGGTTGAAGAAACCGTTGCAAAACGGTTGAAGAAACTGTTGCCTTTTCTCTGTTCTTCGTGTTCTTCAGCAGCAGCAGAACACTTTTTCCTGTGATGATTTTTCTCTCCTTCTGTTGGCCTCATAAGCTTGACCCAACCTCTCTCAATCTTATGTATCCCTTTAATTGACTTAAGCAACCCTTTTTATACGTCACAAGAGCAAGAAATCTCTAAGAGAAATCTTACATGGAATTTCCGGCGAGCTCCCCCTCCTTTTTGTCAATCCATGGCTTTCTATTTATAGTTCTTAGACCCTCGAAACTCGAAAAGGATATTTACCCATCAATTCTAAACCAATCCAAACTCTAAAAACACGTTTTAATTCTTCAAATCCGAGTAAAACTATTTTCTCTTTATTCACGGTAATAACCTATTTCCGGCTATTTTCATGGCTTGAAACTCTTGTTTTTGACGCCTATTAATCATGTAAGCAACGTGTTATTAGTTTGGTATATCTAAACCTCCTTAAATCCCATAAAATCCGGTTCCGAAACATATCAAGAGAAGCTCCACGCAGAGAAAATATTTTCCCGCTATTTTCCTTTTAAAAAGAAGAGGTGCCCCTATCTAGAAGTGGGGTGTCTTTATCAACCATCCTGGGTGCCTTTAGTAATTTATGGGTGCCTTTATCACTTGTTGAGCCAATTTTTTCACAAATGTTTATTTCTCAAAAATACCTACAAACACATAAAATCACACAATAAGTACCAATCGAGCATTAACAATATAGAGATTTGAGAACAATTTAGACACAAAATTGTCTATCAAAGACTGATTCAACACCATCAGCATATGCTCTCTCCAACTGTGCAAGGGCTTCAGTGGAAAGCCTCAATTATCAGGATAGTCTTTCAGCATCACCTCTAGCCTTGGTAATCACTTATAATAAAGATGCACCTACTTCCTTCAAGTTCTTTTGAATGGCTCACATATGACGACAAAGCCATCCGAAAACAAGCTTTGTTGTCTCAGCTTCCTCCAAGAGTCGGGTCCTTTCAAACTCAAAATCAAAGTCAACTCCAGTGTTCAGCTACTCAATTGGTGCAGTTTTCATCATATTGGCATCTTACGGAAAGGCACCACTTAGAGTACTAACTTCAATAAACTGCATCTGAAGGATCACAAGAACCACACTTGGGGACTGAAGATTTGCACCATATCCCCTCGTTGTCAAGAACCTCTTCAGCTTATAAGGGATTGTCAAACAGAGAGTCACAACCTTAACAAGACCCTTTACTCTCCAAAGATGTGCCACAAAGGTATCTTCATCTCTCTCAACTACGTCGTCATATCTGATAGGCGCCTATGACCCCTGACGAGGCTGAGATGCATCCCAAGCCTATTCCAGAAAATATAACTTCAGGAATCAAAGAAAAGTGTGGTAGGGGACTGCTCACCGCAATATATCATAACAATCAAGGATTCAGAAGATAGCTCAAGAGACGCCTCTTGGGAAATAGTCTTCGAAGACACCCGCAGCACCACATCGACAATAGGATACCTTTCAGATCATCCTCTTCACCCTCGATGCCTCCAGAGTACTTCACCCATATAAGCATTCCAAGCATACCATCATCAAATCCCTAAAGGGTAAAACAAGCTTATAAACCAAAGGGTCAGGATAAGACACAATACATTCAGTCAATACTCATGAAAACGTCCCATTTGCGACTCAACATCCCGGACACCAACAAGGATTTCAACTTCAATTCAAGCTCCTGTTCTAGCCATGGCGCGTAAAGACAACAACAACAATAGGAGATATCAACCTTCCTGGATTCCCTTGCCTGATCATACCCTAGAGGCATGGACTCATGATGATACTGTCAAATCATTCATCGTCAAGCCGCAGACTAAAGTAGATACACCTGGGGACTGAAGGCTTCTTCAGTTTCAGAGATTTAACGCAGTTACCTTCTTCGACCATAGTATTTTATCAACAACAGTAGTAGAAACAAGACCTTTCACTCGCATCATCTTGACGAAAGCATTTGTACGTCAGTACCTCCACAGCTTGTAAGCTTCCTCTCCTAATCTGATCACGTCCATGGCATGGGGACTTCGTCTTTGTTTTTGTTGCTGCTGATTTTAACCACACTGGTCAACTATGGAAGACACACTGAATTTAAAATTATCAAGGTGATGTCATCATTTCCCCTCATGCTCCAAGAAATCCCTAACATACAGTATACGTGGTTATGATAGTCATCCCAACTATCACGATAACAAGACAGCTACAATAAACTCCACTACACAATGAACACTCAAAACGCCTAACCATTTCAGATTCAAGCTTCTCCTCTCAACATATGGCATATGGGCTTATAAGCTGTTGTCAGGAAATCATCTTCTCCAGAAATATGGCTATGATGGTTCAACATCACACACGATTCATAAGTATGAAATATGTAAGAAACGCCAAACCATGAGGCCCTCACTGTTTGTTAGAAGGTTTCCATCCATGAAGCCTATCACAAGGGATCACTTGCCATGAATTCCTAACTTCTACTGATGTCCCCACTTATGTCGCATCATGTTGGAGATCTCACGATGTCAACATACATACATTGTCAACACCTCCAACGCTAGCCTCATCCACAGAACAAAGGATATTCTACCAGACGAGGGATATTCCATGGTAGTAGGGTTTCACACGGGTTTGGGAATCATTCACAGAGCTAGCGTCTTCAAGAAGCTCATATCCTCATGGTGCCAGCACCTACCACCACAAGCTCCTCTATTCGTAGTCGCTCCTACTGTTACACTTGCATCCTATAAACTCGGAAGTTGGCAACAATCGGTGGAAAACGGGACAATGCATCCTTCAAAAAAAAATCATCCATGTCCATGCATGATTGACTGAACATACAAGCTCCGAATCAGAAAACGTCACAAACTTCATGTCATCATTGCTTCTCTAATGTGACCCTTGTCATTTCACATTCTGATATTGTTGTTGTTGTTGGACGAGAGGAGAAGGAAAAAAAGCGCTGGTGTTCGGTGATGGTCAAACAAGAATTTCCTCTTTGAAGCCATGGTCTCGTGCTATACACGGGTCAATCTTGGTCTCTCCATCGTACAAATCAGCCACGCTTCACTAGCTTATACTCTCCAGACGACGTTCTATCATCCTACATGCACTACTACATCAATTATTGCTCCTTCAGCGATTATTCGACATCATCGGAGCGTCAACAAATCAGAATTTCTGGTAAAATCCGACAACTAAGCTCGTTAATTTATTTTGATTTATTTTTCCTAGCTGCAGAAGAATGAAATAAGCACGTATAAAATTCTTACAAGCATCAGGATTATAGATACGTACTCCTATCTTACATTCTGCAAGAAAATTGAGAATTATGACAAGCATCAGAATTATGGATATGTATTCCTATCTTACATTTTGTAAGAAAATTGAATATGATAAAATTCAGATAAGCATCAGAATTACGGATACGTACTCCTATCTTACATTCTGCAAGAAAATTGAGAATGATAAAATTCTGACAAGCATCAGAATTATGGATACGTACTCTTATCTTACATTCTGAAAGAAAATTGAGAATGATAAAATTCTAAAAAACATAAGAATTACTGATACATATTCCTATCTTGCATTCTGCAAGAAAACTAAGAATGATAAAATTCTGACAAACATCAGAATCATGGATACGTATTCCTATCTTAGATTGTGCAAGAAAATTGAGAATGCATGTTCAACTCTTATCTGAATAAGCTATGTATCTCCATTATCGTTTTTTTCCTAGATGCAGAAACATGAAATATATATGCATAAATTTCTGATTAAGCATCAAAATTATGGATACTACTCATATCCTACATTCTATAAGAAAATTAAGAAGGGGTATTCAGCTCCTGGATAAAATTACCTCTATATCTCTTTTGTACATGTATGAGCCTCAAAAATTTCAGGGCTTTACCCGTCAAAACCCTTGTTATTTTATGTGCGCCCATGTAAATTATTTGTATTAATCTAAAGACGTTGATTGTACAAATTGCAAACATTCGGAATAGAGGCTATGATATTTCCGAATGAAAATGTAATTAAATGCATACCATCTAATTGCAGATTCGTATCAAACATTATCTCAAGTAGCAAACTTCCACAGATAAATCTCTTGAAAATATTTTGTATGCACTGCATAAAATTTAAACATAAATGTTAATATTAAATCTCACATGATTGAGAAACCTTAAAAAAGTCATTAATATGGCCACGGTATTAATGAATGCAATGCTAGTGATGCATAGACAATAGCCATAACACTAACAAGCGCCAGCCTTAGAAAGCCTTAACAATGTTCCAAATACCTGAGAGTACAATCGTAGAAAAAGCAACACTTTCTCAGCTAATTGCTACTCTTCTACTAATATCAAACTATTAAATGATAAAAGTCAAACTTTATCTCATCTAGAAGACCACCATCTAGTGCTTACCACGCAACATTACTCGTTCCGCGCTAAGCAGCGGACTTAATGTAGATGGTGGGTTTTTGACAATGACATGGATTGTAAAAGTTACCTTGCCTGGATGCCAAAATATAATAAACAAATTTCTGACCCAACATCAGAATTAGGGATACGTATATCTATCTTACATTCCACAAGAGAATTGAGAAGGACCTTGTAGCTCTTTTGCATATATATGCGCTCGTAGAAAGCTCAGGGCTTTACCAAGCTAAACCCTCATTATTTCATATGAAAATCATCTGCATTAATCAGAAAACGCTGATTATACAAAATTGCGAACATTCAGAATGGACATTATGTAATTTCTGAATAAAAACGCTAATTAGATGCATACCATCTAAATACATAGTCGTATCGAACATTATCTCAAGTCACAAACTTCCACGGCTGAATTCCTTGAATATGTTCTGTATGTAATAAACAAAGTCCAAGCATAATTCCAACAAGTAACTTTAGCGCCAACATTACCCAGCCCACGCTAGCGCCTTGATAGCGCTATCCCCACGCTAGCGCAACACCTCTCCAGCGCCAACGTTACCCGGGTAATGTTGGCGCCAAAACTCCTAGCAACACAAGCAGAAGCTAGCATTAGCGCTGCTAGCAGCACTAGCACCAGAGCATCATTTGTGTTGCTAGCCTAGCACTCTTCTTTCTTACCAGCAACGCCCTCTACCTGTTGCTGCTGCCGCGCCTTGCATGGTTCTACCGCGCCATTCTCCTTTGCTCGTACCAGTGTTATCCTTTACTCGCATGTACCAGTATTATTCTTCGTTGCTAGCGCTATCATTTAGGCCACAACTACGACACTTGTGCTACCAACTCTCCGATTGAGCCAATAACACTTGTTGTACAACAAAACTCACGGCTTTGAATCCATGACTCCGTTAGCTCTCATGAGAAACCAAATCATATTGCATGGAGGGATTATTCATGGGGTTTCGGTTTGGTGGTTATAGCACATGTAGTGGTGACGGTTGAAGCGGTTGAGGAGGTAATGGAATAATGGTTTTCCAGAAACTTCCAAGGATAATGGTCGGTTACACCATTACCCCCATAATCCCCATTACTCCATCTCTCCACTACCTACACCACTTTACAAGGAAAAGTGTGTGTTACCAATCATTATTATAGGCTACTTATCCCATTTCAGAGAGATGTAACAAGTTTATCGTTCTCACAAGCTCTGATATTCTCAATAGTTCAACATCTCTACATACAATTCTTCACGCTTATTTTCCTTCAAATTTCTTTGTTCCCTCCCCTAAGATCAACCCATTTTCTCTTCTTGTGACCAAAGCAGGACGGAACGGCTACTATCGCGGTTTAGGCTTTTCATGGATGATTTTGATTTCCGAATCTAAATAAAGTACTTCAACAGTATATTGTTTATCCTAGAAGTAATTTTGTAGGTAATAATAGTAGCTCAGTTGAATACTTTTGTTACTTGCTCTGACACTTTTTTATCGCCTGGTGGTCACACTGTTGATGCTGGGGAATTACTTTTATGTTAAGCTGCACACCTGGTTACCTTCTTGTCGTATTTCCCCTCCTTCTGTGGATGAGTTGAGTCTCACTTTAGATCAGGGATCTCGTATGGAATGCAAGGTTTCTCCATTCTTAATATCTGAAAGAAAACCAGTAATAACTTCATGGTACAAGAGAATATTGGCAAAGTGAGCATGATCACTTCGTTAAATTCGTTCAAGTAGTTTTTACAGAGTCACGCGATCCCCTTATGATGATGCCTTGTTGAACCGTCCTAGGTTACAACCTCTTCCCGCTAGTAAACATGTAGTTCTTTCTGAGCCAACTAAGTAAGTATTCATAACTTTGTCTTTCCTTGTTATTTGTATGTATATATATTTAACATATTTATGGCTCCTTTTGACTAGAGAGGACGTCAGGTGAAGCATCGAAATGGAGAAAAAATGCAAAACAAAGTGACAGTCCCCAAGCAGTAGAGATTAGGTCAAACAACCGTGCTGGTGGAATCCGTACTGACACTAGTAATTCTTTCATTATTAGAGTATGAGTCGTTCACTTTAAAAGCATTAACCTTTATTGGCTTGGCTAAAAATATGTGTCATTGACAAGGCTTTTCTTTCATCTTTGTGCCAACAGTAACATTCCACGCATATGGGTGTGTTGGAATCTTCTTTTGGTGGTTCTGTGGCACATGTGGACACTTCTGTAGTGTCACAGGAAAATATCCATGATGTTCCTTTCCATGGTTGGACCTAAGATGCGTGATAAATGATTCAATATGATGCTTTACTTGAAGGGGAGTTGGATTCACCCATTTGGAAAAATATTAAAAAAGCATTTATCCATTCATAACTTCTGACTAGAGAAGAATTGAGTTTTCCAGTAAACTCGAGTCCCCAAGCATAAGAGGTATGAAGGATATTAAGTGGTAAAGAGATAAGTTCATTAAGCTTTACTTGAGCACGATACTTCTCCACATATAATGTTTCACTTTTTCCTGTTATTGTTTCATAGCCATCAAGTATTGAGATTCTTCCAGGTACAAAGGAGGATCATCTACCATAACTCTCTTATCAGATGCAGATTTATCTGCTCGAAGTGGGCATGGCAATGAAGATGTCTTGGGAGTTTTAGTCTGGTCATTGTGTAGCTATGGACATCCCAGGATCATGTCATCACCGAGATCTTCCTTGATGATGTAAAATTTGGTTCTCGCACATATAGAGCCCATTTGCACTTCAAGATCAATATAATCATAGGCGTTCATAGACTTTCCTTCCGGTTATTGAATTGGGGTTGGTGCATGGACAGCTTTACTACGAATGCTCCCTACAGCTCGGAGTGTCTAGACAGGGATGATGTTGACTGTAGTGCTTGCATCGATTAAAGTTCTTCTAAATTTAGTGTTTCTGAGGCCAGCAGCTGTGTGAATTCCCAGTGACACTTTTCTCCATCTTTACCCATATGTGCAGGTTCAGTTTGTGCTTTGACTTTATTAAGTGAAGGTAGCTTCTTGTCAGATACAACGTTATTAAGAGCAGTGAATAGGTCTTCTTGCGCCTTTGAGAGGTATAAAAGTTCACATACACGCTTCATCAGAGATTGAAGTACTAGTTGATTGGTGGGATCTTCAGACATTAGAAAATGCCTAAAAGGGACAGGGTTCTTATGTACACCTTCATTTCCCAAGTTCAATTCTCCTGACTCAATCTTCTCTTTGAATATCCGCTTCAAGGCATTGCAATCACTTGTAGGGTGATCAACAAATATATGGAAGTGACAGTACTTAGGATCTACCATTTCTTGATTTGTTAGTGGAAGTCGGATGTGATGTAAGTTAATTGCACTATCTTGAATCCAAACTTCTAAACGCTCGATCAATTCTTCAATTGGAAAAGAGAAATTTACGGCTGCTGGAGCTTCCCTTGGTTGTTGTTGTTGGCATCGGGCTGATGGTGGAGATGCAGCTGCTTTGTTATCTTCGAGGTGGTCGGACTGCTGGTGGTGCTGGAGTTGGAACTGGTGCTGGTGTTGTCCGCTTGGATTGTGGCTCTGATACTGAAGTTTTCCTCTTACCTCCTTCAGTAATAGCACCTAAAGATAGTTGTGTGCTGTATTTCCTTTGAGTCAGGCGTCGATCGCTACGAGTCTCACGTACTTCTTCATTCTTGACAGGAAGTATTTTCCTCTCTAGTAAAGCAGGTGCAGTAGTGGTCGACCGTTTGGCAGCTTCATTAACTCAAAGAATGTTTGAAAGCTAAAATTCTCCAATAGAGCACGATAAACTGGTATCATACCATTGATGCAGAGTTCTACCAGTTGTAGTTTAATTATATCTGGTTCATGGCAGTCTAGTGTATGGACTCTGAACCGCTTCACAAAATCACTGGGATGCTCATTAGTCCGCTGAAACATGCTTCCCTAGTCTAATAATGTGACTTGTTCAGATACAAAGAAGTACTTTCTGTAGAATGCATTAACCATCTCACACCACTTAAAAATATTGTTGGGAACAATATTATCGTACCATGTGTACGCTCTTCCAGTTAGAGACTTGGAAAATTCTCTCAGACGCAGCACATGGTTGGACTCATACTTCCCTAATGATTATAGAAATCGTGAATTATGTTCACGGGCATTCCTTGTTCCATTATAGAGTGAGAATGAAGGAGATGAATATCCCCTAAAAAAAGGGATCCTTTGTATCTCATGTGAATAAGGAGGTTCATGTTGATGAATAGCAGATGAACTTTTTTTTAAAAAACTTTGGAAAAGCGGCTCTAAATTTTCACGAGTAACAAAGTTAGGCTGATGGCTCCTCTTTAGCATATTAGGAGAATACGAACTCCATCCTTGTCCTGAGAATGATCCGTTGATGTGTTGGCATCAGCAGTTTCCTCTGAAGTATTTTTAGTCTGCTCTGCAGGTGTTATTTTCTCTGTAAGAGTCTTGAGGAAGGTGAGAACCTCCTTATGAGTTGTAGTGATCTTCGTTGAGTCCTGAAAAGGCTTCTTATGTTTGTATCAAATCGATGATGGTAGGAGGAGTCTCTTCATCCCTTTCTTCTTCATTGTGTTGCTCAAATAAAGGAGGAGTGTTATTGTCGATATTGGTAACCATATGAGTGTTAAATGGAGTACTAGTATAGGTACTGGCAGAATTCACATTGGGGGTAGTATTTGACCCCGACCTAAGATCTACCATTTTTAAAACTGAGACAATTGGGAAATTGGAATTAAGAGATTGATCTCCCATTGTGGTCTCCAAAATGTTTATGGAGAAAACGAACTTGAATGCTAATTTAAAAATGGGTTGAGAAGGTGATAATTGGTTTAACCCTTAAATATTTGTATTGTTGAAGAACTTTCATTAGAATCGAGAGATCAGTCTGTACAATCCTGGCCTAAATCAAGCAATGGTCGTTCGAGTCTTGCTTTAGTCACAAAGGAGAAGAAGAAGGTTTGGTATTAGGGAAGTGTTTATGGGGAAAACGAATTAAGATGCTAATTTAGGGAAATTGGGGTGAACATGTGATAATTCGTCTAATCCTTAAACATTTGTACTGTTGAAGTACTTTATTTAGATTTGAGAGATCAATCTATAAAATTTGGTCTGATCCAAGCAATGGTCGTTCCAGTCTTGCTTCAGTCACAAAGGAGAAGGATAAGGATTGGTCTTAGGTATGGAAACGAGAGAAAGATTGATGTTAGAGTACCAGACTCTGTAGGATATAATAAGTGTGAATAGCTATGAACAATTCTCTATATGTGAGAATATTGTATGAATGATTGAGTTGTTCTTGTTATACTTGTCTTAGACTTCAATGGACTGAGGAATCTATTTATATCATAGCTATTGTAATTGTTAACCTAACCTCATCATGTGAAGAAAGTATCGATGGTTAGGTAGTGGTGGAGTGGATATGGTGGAGGATGTGCTGATAACCGTTCCCCACTTCTCTACTCAACTGCTAATCAAACTTTCCAGGTTCTCTGTAGTGAGTGCAATGTTGCACCACGTGTCGTAGACCGCCAGACCAAGACCCTAATGAATATCCCCCGATTTGTGACATCTTTGATCTCTCGTATAATTTTGTTGCATTTAAGCATTATTAATGTTAAGTCAAATGAGGCCTGCTTAGTTGGTCTCTTGACTAAATACTTGTCTTGCTTGATTAGCCTGATGAGTCTAGCAGACTTAAAATAAAATATATATTTATTTGATTTATTTTATTCATGAGAAACAGTTCTGTGTTCAACTAGGTCAATTTGCATTGACATGCTTGCTCTGCAGAAATAGTTGTAGCATGCCGAGCATGAGCATAATAAGTGAGGCTTAGTATGGTCCTTAATAAACACGTTAATTAGGGTTTTGGAACTTGTATATGTGAAGCAAGATCAGATAGACAAGCATTAGGAGCTAAGCCTAAGACGGATTAGCTTAGGAGCCAAACCTAAGTCGGACATGCTTAGGAGCTAAGCCTAAGTCGGATTAGGCTAAGGCCTAAGAAGGATTAGCGTTGTACTAAAAGGGTCAGATGAACAAGCCTAATCCTAAGCTAAGACGGACAAGCATTGTGTTTAACCTAAGCTGAACAAACCTTGTGCTTTTTACCTAAGACGGACAAGCATTGTCTTAAGACCCAAGTGATAAGTGCATAATTTACATATTTTAAGTATCATCTCCTTATACTTATTTGCTAGAATTTGTGTGAATTATTGTGTGTTATTATTACTTTTGTAGTTATTGTGTTTTATTAGGTTACATCTCTGAAAGAAGTGAAATTGAGCTCTACAAGGAAGAATTGCTAAAGACCCAGTGTATCTCATTGAAATCCAGGATTTCTATCCCATCTTCTAGATAATTGAAAGGCGAAGCCAACGCAAAAAAAAATGAGGTCATTCCGAGTTCGTATGAAGAAGTTATGAGCAAAACCGTGAAACCAACTTGGATTTGGTATCTGTTGGGCCTTGTTGGGCCTTATTGGGCCTGCACGGGAAGAGAAATAAGGGAAGCGTTTTGGGCTCGCCTTTGACGTGAAAATTAGGGTTTTTATTGTTTTTGAGGAGGTTATATCTCATAATTGGATAAAGAATCAAAAGTAAGTGGAAAAGTTTAATGAGTCTAGGTTTCCTAGTTGTATAAGGATCAAGAGGAGGTTACCAAAGCCTATATAAAGGGGAGCCTAGATACAATTTTGAAGACAACTTCACACAGATAGAATTTATTATTTTCTTAATCAATTTGTAATGGCTTTTAAGAAAGCCATGTCTAGCTAAACTCCACCACTGGGACAATGGAGGAAGCCATATTTCATGAATGAATGGTAACTATTTTTGATTCTTAATGAATTTTGCATTGATTTTAATTGATTTATAATTTTTCTTAATTAGTTGTGATTTTGTTTGATGGTGTATGCTGGGACTTAAGAGCTTTTGATGTGCCATGTTTGAGATTTACAATTAATGTTTTAGAAATCTACTTTTGGCAAAGAAACAGAGTCAATAAAAGAGCTATAATTGTTAAAGATTTGTAGAAATCATTCAGAAGTGATTTTTGTGGAATCCTGAGTTCCAGTTCTTCCCAATATTATTAAAATCTTTTACTTGTTTTCTTGTTTAAATCAAAATTACTTGGCGTTCACTATTCTAGGTGAACTAGGAGAGGACACGATAGTTTTTGTAAAGATGTTGCAAAATTGTATAGCTAGTTTTGATTATAATTATAAAATCGGCAACTCTCTTTTCTTTAGATTAGGTATTCGCTATCCAAAAAGGGGTGGGCGCCCTGCTTGTGGCTAGGCTCCCCACTTTATCTTTGTAACACGCTTTATCCATCTAATCAAATCTCTTTTATAAAAAAAAAGTAATAATAATAATAATAAATTGGGCCTCAAAGATGTCCCTCTTCCTGGGATTAACCAGTCAATTGGGCCTCGGCAGTTCCGGGATGTGCTTTGTTATAGACTTGGTATACCTTTGTTTGCAGAGAACAACATATGCTCCAGCTGCGGTAGAGCAATGAACGTCTTCGGCAACCACACATTACATTGTGCCAGCGAAGTGGGGCTCAAGTACAAACACGATTTGGTGCAGGACGTGGTTGCAGACATGTGCTACAGGGCCGGGGTGTCCGCTCGTAAGGAAGTCAAACTGGGATTCCTGTCTGACGATGAACATTCCTTGCAGCCAGCGGATATCCTTGTATATAACTGGGAGAATGTCCGTGACGTCTGCTTTAATGTTACCGGGGTGTCCCCTTTCACAGGAGGGGGAGAGTCGTTTTCTTGCCAGGCCAAGCCATCTCGAACACAATTGTTCGGAAATGCAAAAAATACCTAGACAAATGTGAGGCGCATGGATATGGCCTTGGTTTGTTGGCGTTCACTATTCTAGGTGAACTAGGAGAGGACACGATAGTTTTTGTAAAGAGAATGCAAAATTGTATAGCTAGTTTTGATTATAATTATAAAATCGGTAACTTTCTTTTATTTAGATTAGGTATCGATATCCAAAAGGGGGTGGGCTCCCAGCTTGTGGCTAGGCTCCCCACTCTACCTTTGTCATACGCTTTATCCATCTAATCAATTATCTTTCATAAAAAACTAAATAAAATAAATAATAATAGTAATAATAATAATAATAATAATAATAATAATAATAATATGAAGTGGGATGTTCCCAACAGGAGAGTTTGTTTCATTGCCAATTTAGGAACTTCGACGGGTGCAACAATGGTGTGGGGGGAGGGGTTTGAGAAGATCAGGTTCGTATATGCACCTCCATGACAGGCACCTTCCTAGAGAGGAGGCCAAATTCATGTGCGGGGATAGGATCAATTGTGAATTAGGCATATAGAATGCTTGGGAAATGGTCTTGTCTAGCTTACAGATGTGGCTTTGCACCCATTGCATGCACATCTACTCATGGAGAAGACCCTGCAGGATGCATGAAGGAAGCTTCATCCCAAGGCCATACAATGGGTCTTCTGCTGACTTCTTAGTGCATGGCCTGGACGAACCCCTTGCAGCTTCCACAGAGCCAAGTGTCCCAGGGGAGACAGTGGTACCAGCAGGTTTGACATTGGGATTTCTCAATCAGGCCTTCCAGATGAACTGCACAAATGTAGCCAGCATCCCCCCCCCCCCCAATGTAGGCTCAGTTTCTCCAGAACCTTAAAGGCCATCTTGGACAGGGTCATTGCTATCCCCCTGGACCTGGATGTATGGATACAACTCCTCCTCCTTCTGTTCTGTACCCTGAGTTTATATGCTCCCAAGAGCACAATGGAAGAAAGGTCAAGGACTAGAAGGAGGCTCCAATCAAGTATCATAAACCAGGCTCTCCTCTTGTGGAATGACAGTGGCTGCTTCAACTTGGTGCATACCCTCCTTGATCAGCTGAAGCATCTCCAAAAGAGAAAATCCAACAATAGGAAAGCTGGTGGTTCAAACCTTGCTGCTTGCAAGAAGAATTTGAGCTATGGCCAATACACAGCTGCCATCAAGGTCTTGGCTTCTAGCGGAGTTGCTCCCAAGTCACAAGCCACCCTCCAGGAGCTAAGACAGAAACACCATAGTGTTCCTCCACCAGTTATCCCTGTTGAACCTGTGCAAGTTGAAGCCCTGAGTGTGGAAAAAAGTGCAGTCCTGAATGCCATCAAGGGCTTCCCAAAAGGCACTTCATGTGGGAGGGATGGCCTCAGGGCCCAACACCTTCTTGATGCTCTTTGTGGCCCTGTTTCTGCAGTTGCAGATGAGTTGTTTACCTCCATAACAGCTATGTTCCATCTATGGAGTATATTGCTAGTGCTCCCCTAACTCCCATGCTCAAACCTGGAGGGGGGATGAGGCCAACAGCAGTAGGCACTATCTGGAGAAGGCTATGTTCAAAACTTGCTGCCTCAGCTATCAGCAAGGAAATGGCTGCATACCTAGGTGATTATCAGTTTGGAGTATGGGTCCAATGTGGGGGAGAATCCATCCTTCATTTTACAAACAGACTCTTTGAGCTACAAGGTAACTCATATAACAATACTATGCTCCTTATTGATTTTAGAAATTCCTTTAACATGGTTGAAAGATCAGCCATGATTAAAGAAGTCAGAGCCAAGTGTCCTAGCATTTCCAGGTGGGTGGAGATTTGTTATGCCAAACCTGCCAAGTTATATTATAATGACTCCATCCTCCAGTCTGCACAAGGAGTTCAACAAGGTGACCCCATTGGTCCTTCACTCTTTACTTTAACCCTTCACCCTCTTATCCTCTAAATAGCCTCAGAGTGTACCCTTGACATGCATGCTTGGTACCTGGATGATGGTACCATTGTTGGTGACACCTAGGAGGTGGCCAGGTCTCTTAATATCATCCAGTCTGAAGGTTGTATGAGAGGGATGTTCCTTAACATCACCAAAACATGGTTGTTTTTGCCTAAAGTTGACCCCAGAAACTTGGAGGATGGGACTTTCCCTGCTGACATTAGCCGGCCTATACAGGGAGTGAAGTTGCTTGATGGTCCAGTAAGTCTTGACATAAGGTACTGCAGTGACTTTGTACAAGGAAGGGTGGAGAAGACTCTTCAGCTCATAGAGACCTTGAAGACTTTACAAGACCCATAGTGTGAGCTTCTCCTTTTACGCAACTGTGCTGGAGTTTCCGATTTGTACTTCAGAATGAGGACAACCAAGACTCAGGCCCTTCAGTCCCCTGCAGCCCACTATGACCAGCATCTCCACCTGTTCCTTAGTCACATTATTACAGGAGATGGAGCTGGGTGTGGCCCACTACAGCAGCGTCTTGCAACCTTACCTATGAGGGATGGTGGGCTTGGTGTCTACACTATGGAGGACACAAGTCACTATTGTTATCTTGCCTCTTATGCTCAGACCCAACAACTGCAGAATACCATCCCCAGCACTCACCAGGAAGAAGATACACACCACTGCTTCCAGCAGGCTCTCTCCATATTTACCCAGGTATGTGGCTTGACCTCCTCTTTCGACATCAAAGCTACTGCCCCCATCCCAATGCACTCTTTGGCGGCCCACTACTTCGATGTTGTTTAGAAGAGTATCCCCATCAGATTCACCATGTCTGATCTAGAAATGATCCTATGGCAATGTACCAAGTTGAACCAGGCCCAAAGAATTCCTCATGGAAGTTCCCATTGCTGGGCTTAACCAATCAATTGGGCCAAGGCAGTTCCTGGCCGTGCTGGGCTACAAGCTTGGTATTTCCTTTTTTGCAGAGAACAATGTATGCTCTAGCTGTGGCAGAGGCATGGATGTCTTTGGCGACCATGCATTATATTGTGCCAGTGAGGTGGAGCTCAAGTTCAGACATGATTTGGTCCGGGACGTGTTCGGGGACATCTGCTTTAGAGCTATCTTCTCGAAAAGAGGTTAAATTGGTCTTTTTTTCTGACGACGGGCATTCCTTACGGCCAGCGGACATCCTTGTTTATAACTGGGAGAATGACCGTGACGTTTGTTTCGATATCACTGGGGTGTCTCCTTTCACAGGAGGTGGGAGAGTCGCTTTTTCTCCCGGCCACGCCATCTCGAACGCCATTGCCCGGAAACGAACCAAATACCTGGACAAATGCGAGGCTCATGGATACGGCCTCGGAGTGCTGGCTTTCACCACCCTAGGTGAACTGGGAGAGGACACGATAGTTTTTTTAAAGAGGTTGCAGAATTGTATATCGGTGATATTTGAAATAACAAGAATAAAACTAAATGTTATATATTATTCTTGATTAAACCCCCAGAAACTTTCTTAAGAGCTTGAGCTTATGAATTCTGATAAATACTTTGATGACAACTGTGGATAAGGGGTCCATGTTTCATGTTCTGGAAAACACTGTAGCTCGGGTACTTTTTCTGAATTCGAAAACCGTGTTTTATTTTTTATCTAGTCATTTTCTATTTTTCGGTACCATATATTCATTTAGTTTTCATTGCTAGTATTCCTTGTTCCTTGTTTTCATATAGTTATTTAAATTTCTATTGCATATTGCATAAAAACTCTAATATGAGTGTCTTAGCTTGGAATTGCCAAAGTTTATCTCTTATCTAACTAGAGATCACCTGCATGACATAATCCATAAGAATGATCCTAATATTATTTTTCTATATGAGACTAGGATTTTAAAATTGAATATTAATAAACTTCTTAGGCCTTACAATTTTTCCAATATTATTTTTTTTTCTTTAATTGGGTTACCTAGTGATTGAGCTTTATTATGGAAACATGGCTTCTCTTTTAAAGTAACATATGTTCACTATAACATGATTCATGTTTTGGTTAAGAGTTTTACTTCAAAGCATGGTTATTATCTTGTGTTTATGGTACTCCAAATAATACAACAAAAAGAAACATCAAAGACTTAGGAGTTGATATCAATCAACCATGGGTTGTTGTTGGGATTTGAATATTACTCTTTAAACTTATTCAATAGCTCCTTATATCATTTTTTTAATTAAAAAAGTTGACTTGTAATAACTGCAGTTTGTGGTTAAAAAAAATTCTTGGTCTAGCAACAAAGTGGGAACTGGAGAACAAGATTACGATTGGATAGAGCTTCTACTGTGATTGGATTACGAAATTATCTGATTCTTAGTTTATTCATCTACTTCAGCTAGAGTCAGACCATATTCCAATTTTGTTAGATACTTCCAACATTGGTGTGCAAAAGTGTAGAAGATTCTGAAAAATATTTACTTCTGATGGATAAATAATGCGACATATAAAGAACAAGTTACTAATTCCTGGCATTCTTATGTGGTGGGGTCTCTGCCTATATATTGATCATGAAACTGATAATTCTTATTTTATTAAATAAAAGTTTGGTAACATCCACCAGAGTATAAATGATTTTCAAGATTAGTTGAGCTTCATTCAAAATAAAGTGTATAGTCCCCAGAATATCATTCAGGCAAAACAAATGTTACAGAGATGGGAATTCAAGAAGATTTTTTTAAACGAAAATCAATATATCAATTTTTAAGGAAGCGACATAAATTGAATATGTTACCTTATGTAATAAAATAGATTGAAACAATTAAAGAAACAAAATATTGATGCTATGAAGAACCCAAATAAAGAACAGTATAGAAGTATAGTTGCGTTGGAAGCTTTGCAGACTCATAACTATAACAACATAAATTTTAAAACTCAGCTCCTACGGAATAACACTATGAAAAGACGTGGGTACTAAGTACACCACCGATATTTTTCGTTTTAACCTATATAAACAAACTTTTTATAAACTTTTTGATCTTATAGAGATTAAATACTAACAAATAAAGCTATCTTGGATATAATCTTTGTTCCAAACAAGGAATAAATTAAAGGATCGATCCAAGTTATGTATTAATATACAAGTTTATTACTTTAATTATAAATCTAAAAAATGTAATTGCGGAATAAATAAATAACACAGACACACAAGATTTTGTTAACGAGGAAAAATGCTTAGCAGAAAAACCCCGAGGCATATTCTAGTTTTGAATACTCTCAGTATTAAGCCGCTACACTCATGCCTACTCGTAACCTAGTGTAGTTGAGACCGAATAAACTACCCCTAGTTACTCATTTTCCTCAGTATCCTTGCGCCTACAACCAATCTAACCTACACATGTGAATCTTTCAATATAGACTATTGTCAAGAGTAGCATCACCAGTGTTGAAGACTTCTGCAACCCACTCATGTAGGATGTCTTACAAACATTAAATGACTAAAATATTTGGTATCCACTCACTACCAATCACAAATACAAAATGTATAAGATGATTATGTTTTGAGTCACGGTTCTTCCGTTTAATATCTATAATACCAAGAGAATCAAGATAACTATAGGTGTTAATAAAGACATATCCAAACAGAAAAGAGAGTAAATATTAACTAACGGGAAGAAGCATATTATGTTATAAGTATTATTACTAACGTGTTTCTGCATATACTACTATGATAAAATTTATGTTCGGATTTAATATCATCC
Organism: Papaver californicum; assembly: GCA_023531435.1. Taxonomy (NCBI): domain Eukaryota; kingdom Viridiplantae; phylum Streptophyta; class Magnoliopsida; order Ranunculales; family Papaveraceae; genus Papaver; species Papaver californicum. The sequence goes on from JAJJMC010019832.1 coordinate 1,162,285, forward strand.
TAGCTTACCTTTAGGGGGAGTAAAAGAACTGTTATCCTTCAATAATAGTGTTTAATTTGAATTTTTACATGAAAGAGATGTTGAAGACATGTAATTTCAAGTCATATGGAAGAATATTTAAAAAAAAATTATGTTCTATAATTTATCAGTCAATTTATGTAGATATCCATATGTAAAAAACTTAATCTTTAAAACTGAAAAAAGGTGGAGATTGTTAGCGCACTGCTTGGTTGACCTCATAGGTATGTCAAGTATGGTTTTCAAGTTTAGGTACCAAAACTCACCGCTTGAATTGCTTAGAAAAGTCACCTTCGTTAGGTTAGACTTAAGACTTAGAAGATTACTAGTTAGTCTTGAAGATTTGAAAACGAAGAACTGATGAACAAACAAAAACATTATCCTTCTGTTTGTGAGGAAAACGAATTTGAAGGCTAATTTAGAAAAAGTTGGGTGAGCATGTGATAATTCGTCCAATCCTTAAACATTGGTATTGTAGAAGTAATTTTTTTAGATTCGAGAGATCAATCTGTACAAACATATCCTAGACCAAGCAATGGCCGTTCCAGTCTTGCTTCAGTCACAAAGAAGGAGGAGAATAGTTGGTCTTAGGGAGGGAAACGAGAGAAATATTGAGTTCAGCGTATCATACTCTGTATGGTGTAATAGGTGTGAATTGATATGAAGAATTCTTTGTATGTAAGAAGAGTATATGAATGATTGAGTTGTTCCACTTGTGTTGTTCTTGTTATACTTTTCGTGGACTTCAATAGATTGAGGAATCTATTTATACCATATCTATTGTAACCGTTAATATGACCTCATCATGTGAAGAAAGTTTCGATGGTTGAGTACTGGTGAAGTGGAGATGGTGGAGGATATATTGATAATCGCTCCCCAGTCTGATTGAGGTTGAATGACAGTTTCTCAACCTACCACTTCTCTACTCAACTTCTAATTGAACTTTCCAGATTCTCTGTAATGGGGGCGCTGTAGCACCAAGTGTCGCAGACCACCAGACTAATACCCTAGTAAATATCCCCCCATTTGTGACATATTTGATGTCTCGCGTAATTTTGTATCATTTAAGCATTATTAATGTTAAGTCGAATAAGACTTGTACAATTAGTCTTTTGACTAAAGACTTGTCTAGCTTAACTATCCTGATGAGTCTAGCAGACTAAACTTAAAATAAAATATTTATTTATTTTATTTTATTCATGAGGAACAGTTGTGTGTTTAACTAGGTCAATTTGCATTGACATACTTGCTTTGCAAAAAATAAGTGTAGCATGCTAAGCATAAGCATATATATATGTGAGTGAGGCTTAGTAGACAAGCATTGGGAGCTAATGTTAAGACAAACAAACATTAGGAACTAATGCCTAAGACGGATAAGCATTAGGAGCTAATGCCTAATACGGATTATCTTATGAGCTAATGCCTAAGTCGGACATGCTTAGGAGCTAAGTCTAAGATAGATTAGTACTAAAAGGGTAAGACTGACAAGTTTAATCCTAATCTAAGGCGTACAAGCATTGTGCTTAGTCCCTAAGAAAGACAAGCTTTATGGTTTACCTAAGTCGGACAAGCCTTTTGATTTACCTAAGCCGGACAAGCTTTTTGCTTGAGATTAAACTAAGACGGACAAGGCATATATCCTAACTAAGACGTACAAGGTCCGTATCCAAGCTAAGACGGACAAGGCTCGTGGCTAAAACATTTGTAATGCTTATTAATAAGGGCATAATATACATATTTTAAGTACTATTTTATTATACTTATTTTCTAGATTCGTTGTGAATTACTTTATATTAGTATTACTTTTGTATATTATGTCAAAAAACGTGGAAACGGAGTGTTACAAGGGAAGAATTGTCAATGACCCAGTGGAATTCTGTCAAATACTGGATTTCTTCTCACCATGTTGAAGAGAACGAGAAAAACTAAGCCAACGACGAAAGAATGAACTCATTCCGACTAAGTATGAGGAAGTTAGAGGCGAAAAGAGGAATTAAACTTGTCGATTTCACGGAATTGACAGTTAAATGAGTTTAATTGAAAACTGCTAAAGGAACCTGAATAATTTCTAAGGGGTGCTGAGTATATGAATTCTTATAAAGGCATCTGACAGTGTGTTAAGGGATTCCTTCTTATTTTTTAAAAATTCGAACAGAGAAACCAGGGTTTTATCTGCAGATATCTGTGATTGATCGTGATGATTATATTTGCAGAGATGAACCTAATTTTCAAGCTTATGTGGTTGAAGTGACTTGATAAAGTTTTTAGAGGACATGGGTAATGATAGGAAAAACTCAATGGCTTCGGTGATGTTTGAGTACGAGGGTAAACCTAAGAAGAAGAGTTGATGTTGGTAACGTTGTTGCTGCCATTAGAAGGAATGAGATGAATCTGTGATGGTTTGGTTTCTGAGTTGTATTTCCAATGTCAGTTGGAGAAGAATGGTGATGGCAGTTGATCAGCATGATGGATTGATCGATGTTGAAGCTTAATCAAGACGTGATGAAAATAGTGATTGGTATGGTTTGATATTACTCTGATTATCTTGATGGCCAATGATGATGACTTATATTGTTATCCTCGCAAGGATGAGTAATAACTTGTACTCGTGAACTGGCATTGAATTTGCTGACAATTAGTAACCAAAAGTGAGTAGGTTGTGAATGGTTTCAGTGATGGAGTTATTGGTGTTGTTGCTCAAGCTCGGATGTTGAGTTAGAACAGAGAAGGACATGCAGAAAAGAAAGAAGAGGAGTTGATGTGTGTTAATGATGGTTGATTGATATGATAGCAGTGAGGTTGTTGGGTTAACATGGAAAGCTGGAGTTTGTTAAAGAAGGAAACAGAAGTTGAAAACAACAGGGAAACATTCAGTTGATTCCTACCTAGCCGTAGAATTGAAAGAAAAAAAGGAAAAACTCAGGACAACTTACGTCCAGGTTTTATCTAGCCCTAGAAATCACCGAGGAAAAGAAAAGAAGGTTAGAGTTAGGGAACTTTGTTGGCTAGTCCAAAATACCCGGACCGAGTTAACCATAAGTCCACCCGGGAAAACCCATTTATCCATGAGTCCAAAAACGTTTTGAAAACCAATTACAGTTATACCCATCACGTGTATTCATCCCATGAACTCCACCTCCTCCACCTACTACACTACACGCATTCTTAACAGAAATTTAGTTTCAGCTACTCCACCCACCACTTCATTACTTCTCTAAAACCTAGGAAAAAATCAAAATCAAAAAACACCTGAAACCAAATCGAAAAACAGATACCAAAAAACAAAAATCAAAATTTGTAATAGCAGGCTTTGATTCTTTGAGCATTATACAACTCAAACCTAAGATACTGTCAGCATTATAGTACTGCATATTTTCCACCTAAAATGGGTACCAAGAGAAAAATCAACAGAAGAATAAAAGAAATAGTGATTGAAGAACACGATACTCCTCAATCTCCACCACCGAATAAAAACAAGAAAGCTTCTACAGTAGATTCTATACCAACAAAATCAAAAAATAAGAAGAACAATGAAGTTGTTGATTCTCCAACAACATCAAAAAAAAATGAAACAAATTGTTGTTGATTCTCCAACAAAATCAAAAAAAAAGAAGAACAAAGAAGTTATTGATTCCCAAACAAGATCAAAAAAAATGAAACAAACTGTTGTTGATTCTCCAGCAAAATCAAAAAGAAGAATAACAATGAAGTTGTTGATTCTCCAACAACATCAGAAAAAAATGAAACACCTGTTGTTGATTCTCCATCTACAAAGAAGAAGAAGAAATCTCTTGTTGTTCATTCTCCATCAACATCACAGAAGAAGAAGAAGGGTGTTGTTGTTTCTAATAAAAAAAGGTACTGATTCTAATCATCGGTGCATATCAATAAATAACATATTTTGTTCATGTTATAGGAGTTAGATCTAGCATACAGCATCGGTACATATCAATATATTTTTTTCGTCATGTTATAGCACATAGATCTAGCATGCAACATAGGTTATGTATTGATATGTACTTGGTTTTTAGTATATATTGATCAGTACATATCAGTATATACTTATTTTCATGTTATAGCATCTACATCTTGATTGCAGGATAAGTATATATTGATATGTACTTTGTTCTAGATATTGAGTTGGATCAGTACATATCAATATATACTTTTTTCATGCTATAGATATAAAGCATATATATCGATGTATACTGTTCTATATTATAGCATTTATATCTTGCATACAGGATAAGTATATATTGATATGTACTTTGTTCTAATCTTGAATTGGATCAATACATATCAATGTATACTTTGTTCATAATATAACAGATAGTAAATATATACTTTGTTCTATATTATAGTACATATTGATATATTGTAGGGTTATTGACAGTGTGTTCATTATACAGGTTGTGTGAAGAAAACCACAAAGAAGACAAAAGCACCTACACCTGCTAGGAAGATATACAGAAGTGGTTTCATGGGGATTTTTGCACTTGTTAAAGCAATCAAGGATGAAAAGCTTGAGTTGAGTGAAACTCAGTTGCGGATAATTAGTGAGCAATCATATGGGAACCTTTTTTTGATGTTCTGGTACACAAATCTTGGTGCAGATCACTGGATGAAGAATAAAACTGATGTGACCAATCATATAAAGTGTTATAAGAGAAGTAAAGTTGTGGATGAGCTCACATTTGAGTTCAAAAGTCATGGAGTTTTACATATTCTGACATCCACTCCTGAAGAAGTAGGTGTTATCTTTGGAATGCCAAGAGAAGGAAAAAGACAACATGAAGATATAATGCTGACATCAAGGGGTGGATATCGAAAAAACGCTTTCTTCCAAAGGTTCTTTGGTGATGTACAAAAGACTAAAAAGGTAAATAGAGTGAGGATACAAGAAGAAGTCTTGAAACTTCTAAGAAAAAACCAGCAACTAAGAAGAAAGAAAATGAAAAAGTTAAAGAATCTGAAGAAAAACAAAGTGATGAAGAAAATGAAGAAATTGGGAGTGATGAAGAAAATGAAGAAGAAGAAAGTGAAGAAGATATTGAAGAAGGGAGTGAGGAAAAAAATGAAGAAGTGATAGATGTTGAAGACCTTGTAAGGCTTATATGCTTGTTCATGTGTATCACTTTGTTTTTCACAACAAAAGATGCACATGCCTTGGATGATTTAATACATTCTTACCTAGAAAAGTCACGAAATGACAATGTAAATGCAGTCGAGAATACTACCGGCTGTCTGAACTATTTGTTGGTAAGGAATACGTACTAAAAATCATTTTAGTAGTTTACTCAATGAAAATCATGATTTACTTTTAAATTTGGTTTGGTGATTTTTTTTTCCAAAACAGATTTGGTATGCAGAGTATACATATTTGTTGGAACCGGAGGAAATAAAGACGATTCCACAAAAATGTTTGTTCCAAGAGCTATCAAATGGAATCTATCAAAGTTATGTGTTGCACTCCAAAAAGACATTGATACAACTGAATATGAGGTAAGAAAAATATGTACTTATTTACTACATTTATGATGTTGTGTTATCCTACAGTATATAATGATATATATTGAATGTATGATGTTTTTTATCCTACAGTATTTTGATATGTATTGAAAAAACTTATTTTTATAGTACATATTTCTGAGTACATATTTTATTCAATACAAATGTGTTTATCAATATAACTGTAAATATCAATATGCACTTGATTACAAATGTGTTTTATTATTGTCATATACCTGTACATATCAATATGTACTTGATTACAAATGTGTTTTATTATTTTCATATAACTGTATATATCAATATGTATTTAACTATCATGAATAAAACTCTATGGTTGCAGGATGATTTAGCTGGACTTCAACAAGAAGCAATGAAGAAGGTGGTTGAAGCTATAGACCAGAGTCTTGAAACGATTAAAGGGATGTCGCAGAACCCAGATGAACAAGACATTGAAACCCTGGTCGACAGCTTCGTCGAGATAGAAATCTTTTGTTTACTGAGATGGCTAAGATGGAAGACATTGAAAAGTTCACATTCGAAGAATTTTTGGACTTAGCCATTTCCAGCAGGGAAGTTTATGATGAAGAATATGCATCTCTCAGCCAAGACAATGGTAGTATTTCAATCCATACTCTGTTTGGGATTGACATTCGAAAACATTTTGATAATTTATTTGGAAATGATTTGTGACGTGTAGAAGTTCGACAAGCTACAACTAAGACAAACCAAATTACACCAGAGAAGAATGCGATTCAAGTAACACCTGAGCAGGAAAGTGACCAGGAGGTATATCTTCTACTTGTGGTAATTTACCTTTCTTTTCATTGTTTGAAAAAATATGATTATAGTACTGAAAATCTGGATTAAAAAATGCAGGAACATGAAGTTACAACAACCCAAACGTCAAGAAACGTGCCACTAGCAACCAAACTTGCCAAGATAACTGCTGCCAAAGCGAAAGCAAAACCAAAGGTTCTTGCAAAGAAGTCAGTACCAATTAGAGAAGAAGTTACCAGGCGGGTAACTCGTACAAATCCTGGAAAGAAGACAGATCCATTATTTGATAGTGGAAGTATGTTTTCTGAAAAGAAAAAGCCAAAAACTGAGAAACGAAAAAAGACGATAAAGAAAGAAAAAGACAACAAAGCTCGTAAAGCTCAAAAACCAAGAATGAAGTTCATGGATCTTCACAAGTCACCACTCTATGAGAATATGATAGATCAACAAATAGAGATTCTACTTCCATACTTTGAGAAAGGAAAGAGAATGTAAGTACTTTCTACCCTTTATTTTACTTTTAAATCAAGTAAGTTTTGCAGTACATATCAAAAAAACTTACTTCAATATGTGTTTTTGTTATAAATGTGCAGCTCGGTTGCTTGGAGAGTAGAGAATGAAGGCGGTATCTGCGTTAGCGGGGCTACAATGGAAGATTTGATCTTTAACAGAGCATTAGAGCAAGATCTTCTCAACTATGCCTAATATAAGCTTCAACTGGCGTCTGAAGACAACCAAGCAAATGTTGAGGAAGAAAGAAAATACTTTAAGGTGTTGCACCTGGATCCAGCTGCTTGGGTATGTGTTGTTTTCTTCTTTTATACTTTTGAACATTGGATATGAAAATAGTATATATTGATATATACTTTTGTGAAATAACCTATTAAACGTTTCCAATTTTCATTATCATGTCGACAAGCCTGACACTTTAAAGGAAGGAGAAGTGATTGTTGTTATTATGCCAATCTTGAAAATGAGCAATGACATCGAGAAAATCCTTGTACCGATGTGCCATGGCAACAAGCATTGGACCCTGCTAGAGTTTGAGTTTGAAACAAAGAAATTTATCCATTACAACTCATTTGTGGCATTCAGGGATCATTGCTATGAGAATGCCAAGAAAATGTCTGGGTACCTGTTCAACCCAATCAATCAGTTCTTGGATGAGCATCAAAGAAAGATGGTGAGCACCATAAGGTTGACTGACTATGGCTGTCCACAACAAGGAATCTGGCCAGACTTCCTTCTGTATGTGATGCATTTTATAAAAAGGAGATTAAAGATTGATCGTTATGGAAAAAATTTGGGAGATGACAAACAATTGATGAAGAAGATTCATATGAAAAGAATCAAGTTAGCATGCAGGTTGTTGACAGCCACTCATCCTGAAATCAGTTAGGAACCCTCCCAATAAAAATACATGTTTAACTGCAGAGTAATTCAGATATGTTTGTAGATCTTGGTCTGAGGAGATAAGTTTGTGCATTTTAGTGATAGTTAAGGTTTTGTGTATGAAAGGTATTTTAGTGGATACTCCTTCTACGTAGTATGTACTTCAGTAAATTTCTTATTGTGTTTACTATAGAACTTGGTTTCTACCTATTGAACTTGGTTTTCAGTTATTATGTTTATATCAGGATCTTATTATGTTTATATATATCGATGATCTTTATTAGCATTGTTAGATTTCTATTTAATTTTAGAGTTATATAGAAAGGCAGAACATATTGATATGTGCTAGGAAGTACATATTGATATGTACTTTGTTCTGAAACTCTGAACCAATAGATTCATATTCTAAAACAAGTACATATTGACATGTACTATGAAGTACATATTGATATGAATTTAAAAAATCACTTTGTTTATGTACATTTTTTTGTGTTTTTATAACAACTACAAGATTACTAAAATAAAATAAAAATGTATTGCGAATAAAAATCACTAATAACAAGGGGATGCTGCCCCATCGACCCCCGTATAGAGTGAATGACATTCAACCAATTGTTCATACATCTTTTAAGATGGATAAAAATATAATATTTATATCATCAAATTCACATTCTTTCATTAAGAACATAATTCAGTTGGCACACAAACAAGTTCTGAAAAAAGAAACCTAAAAAAATGCGACAAGTATCTTCTAAAAGAATTTAAATCCCAAATGTACTAAAAAAAACTGTAATGAAATTAATTCTCATCCGTATATTGGTATTAACGAATAACATTGCATGTAGCCTTGTTGTGATGAGATTTCAATTTACAATTTGAACATGTAACAGGATTTTTGCTCCTCTCCCCTGCACTCTTGATGTGGTTCTTTTTTCTTCTTCCTGGAGGAGCCCTAACTACTATTGGTGGCAGAATAGTATCTTCTGCGGTATACTCATCAGGCCTGTGGTATATTGAAAAACATAAATAAGAAAAATCTATTATACTTGTGCAGTTTTTGTTGATGTATGTTACACTAAATATCAATATGTAGTATGCTAGTTCTAGTTTATGGTTTATATGTACTGCTTAAAACAATTCTCATGTATGATACTACCATTAAAAAAAATCAATATGTACTGCTTAAAAACTTACATGTGTGATTAGGAACAGGTCTAATAGCGATTGAATATAGCTGGCGATAACAGCTATCTTTGAAGTATTCGTCGATATAATCAAGGAACTTTCCCCCAGATGCAGCAATAGCTGCAGTAGCATGCGAGCATGGAAACCATACACGTGCCATCTTTGGCAAGTACAACTCTTTTGTTGTAGATCTACCATATGATACCTGCACACAAGAAAACAAGCATATTATTTACGCAGTATAAATTAATATTTTCCCTACACAAACAAAAAAGAATATAATCTGCACAATACATATTTGATATTTTCCCTAAAAACTAGTTTAGTGGATATCTCAGTTCAAAAAGCATGTTACTTAAAAAACTAACCTTGGGGAATGAACTTCAAAGACGTGCGCATATGACTGACTAACTTTCCAAGGACGACCAATTTGAATGTGTAGTTCAAGCAAGGCTTGATATACATGGGTTAAGAGTTCCGGATCCATCAAAAGACTTTCTTCACGACGTTCAAACATCAACTCCATTACACGTAGGCTACACGACAAATGAAATTAAAAAACAACAAACATATTATATATATAGTACATATATACTTATAGTGTTATAAGAAACTTATAAAAACCTGATTGTGTCAGAGAGAGCACAAGGAGGTAACTTCTTCTCAAGGCGAACCCAGTTAATAAAAGACTCGGCAATGCTTGAAGAAGTCTGACCATACCTACAGCCTGGGAAGTATGCACTAGACCACTTTTCCCTAGGGATGTTACGGCAGTATTGAGCAACCCAAGGCCTTCCTAGATAAACCATTTCTTGACCTTCTTCATATCTTGCTGGAGAAAGCGCATATGTTGCTTTTTTGAAACAGTCCATCACTTTTTTATATTTTTCATAAGGCTTACTGATGGGTAAGTTCTTTTTCAAGTGGAAAAAACAATAGCTATGATAAGAATCAGGGAATACTTCAGGAATTGTATTCAACAAACCTTCACCTCGGTCAGTCAAAAAGGTAATGGGACGATGGTCCACAACTTTTTTAAGATTGTCCATAAACCAATGCCAATTATCATTATCTTCGACAGGAACTAATGCATATGTAAAGGGATAAAAACCTGGAAAAAAAATATAACAGACCATATCAATATGTACTTCATGTATGCACCTTCAAATTATGTTATACCTACAGTGTATATAAATATGTACTTTATGTATGATGTGTATGATCCTAAAGTACATAAAAAACAGTTACATATCAAAATATGTACCATATAAAAAAGTTACCTTGATTGTCGTTAAGACATGTCGCAGCCATTAGACCTCCTTTAAACCTCCACGTAAGAAGATCATTGGACGACAAAGTTTATAACCCTCTCTACAAGCTCCAAAGCAAATAAAAAGTCTGTGGAATCTCTTTGTTGCGTCTTTGAAATCAAAATCAATATAAGACCCTGGGTTGGTTTCCCGAACAGCAGTGACCCACCAAGCAAGATCAGTGTATGACTTTATATGTTCACCAAAAATCATTTGATGCATAACTCTAATGCATGATATGCATGGTGATACTTGATGTTGATCCCTCCACCAACTTTAATATAATCCATAATCTTTTGCGGCTTTATGAGAGGGTTGTGCTTGACACGCTCATGAACTAAATGATTTACAAGCTTCCTCGAAACAGTTGGACTCCTCAACCTATAACCAGCATCACAATTGTGCCTACCCACGTAATAATTTATCTTAAACACATCCAAATACCCATTCATGGCAACCGCGTGAAGCATCCAAGAGCAACAGTCATTGCTGCATCTCACTGTGAATCTCTCAAGGTCATTCTTCAATTTTTTAACATTATATCCAGTCCTCAAACAATATTTCTCATATGCTAACTGAACAGCTTCAACACCACCATGGAAGAGATGGTTTTTATCTTCAAAAGGATTCTCCCAACCATCAGAAAAAAGAACACTTGCAACCTCTTTACAATCTTTCAAATAATTGTTCCTAGCACTCAAAACCAACTCAGCACTGTTGTCAAGATCAGTACTTCTCAAAGAACTAGATGCACCAGATAATACAACATCAACATGCAACTCAAAGAAATCTGAATTCTTCATAAAATGTAATGCAGCAATCCCTTGAAGAGATACATCAGCAAGGATAGGGACTTTCACTCCATTTTCAACATAATTAACAACAATAGTTGATGGAGTCAACCAGCTCCACGCATTATAAATAGTAAACTTCAAATCTTCCAAAGTTGAAGATAACGTAACCAAATATGCAATGTGGTGTTGCTTGTGGTATAATGAGAGTAGCAAAAGGTATTTGGATTAGAACCAACACCTGACATGTTGAACCTGAAGAAATGTAATCCAAATAAAATAACACAAACACAACAATAAAAACATATATTTTAAGATGATAGGAATCCTAAATCTACAGTACAACATAATATGTATTATTTTAGAAGTGTCACACATATTATAGATTCACACATAATAGACAAACAAAAGCATATTATATGCAGTGCAAAGAAATATGTAGTGATTCAAAAATGGTATACCATACAGTATATATAACAAAAATAGCATACTATAAAAACATTATATATCAAAAAGTTTAGAAAAACAGTACGTATTAATATGTACTGAAAAATCATTCAAAACGTCCAGAAGAAAGCACAAAAATCATGATTTCCTGAAAAAATAAAAGAAACCAAATAAAACCTATTGTCAAACAGCATGTAAAAAAACTGAATACGACGATCTAATGAACAAAATAGAACGATTACAAAAATCAGTTTCAAAAATCAAAAGAAAAACTAAAACACGAACAAAAACGAGATCGATCATGGAATTCAACAAAATGTACATCATAGAAATCGTAATCATCGGGATTTCAGTGTAATAAAACAAACAAAATAATGAAATCAAGTTGATTATCATGATTTCAGTTGAAAAAAACAAAAATAGAACAAAGCATAACAAAAATTATAAGAACAGAGAAGAAGATTATAGAAAAATACCTAGAGATTTGAAATCAAAACCCTAAAACTGAAAAACAACAACTGAAGCAGAGAGAGAAGAAATTGGATCTGGGAGCTGCCGAATTTTTTTTGGAAGATTTGATTTCGTCTCAATATATACGTTCGAACAAGAAAGGGTAAATATGAAATATTCAAAATGTAATTTTCATTACATTCAAGTGAATTGGACGAGCGATTCACAAAATCAGTCCAAAAAAAAGTTTTCGGACTAGGGGTTAAACCGGGTTAGATGGTGGATTACACGGTAAACGGGTCGTGTATCTTGGATTATATAGTAATTCCTAGTTAGAGTTATGCATGTCAATTCCTTGGAATCGACAGGCTAAAGAAAGTTTAAAAGCTAAACTTGGGCTGGGCTTCTCAAGACTGACGTGGCCCATTGGCTGAGTAATGTTTAGTTAGGGAATTTGGTTCACGTTTTGCTATTTTGGAGCATGTTTTGGTTACCTATTTCGACCGGGATTCGAGCACAGATACTTTTACTTTTGGGATATTTATATAAAGGACAATTTCACTTTTATTTGGGGATCTATGATATCATATCTTAAGAAGAGAAGAAAAGAAGTTTTGGAGTTGGAAACTTTTCTACAACCTAGGGTTTGCTTTCATTTTCTTCTTTACTATTTTCCATGGATATTAAGAAATCCATTATGAGCTAATTTAATCTCATTAGTTAGAGATGTAGTCCAACGTCTAGAACATGATTATCAATTAAAGAATTCATTCTTAGTATTCAAATTTTCTTTAATATCGCTTATGTTCTATTATTAATAACGACATGTGGTCGGTTGTCATCCAAGCAAAATTATTTCAAGTCTTTTCACTTCACAATTATTGAGTTAAATATTGAGTTTGATTTAGTTGATAACATGTTTGATGACGAAAGATGAACTCTCTAACCAATATTCTCATTCTATTGTTTACAATCTTAAATTGTTTTCAGTTATTGTTTTAGTTTAATTTATTTGAAATCATCTTAAATCCCCCAATTACTTAAGTAATCGAAATAATTTGACAACTCATACCTCCCTGTGGATCGAACTTGTCTTATTTATAATTGTGAGGTGAAAAGACTTGAAGTAATTTTGCTAGGCTAACAAATGACCACTTATAAGCGTTGCAAATACAATTTTGATATGTTTCCTTTGTCAATTAGGGTTGGAATGTGTCATTGATTGTTTGAGACGCTTATACATAAGTATTGCCAACTTATTTTTTTGTGTTTCTGAATTCCTAAATTGAATTCTTTTTACGCCACTCACATTAGTTGCCTCTTTAAACAAGGACTAATGTGACCAGGGCTAGATTTAGCTAGTAGAAGCTATGAAATTGTGTTTAACATAATTTTGACTTGGTATCTAAGCACATCTGTGGTACTTTAGCCAAGTAAATTCGTATGTAACCTCTATATAAAAGTTATATAGGTATTTTAGTGAGTCAATATCGTTCACTTGAGCATGGAAATTGACATAAGGTAATTTGGGAATTTAGATGCGGAATATAGGACCCAAATAATACTCAAATTGCCTATTCTAATGGGCAATCCATCTAGGAGTTTTATGTAAAATCATTGAACATCTGGGAAAGTTGTAGTAAGCACCAGTGTTATTCTAATGATTTTCTATAGTAATGAATGTTGATTCAGTTCATTAATTTTGATCGTATATGTAGTTGTTTGTGACAAGTTCAGCCATACATATAGAGAGGACAGAGATGGGCACTTGCCTTAAAATTCTTTGTAGAATTTTGAGGTTTTATATTTCTCAGACCCGGGTATGAGATATAATTTTTACTATTTTACCCTTGAAAAAAACCCACCATATACATTAAGTTCCCTGATTAGCGCGAAACGAGTAATGTTACGTGGTAAACACTAAATAGTGGTCTGTCAAACGAAAATAAAACGAAATATGACTTTATAGTTTAATGGTTAGATATTACCAGAAGAGTAACAATTGGCTTGAATTCCGGACAAGCAAGCTAGGAAGTCATCCTAGATAGAGAAGTAGAGACCCATGGTTAAACAACCAAGGCAATAATTCAAAATTTGGACGGACAAACAACGTCCATGGAGCTTAGACGGAGTCAGGAGCTAAGGTAGACAAGCTTATAATTAAGGCGAGTAAAATTGGGACTTAGTTGTTGTATGAACATGCCTTGGTTGGTAAGAAGTAGGACAAGCTTGTTAATAAGCATGGACAGACAAGCTAGGTCATAGGGACAAGGTAGATCCTTGCATTGTGAGAAACAATCTTAATTCTTATCGGATTTGGAAACTCGACTATATAAAAAGGTTGTTCACTCTTTATTTATCATCCAGCAATGAAGTCAAGTCTTGTTTTCTTTTTTCACTTTTGATGTTGCCAACAGTAGCGTGACGGAGGCTAAAAACTAGTCTTTGTTAGTATCTAAGTTGAGTTCCCCTTTTTTATTCTACGTCTGTATCTTCTACTCTTCCTCCTTGCTAATCAATAACAGCTACCCTCTATTCTTAACACCATCATGTCCCTGCCAACTTAGTTGCCGCTTCTAGGTAAGTGCTACTTTGTATTTTTTTTGTGTGAGATACTACTCTATATAGGTTTTGTTTATGCTAACCCTAATCTTCTATATGGACTTCATCAATCGGGACTAGTTGCTCAAGAACATCATTTCTAGCATCTTAATCACGACCAGGTAGGTTACAGTTTCGGCCTAGCTTTGCTTTTTTTTTATGTGAACTGTTCACGTGATTTTATTTTTTTTACCGTGAGTAATTGCTCACGTTCTTTTGATATTGAGAGCATTGCTTGGTTCTTGTGAGGACAAGCTTAGTCTATTTGTTGCCTCTACTTAGTCTATGAAGTTGTTAAAGACTTAACATCAGCTAGTAGCTAGCATTAACATCAGGTATGCATGCTTTTAATTCTCTATGCTCATATTGTTTTATTAAAACAGAGGTGAGCACCTGTTAGAGATATTATGGATTTGAATCATACGATTTTATGTTTCTGTTGTTGTATAAAAAATCATCACTTCTGCTTTCTGATCTTCTTATACAATTGAAATATATAGAAGTATTTTTGTTAATTTTGTTCAAATGGTGCATGATGACAATGATGATTCTGTCTATATTAGTAGAGAAAGTAATACTCCTAGATCTAGGTATGTTAGAGATACACCAAATGTAGATGATGACTTCTTCATGTTTTATTCTCAAGCTAAAGCCCATCCTGGTCACGTTATGTGTGTCCTTTTTGGGTGAAGTTGTGAACCCTCAGTTAGTTTCTCCTGAACATGTGATACAATTTTGTCTTCAGAAGAGAAAGTATGACGCTTCACCTATTGAATTTAAAATTCTCCAGTCTCCTTTACATGGTTGGGATGGATGGTTGAGGAATATGCTTGATAAAGATCACGTCGTGGCTTTGTTGAAGAAGGCAAAAATTTAGGAGGCTATTAGGATATATGGTACTCATTGGATTAAGAAAGATATGCGAGGAATGGTTGCTCTTATCTCGTGATGGTGCATTCTAACTCACACTTTTATATGAAAATGAGAAGAGTTGACAGTCACTCTAGAGGACATGGCTATCTTGTTACATCTTCCAGTCTCAGGAAATCTTGACCTTCGGGTGAATGAAAGGGAAGAACAATTTTTTCTGACTTTGGTAGAGAAGATTGAAGAGTATGATGTGAAGTCTAATTTTGAAAAGTGTTTATATGCTTGGTGGATGGGACAGTGGTGTCCGAAAAAGGAAAAACCAGGTCAGGTTCTTGATAATAGATTGAGCATTGCTGCATTTTTATACTTGTGGTTGTCGAGAGAAATATTTGATGATGGTTCTCGCATTAAGATAAAGCTGACAATAGTTCCTCTTTCCATTAAGCTAGCACAGGGTGTGACCTTTCCTACAGGTAGTTTAGTCCTTGGTTCTTTGTATTCCCATCTTGACTCCCTAGTGTTAGATATGCATGCCTCCAATGGCTTTATGAAAGTAGAGATATTCGTACACGTTACTTTCCTTCAAGCTTGGCTGTGGGAACGTTATAGATCTTATGCTCCTGACCCTCATGATACATTTGTTAATGAAGAGGATGTGGCAAGGATACTCTGTTGGTCACATAAGCGTCCAAGGCCTGGTAAGAAGCTTATTATATTTTTATACAACATGTCATCAATAATTTTATGTCCTTGGGCACTGCTTCCTTGTGTAACTGTAGATGGTAGGTTTTTGACAAGGGGATGAATTCTAAAAGTTACCTTGCATGGCTGCCAAAATATGATAAACAAATTTCTGACCCAGCATCAAAATTATGGATACGTATGTCTATCTTACATTTCGCAAAAGAATTGAGAAGGCATACTCCGCTTGTGGCTAAATTAGCCTTGTAGCTCCTTTGCATATATATGTTCCCGTACAAATATTAGGGCTTTACCCAGCTAAACCCACATTATTTCATGTGCAAATCATATGTATTAATCAGAAAGCGGTGATTATACAAAATTGGGAACATTCGGAATGGACATTATGCCATTTCTGAATAAAAACGCTAATTAGATGCATACCATCTAAATACAGAGTAGTATCGAATATCATCTCAAGTCGCAAACTTCCACAATTGAATTCCTAGAAAATATTATGTATGTACTATATAAAGGCCAAGCATAATGCCAACAAGTAACTTTAGTGCCAACAGGACCCAGGTAATGTTAGCGCCTTGCAAGCGCTAGCCCCACGCCAGCACTAACATCTCTCCAGTGCTAGCACTACTCCGGCGCCAACGTTACCCGGGTAATGTTGGCGCTAACACTCCTAGCACCATACGCCAATGCTAGCAGCACTAGCACCCCATCTACGCTGCTAGCAGCACTAGCGTCCCCACCTATGCTGCTATCCCCAACGCTCTTCTTCCTTACCAGCAACGCCCTCTATCTGTTGTTGTTGCCGCGCCTTGCGTGCTGCTGCCGCGCCATTGTCTTTTGGTCATACCAGTGCCATCATTTACTCGTCTGTTCTAGCATTATTTTTCGTTGCTAGCTCTATCATTTATGCCGCAGCCACGACACTTGTGCTACCAATGCCCTGATTGAGCCAATAACACTTATTTTATAACAATACTCACGGATTTGAAGTCATGACTCTACTAGCTCTCACGAGAAATCAAATGATATTACACAGGGGGGATTATTCATGGGGTTTTGGTCTGGTGGTTACAGCATATGTGGCATGGCAACACCCCATGACAAGAAAGTTATAAAGTAGTGGTAACGGTTGAAGCGGTTGAGAAGGTAATGAAATAATGGTTTTCTAGGAACTTCCACAGATAATGTGGGGTTACACCATCCCCCCCATAATCCCCATTACTCAATCTCTTCACTACCTCCACTATTTTTCAAGGAAAAGTGTGCGTTACCAATCATTATAAATAGGTTACTCATCCCATTTCAGAGAGACGAAACAAGCTCATCATTCTCACAAGTTATGTTATTCTCAATAGTTCAACATCTCTACATACGATTCATCACACTTATTTTACATCAACTTTTTTTGCTTCTCTCCCCAAAAATCAACCCATTTTCTCTCCTTGTGACCGAAGCAGGACGGAACGGCTACTATCGCTTGTCAAGTACGATTTTAGTTTCTGAATCCAAAGAAAGTACTTCAACAGTATATTTTTTACCTATAATTAATTTTTTAGGTATTAACAATTGACGACCACAGTCGGAGATCAATCTCTCGGTCACGAATCCAATTCTTCAACCATATGAAAATCAATTCTTCAACCGTTTGAAAATAGGGTGGATCTTAAATCTAGTTCAATCATTAAACTCAATTTAGGTCTAACAACCAATCTCAATTCTGGTGTTCCATTCCTCAAAATGCTTTCGCCAAAAACACCAACGCTCCTATCTCAAGCAGTGCTACTGGAAACGCCATGGATAACCAAGCATCACCAAGTCTCTCAAATCTGATAAAAAGACCCTTGTTGAAGCACAAGCATACGTGACTACCATTCAGAAGGAAATACTCGCTATTCTCAAGACTCGTGTGGATCAAACACCTCTAGAACAACACAAGTATTATTAGGAGCAAACCAGAAATGTCTCCAAAGTTATTGCTGATGCTAACACCTCCATATCCCACGTCCAAAGAGATAAATGAGAAGTTTGTATAACCCCTTATCTGGTACCAGGAAACTGTCAACAACAAAATTTCAACACCAGTGAAGTTCTCCAAAGGTTCATACAAAAATCGCGAAAAGAAAGGTTTATCTTTATCTCACTAGAACCAGCCTCTTTGTCTGCTTCAGTTCAAGAAAACCCTATACTAAGAAGACATCTTTCTCCTCATTTTCTTCTCGGATAAAGAGATAAGGGTACTCACCTTTATAAAGTTGTCACCGGATGGAGCCAGCCAACGTCATTTGCTGCTGCCAGCGCTATCCGCTTCCGCCACCGATATCTGTTGCTGCCAGCGCCATCTGCTACCAGTGTCAACACATCCAGAATCGACATTCGACGCGATGGCGAGACTCTCATTCAAAGAAATCAACTAGGGATACAACAATCAAACTTCATCGTCCATAAAGGTCTAGAGAGACCACTATCACTACCATTTTGTGGTAAGGAGTGTCCACTACCAATTCACCAGTAACAACCATGTAGATCCAGACTACAACATGGTTTTGGGATGTCCATGAATCCACAGAAACAAGGCAAGGCTCGACGCATCTCTGAAGAAATCGACACCAAGGGACCCACCTGTAAGCACTAACAAGCCAGCAAACCCTAAAAATTGCTCACCTACATAACATCACCAAACAAAGGATCTGAATGCTAAACAATCGCATAGAGAAGAGATGATGCCATACGTCCATGGATTTCTCCTACAAGTAAGTCTCGTTCAGCAACTCTCTTTACAACCAGTTGTCCCACGTCCTATCAAGGCTTGGGGACTTGAACCGATTATCAACCTCACCGTGCCTTGACGATATGAATGAGAAACTGATCCTTTTTAAAGTTTGTCGAATGGATAGGGGCGTCTCTACTGAGAATATTAAAACCAATAACCCAATCATCCTTAAAATGTGTCATCAACCTGAGACAATGAAACCCAACCCTTTTCTAAATCAGATACACTATTGCCTCTTCTAGAGAAAGAGCCACATCTGGTTATTAAAACTATATTAGGTGGATATTACAAACTCGTCAATACTAATAAGCCAACAGGGGTAGTCGTACGTAGAAAGTGGCTTAAAGATGTCAATGCTTAAACATTTCACCATCCCTGACAAAGTTGTCAAGGCTTAAGCACTTTACCACCCCTAGCAATATTTCTTTACGCAATATTTGTAAGTCCTCCAAAATGTTTGCAATATCACCCCTAGAAAATCCTTTGCAAACCATTCAAGATCCACCTACTCAAAATCCCAAAATAAAACCACATAAAAATTGGGTATCTCAGAAACACATTAAAAAAACCCTCAAAACTTACTACTTAGAGAAGATCTTTGAAGACTGATTCAACACCATCAAAAACTTGATCGTTTTAGAAAAGTGGTAAAAATGTGTTCGTTCGCTGAGACTTGTGAAGATTCTTTTTAGACTTAATTCTGAATTAAACTAGAAAATAAGTAAAAGATTTAAACAATATTGGGTAGAACTGGAACTCAGGATTCCACCAAAATTACTTTTGAAATATTTCTACATTGATTATTTAACAATTATAGCTCTTTTATTGACTCTGTTTCTTTGCCAAAAGTAGGTTTCTAAAACATTAACTATAAATTAAAAGAATGGCGTATCAAAAGCTCATAAGTCCCAGCATACACCATCAAACAAAATCACAACTAATTAAGAAAAATCATAAATCAATTAAAAATCAATGCAAAAGTTATTAAGAATAAAAAATAGTTACCATTCATTCATGAAATATGACTTCCTCCATTGTCCCAGTGGTTGGGTTTAGCTCCTCATTATGTGCACACTCTCAAAAAAATTATTCATGGCTCAAAAGTGTGTAAAAAGAAGGAAAAATAATAACAGAGATGGTTCGCAACGGTGTAACGGCGTTGCAAACCACTGTTCTCACTGTTACAGAAAAAAGTGTTTTCAACTGAAGATAAACGTTGCAGATGCTAAGATATCCGTTGCAGATGGGTTGAAGAAACTTTTGCAAAACTGAAGATAAACGTTGCAAAGCTGAAGATAAACGTTGCAAAATGGTTGAAAAAACCGTTGCATTTTCTCTGTTCTTCGTGTTCTTCAGTAACAACAGAACTCTTTTTCATGTGATGATTTTTTTCTCCTTCTGTTGGCCTCATAAGCTTGACCCAACCTCTCTCAATCCTATGTATCCCTTTAATTGACTTAAGCAACCCTTTTTCTACGTCACAAGAGCAAGAAATCTCTAAGAGAAATCTTCCCTGGAATTTCGAGCCGAGCTCCCCCTCCTTTCTGTCAATCCCTGGCTCTATCATTATAGTTCTTAGACCCTCGAAACTCGAAAAGGATATTTACCCATCAATTCTAAACCCATCAAAACTCTAAGAACATGTTTTATCAAGTCCGAGTAAACCTATTTTCTCTTTATTCACGGTAATAACCTATTTCCGGCTATTTTCATGGCTTGAAACTCTTGTTTTTGACGTATATTAATCATGTAAGAAACGTGTTATGAGTTTGGTATATCTAAACCTCCTTAAATCCCATAAAATCCGGTTCCGAAAAATATCAAGAGAAGCTTCACGCAGAGAAAATATTTTCCCGCCATTTTCATTTTAAAAAGAAGAGGTGCCCCTATCTACAAATGGGGTGTCTTTATCAACCATCCTGGGTGCCTTTAGTAATTTATGGGTACCTTTATCACTTGTTGAGCCAATTTTTTCAAAAATGTTTATTTCTCAAAAATACCTACAAACACATAAATCACACAATAAGTACCAATCAAGCATTAACAATATAGAGATTTGAGAACAATTTAGACACAAAATTGTGTCTATCAAAGACTGGTTCAACACCATCAGCATATGCTCTCTCCAACTGTGCAAGGGCTTCAGTGGAAAGCCTCAACTCTCAGGATAGTCTTTCAGCATCACCTCTAGCCTTGGTAATCACTTATAATACAAAGATGCACCTACTTCCTTCAAGTTCTCTTGAATGGCTCACATATGACGACAAAGCCATCCGAAAACAAGCTTTGTTGTCTCAGCTTCCTCCAAGAGTCGGGTCCTGTCAAACTCAAAATAAAAGTCAACTCCAGTGTTCAGCTACTCAATTGGTGCAGTTTTCATCATATTGGCATCTTACGGAAAGGCACCACTTGGAGTACTAACTTCAACAAACTGCATCTGAAGGATCACAAGAACCACACTTGGGGACTGAAGATTTGCACCATATCCCCTCGTTGTCAAGAACCTCTTCAGCTTATAAGGGATTGTCAAACAGAGAGTCACAACCTTGACAAGACCCTTTACTCTCCAAAGATGTGCCACAAAGGTATCTTCATCTCTCTCAACTACGTCATCATATCTGATAGGCGCCTATGACCCCTGACGAGGCTGAGATGCATCCCAAGCCTATTCCAGAAAATATAACTTCAGGAATCAAAGAGAAGTGTGGCAGGGGACTGCTCACCGCAATATATATCATAACAATCAAGGATTCAGAAGATGGCTCAAGAGAATAAGCTTTGTTGTCTCAGCTTCCTCCAAGAGTCGGGTCCTGTAAAACTCAAAATCAAAGTTAACTCCAGCGTTCAGCTACTCAATTCATGCATTTTTCATCATATTGGCATCTTACGAAAAGGCACGGTATGGCAGCTAATATTAAATCTCATATGATTGAGAAACCTTAAACAGGTCATTAATATGGCCACGGTATTAATGAATGCAATGCTAGCGGTGCATAGACAATAGCCATAACACTAACAAGCGCCAGCCTTAGCAATCCTTAACAACACTCCAAATACCTGAGAGTACAATCACAGAAAAAGCAAAACTTGCTCAGCTAATTGCTACTCTTCTACTAATATCTAACTATTAAATGATAAAAGTCACATTTTATCTCGTTTAGAAGACCACCATCTAGTGCTTACCACGCAACATTACTCGTTCCGCGCTAAGCAGTGGACTTAATGTACATGGTAGGTTTTTGACAAGGACATGAATTGTAAAAATTACCTTGCCTGGATGCCAAAATATAATAAACAAATTTCTGACCCAACATCAGAATTATGGATACGTATGTCTATCTAACATTCCACTAGAGAATTGAGAAGGAATACTCAGCTCGTGGATAAATTAGCCTTGTAGATCTTTTACATATATATGCGCCTGTAGAAAGCTTAAGGCTTTACCCATCTAAACCCTCATTCTTTCATATGAAAATCATCTGCATTAATCAGAAAGCGTTGATTATACAAAATTACGAACATTCGGAATGGATATTATGCCATTTCTGAATAAAAACGCTAATTACATGCATACCATCTAAATACATAGTCGTATCAAACATTATCTCAAGTCACAAACTTCCACG
This sequence comes from Papaver californicum, assembly GCA_023531435.1. NCBI lineage: Eukaryota > Viridiplantae > Streptophyta > Magnoliopsida > Ranunculales > Papaveraceae > Papaver > Papaver californicum. Next base: position 1,184,735 of record JAJJMC010019832.1, read on the forward strand.
GTTGAATTCCTTGAATACGATATGTATGTAATAAATAAAGTCCAAGCATAATTCCAACAAGTAACTTTAGCGCCAACATTACCCAGGTAATGTTAGCGCCTTGCTAGCGCTAGCCCCACGCCAGCGCAACACCTCTCCAGCGCCAACGTTACCCGGGTAATGTTGGCGCCAAAACTCCCAGCACCACAAGCCAATGCTAGCACTAGCGCAGCTAGCACCACTAGCACCAGAGCATCATTTGCGTTGCTAGCCTATCACTCATCTTCCTTACCAGCAGCACCTTCTACATGTTGTTGCTGTCGCGCCTTGCATGTTGCTACCGCGCCATTCTCCTTTGCTTGTACCAGTGTTATCCTTTACTCGCCTGTGCCAGCATTATTATTCGTTGCTAGCGATATCATTTAGGCTACAGCTACGACACTTGTGCTACCAACTCTACGATTGAGCCAATAACACTTGTTGTACAACAAAACTCACGTCTTTGAAGCCATGACTCCGTTAACTCTCATGAGAAACCAAATCATATCGCATGGAGGGATAATTCATGGGGTTTCGGTTTGGTGGTTATAGCACATGTAGCGTGGCAACACCCATGATAAGAAAGTTACAAAGTAGTGGTGACGGTTGAAGCGGTTGAGGAGGTAATGGAATAATGGTTTTCCAGAAACTTCCAAGGATAATGGTCGGTTACACCATTACCCCCATAATCCCCATTACTCCATCACTCCACTACCTCAACCACTTTACAAGGAAAAGTGTGTGTTACCAATCATTATTATAGGCTACTTAGCCCATTTCAGAGAGACGAAACAAGTTTATCATTCTCACAAGCTCTGATATTCTTAATAGTTCAACATATCTACATACAATTCTTCACGCTTATTTTCCTTCAAATTTCTTTGTTTCCCTCCCCTAAGATCAACCCATTTTCTCTTCTTGTGACCAAAGCAGGACGGAACGGCTATTATCGTGGTTTAGGCTTTTCATGTACGATTTTGATTTCCGAATCTAAATAAAGTACTTCAAAAGTATATTGTTTATCCTAGAAGTAATTTTGTAGGTACTAATAGTACCTCAGTTGAATACTTTTATTACTTTCCCTGACACTTTTTTATCGCCTGGTGGTCACACTGCTGATGCTGGGGAAATTACTTTTATGCTGAGCTGCACACCTCCTTCTATCAATATTTATGGGTCATATAGGGTAGAATCATATAATATTGGCGGGAATGCTCGATATATGGGTTTCGACCAGGATATCCCTTCTTGTCGTATTGCCCCTCCTTTTGTGGATGAGTTGAGTCTCACTTTAGATCACGGCTCTTGTATGGAAAGCAAGGTTTTTCCATTATTAATATCTGAAAGAAAACCATTAATAACTTCATGGTACATGAGAATATTGGCAAAGTGAGCATGATCGCTTCGTTAAATTCGTTCAAGTAGTTTTTACAGAGTCACACGATCCTCTTATGATGATGCCTTGTTAAACCATCCTAGGTTGCAACCTCTTCCCGCTAGTAAACATGTAGTTCTTTCTGAGCCAACTAAGTAAGTATTCATAACTCTGTCTTTCCTTGTTATTTGTATGTATATATATTTAACATATTTATGGCTCCTTTTGACTAGAGAGGACGTCAGGTGAAGCCTCGAAATAAGGAAAAAATACAAAACACAGTGATAGTCCCCAAGCAGTAGAGATTAGGTCGAAGAACCGTGCTGGTGGAATCCGTACTGACACTATTAATTCTTCCATTATTAGAGTATGAGTCGTTCACTTTAAAAGCATTAACCTTTATTGGCTTGGCTCTAAATATTTATCGTTGACAAGGATTTTATTTCATCTTTGTGCCAACAATAACATTCCACGCATATGGATTTGTTGGAATCTTCTTGTGGTGGTTCTGTGGCACATGTGAACACTTCTGTAGAGTCACAGGAAAATATCCATGATGTTCCTTTCCATGGTTGGACATCAGATGAGTGATAAATGATTCAATACGATGCTTGACTTGAAGGGGAGTTGGATTCACCCATTTTGGAAAAATATTAAAAAATCCATTCATAACGTCTGACTAGAGAAGAATTGAGTTTTCCAGTAAACTCGAGTCCCCAAGCATAAGAGGTATGAAGGACATTAAGTGGTAAAGAGATAAGTTCAGTAAGCTTTACTTGAGCACGATACTTTTTCACATATAATGTTGCACTTTTTCCTGTTATTGCTTCATAGCCATTAAGTATTGAGATTCTTCCTGGTACAAAGGAGGATCATCTTCCATAACTCTCTTATCAGGTGAGATCTGTCTGCTCGAAGTGCGCATGGAAATGAAGATTTCTTGGGAGTTTTAGTATGGTCATTGTGTAGCCATGGACTTCCCAGGATCATGTCAATACCCAGATCTTCCTTGATTATGTAAAATTTGGTTGTCGCACATGCAGAACCCATTTGCACTTCAAGATCAATATAATCATAGGCGTTCATAGACTTTCCTTCCGGTTATTTAATTGGGGTTGGTGCATGGACAGCTTCACTATGAGTGCTCCCTACAGCTCGGAGTGTCTAGACAGGGATGATGTTGACTGTAGTGCTTGCATCGATTAAAGTTCTTCCAAATTTAGTGTTTCTGAGGCCAGCAGCTATGTGAATTCCCCAATGACACTTTTCTCCATCTTTACCCATATGTGCAGGTTCAGTTTGTGCTTTGACTTTATTAAGTGAAGGTAGCTTCTTGTCAGATATAACGTGATTAAGAGCAGTGAATAGGTCTTTGCCTTGTTCCTTTGATAGGTATAAAAGTTTAACACGCTTCATCAGAGATTGAAGTACTAGTTGATTGGTGGGATCTTCAGACATTAGAAAATGCCTAAAAGGGACAGGGTTCCTATGTACACCTTCATTCCCCAAGTTCAATTCTCATGACTTAATCCTCTCTTTGAATATCCGCTTCAAGGCATTGCAATCACTTGTAGGGTGATCAACAAATATGTGGAAGTGACAGTACGTAGGATCTACCATTTCTTGATTTTTTAGTGGACGTCGGATGTGATGTAAGTTAATTGCACTATATTGAATCCAAACTTCTAAACGCTCGATCAATTCTTCAATTGGAAAAGGGAAATTTACGGATGCTGGAGCTTCCCTTGGTTGTTGTTGTTGGCATCGGGATGATGGTGGAGATACAACTGCTTTGTTAGCCTTCGAGGTGGTCGGACTGCTGGTGGTGCTGGAGTTGGAACTTGTGTTAGTTTTGTGCGCTTGGGTTGTGGCTATGATGTTGAAGGTTTCCTCTTATCTCCTTCAGTAATAGCACCTAAAGATAGTTGTGTGTTGTATTTCCTTTGAGTCAGGCGTCGATTGCTACGAGTCTCACGTACGTCTTCATTCTTGACATGAGGTATTTTCCTCTCTAGTAAAGCAGGTGCAGTAGTGGTCGACCGCTTGGCATCTTTATTAACTCAAAGAATGTTTGAAAGCTAAAATTCTCCAGTAGAGCACGATAAACTGGTATCATACCATTTACGCAGAGTTCTACCAGTTGTAGTTCAGTTACATTTGGTTCATGGAATTCTAGTGTATGGACTCTGAACCGCTTCAAAAAATCATTGGGATACGCATTAGTTTGTTGAAACATGCTTCCCTAGTCTGATAATATGACTTGTTTAGATACAAAGAAGAGTTTTCTGTAGAATGCATTAACCATGTCACACCACCTGTTGGGAGCAATATTATCGTACCATGTGTACGCTTTTCCAGTGAGAGACTTGGAAAATTCTCTCAGACGCAGCACATGGTTGGACTCATACTTCCCCAATAATTCTAGAAATCGTGAATTATGTTCACGGGCATTCCTTGTTCCATTATAGAGTGAGAATGAAGGAGAGGAATATCCCCTAGAAAGAGGGATCCTTTGTATCTCAGATGAATAAGGAGGTTCATGTTGATGAATAGCAGATGAACTCTTTTTTTTACAACTTTGGAAAAGCCGCTCTAAATTTTCACGAGTAACAAAGTTAGGCTAATGGCTCCTCTTTAGCATTTGATTAGTAGAATACGGACTTCATCCTCATACTGAGCATGACCCATTGATGTGTTGGCATCAGCAGTTGCCTCTGAAGTATTTTTAGCCTGCTCTGCAGGTGTTATTTTCTCTGTAAGAGTCTTAAGGAAGGTGAGAACCTCCTTCTGAGTTATAGCCATCTTCGGTGAGTCCTGGAAAAGGCTCTCTGTGTTTGCATCAAATTGATGATGGTAGGAGGAATCTCTTCATCCCTTTCTTCTTTATTGTTGCTCAAATGAAGGAGGAGTGTTATTGTCGGTACTGGCAGAATTCACATTGGGGGTAGTCTTTGACCCTGACCTAAGATCTACCATTTTTAAAATTGAGACAATTGAGAAATTGAGAAATTGGAATTAAGAGATTGATCTCCCATTGTGGTCTCCAAAATGTTTATGGAGAAAACGAACTTGAAGGCTAATTTAAAAATGGGGTGAGCCGGTGATAATTGGTCTAAACCTTAAATATTTGTATTGTTGAAGAACTTTCTTTAGAATCGAAAGTTTGTACAATCCTTGCCTAAATCAATCAATGGTCGTTCGAGTCTTGCTTTAGTTACAAAGGAGAAGGAGAAGGGTTGGTACTAGGGAGGTGTTTGTGAGGAAAACGAATTAAGAGGCTAATTTAGGAAAATTGGGGTGAACATGTGATAATTCGTCTAATCCTTAAACATTTGTAATGTTGAAGTACTTTATTTAGATTTGAGAGATCAATCTGTAAAATCTTGGTCTGATCCAAGCAATGGTCGTTCCAGTCTTGCTTCAGTCACAAAGGAAAAGGACAAGGATTGGTCTGAGGGATGGAAACGAGAGAAAGATTGAGGTCAGAGTACCAGACTATGTAGGATATAATAAGTGTGAATAGCTATGAATAATTCTCTATATGTGAGAAGATTGTATGAATGATTGAGTTGTTCTTGTTATACTTGTCTTAGACTTCAATGGACTGAGGAATCTATTTATAACATAGCTATTGTAATTTTTAACCTAACCTCATCATATGAAGAAAGTGTCGATGGTTAGGTAGTGGTGGAGTGGAGATGGTGGAGGATCTGCTGATAACCGTTCCCCACTTCTCTACTCAACTGCTAATCGAACATTCTAGGTTCTCTGTATTGAGTGCAATGTTGCACCACGTGTCGTAGACCTCCAGACCAAGACCCTAATGAATATCCCCCCATTTGTGAAATCTTTGATCTCTCGTATAATTTTGTTGCATTTAAGCATTATTAATGTTAAGTCAAATGAGGCCTGCTTAGTTGGTCTCTTGACTAAATACTTGTCTTGCTTGATTATCCTGATGAGTCTAGCAGACTTAAATAAAATAATTATTTGTTTGTTTTATTTTATTCATGAGAAACAGTTGTGTGTTCAACTAGGTCAATTTGCATTGACATGCTTGCTCTGCAGAAATAGTTGTAGCATGTTGAGCATGAGCATAATAAGTGAGGCTTAGTATGGTCTTTAATAAACACGTTAATTAGGGTTTTGGAACTTGTATATGTGAAGCAAGATCAGATAGACAAGCATTATGAGCTAAGCCTAAGACGGATTAGCTTAGGAGCCAAACCTAAGTCGGACATGCTTAGGAGATAATCCTAAGTCGGATTAGGCTAAGGCCTAAGAAGGATTAGCGTTGTACTAAAAGGGTCACACAAACAAGCCTAATCCTAAGCTAAGGCAGACAAGCATTGTGCTTAACCTAAGCTGAACAAACCTTGTGTTTTTTACCTAAGAGCATTGTCTTAAGATCCAAGTTATAAGTGCATAATTTATATATTTTAAGTATCATTTCCTTATACTTATTTGCTAGATTTTGTGTGAATTATTGTTTGTTACTATTACTTTTGTAGTTATTGTGTTTTGTTAGGTTACATCTCTGAAAGAAGTGAAATTGATCTCTACAAGGAAGAATTGCTAAAGAACCAGTGTATCTCATTGGTAAGGAATCAAAAGGAAGTGGAAACGTTTAATGAGACTAGGTTTCCTAGTTGGATAAGGATCAAGAGGAGGTTACCAAAGCCTATATAAAGGGGAGTCTATATACAATTTTGAAGACAACTTCACACAGATAGAAATTATTATTTTCTTAATCAATTTGTAATGGCTTTTAAGAAAGCCACGTCTAGCTAATTTAATGAGACTAGGTTTCCTAATTTCAAATGTGTCAGTTATTAAGTTTTGAGACTAATCCTAATTACTTTAGAAAATTAGAATCGACACATTTGTTTAAGAATGACCACCTTCATAGTTTTCAACTGTGTTAGTCCAACCTGATTGACTTTGAGGATCCACAATTATTCAGGTTATTATTATATGCTTCTAAGTTCTTAGTTGAGTTTTTCCGGACTCTACAACCTAATCCTATTGATCCTGCCTACGAGGAAATCCGTCCCACGAAAATATTTTATTTGGACCCTTTTATAGAGCCTGAACCTGAACCACATCTAGAAGTAGTTGTCTTAAACAGAAAACTAGATAAGGGTGTGCTCGGTTGGTTCATTTTCTTGGCCTGTTGCAGTTTCCTCTTATTTTTGATAGTACTATTTGATTCAGATGACCCACCGTTGTTCTGATTATTGCTATATGATTTCATGAGGTGACTAATTCTTTCTTAGTCTGGCTGAAGACGTTAAACTTAACACTTCTTGGGAGGTAACGCATGCTCATGTGACACGATACTATCTTTCCTTAACTCCTTTCCTTCGATTGGTAACAATTTCTCCTTGTTCATGCTTTTAATCATTCATCTTTAGAAACATTGAGGACAATGTTAGATTTAAGTTTAGGGGTAAGGGAGAAACTTTTTAGTGCAATAATAAAACTCCAAAGTCTAGAAACTTGTGAACAATTTAGGATGACACTAACCATTCTAGGGAGATGGAAACTTAGCTCTTTTCCTATAGGAATTGGTGTGCCAGTTAAATGGTTTATCCATAAAAGGACAGAGTTCAGGTGTTAGAAATAACATGGTAGTTATCACCATTTCTCGGAGTCTATCTCGACCATATCAACTTATGTTTTTATTTTTGCAATTTTTTGTGTTTCTCTAAGTGATTTGGTGGGGCACCAATATCGAATTGTTATAACCGCCAGGATGAAATAGAGTGTTTTAGAGGTCAAGCCCCATTATTAAATTCCTATTTTATTGAAAAAAAATAAAAAAAAATCGAGTATTGACACTTTGATAGCAATATGTGTGTGTTCTCCCTGTCTCCGTCGCCTAAACAAGCGTGGAACACAGGATCCATGGGAACTATCATGTAAGATGCTTATAAGGACCATGCGCTTGGATTCAATTTGATCCAATCATGTTGTCAGTACATTTATAATTGTTTTATTTTCAATAAATCTATCGTTGGGACCCTTGTATATACCGGTTGAATCGATATTAGTATTACGATTAAGACCATGTATCTCAATCCATTAGGATTCATCCTTGCATTGACCTTCAGATAGATATGGGAAACACCGTTCACCTTAGTCAACATATGCACCATTCATCACTTCTATATCCATCTTCTAAATCTTTTCATGTGATTGAACTTTGATAGATTCTAATTATTGTGGTTGAACGACTATCTGAGTAGAGCTTTTTTTTCTTATTATATGAATTTTAGTACATTGAGTGCAAACTCATGTACAACAATTGGACTCATACAGGGTAATGATTCTCATAGCCGAAGAATTTAGTATGCCAACTAAATAGCTTGTTTAGTGTTTACCCTCAATCGTTCACAGGTAGCTAGGGTTTGGAGTAGAGGTTTTGTGGGTATACCTCTTGTAAACCCTCACGAGACAATAACTCGTCCGATAGGGAAACCTATGGGTTTAAAGGCTTGTTACACATGCTAAGTGTGACCGTGTCCTCAACGAAAGGGAGTTGTATTTTACCTTAGGTTAGTTTAGGATATATAGTTTGCTCGAGGACTAGCAAAAAGACAAGTGTGGGGGAATTTGATAAGTGCATAATTTACATATTTTAAGTATCATTTCCTTATACTTATTTGCTATATTTTGTGTGAATTATTGTGTATTATTATTACTTTTGTAGTTTATGTATTTTATTAGGTTACATCTCTGAAAGAAGTGAAATTGCGCTCTACAAGGACGAATTGCTAAAGACCCATTGTAACTCAATCTATTCCAGGATTTCTATCCGCCATCTGTAGAGAATTGAAAGGCGAATCCAACGCAAAAAGAATGAGGTCATGCCGAGTTCGTATGAAGAAGTTATGAGCAAAACCGTGAAACCAACTTGGATTTGGTATCTGTTGGGCCTGCGCGGGAAGAGAATAAGGGAAGCGTTTTGGGCTCGCCTTTGACGTGAAAATTAGGGTTTTTATTGGTTTTTGAGGAGGTTAAGTCTCCTAATTGGATAAGGAATCAAAAGGAAGTGGAAAAGTTTAATGATACTAGGTTTCCTAGTTGGATAAGGATCAAGAGGAGGTTACCAAAGCCTATATAAAGGGGAGCCTAGATACAATTTTGAAGACAACTTCACACAGATAGAAATTATTGTTTTCTTAATCAATTTTTAATGGCTTTTAAGAAAGTCATGTCTAGCTAAACTCCACCACTGGGACAATGGAGGAAGCCATATTTCATGAATGAATGGTAACTATTTTTGATTCTTAATGACTTTTGCATTGATTTTAATTGATTTATGATTTTTATTAATTAGTTGTGATAATGTTTGATGGCATATGTTGGGACTTAAGAGCTTTTGATACGCCATGCTTGTGATTTCCAATTAATGTTTTAGAAATCTACTTTTGGCAAAGAAACATAGTCAATAAAAGAGCTATAATTGTTAAAGAATCATTGTAGAACTCATTTAGAAGTGATTTTGGTGGAATCCTGAGTTCCAAATCTTCTCAATATTATTAAAATCTTTTACTTGTTTTCTAGTTTAAATCAAAATTATTTCTAAAACGAATCTTCACAAGTCTCAGCGAACGATCTATTTTTACAACTTTTCTAAAACGATCATTTGTCTTAATATTTCTCAGACTCGAGTCTGAGATATAATTTTACTATTTTACCCTTTACAGAAACCCTTTAACTATAGGGGGCAAGAGAGAGAAAGATTGAGGTCAGAGTATCAGACTTTGTAGCTAGTAATAGGTGTGGATATCTATGAACAATTCTCTGTATGTAGAAGATTGAGTGATCGAGTTGTTCGACTTATGTTGTTCTTCCTTAGACTTATCTCTCTTCAATAGATTGAGGAATTTATATATATCATAGCTATTGTAACCGTTAACCTGAACTCATCATGTGAAGAAAGTGTCGATGGTTGAGTAGTGGTGAAGTGAAGATGGTGGAGGATATGTTGATAACCTCTCCCCACTGGTTGAGGTTGAATGTGCAGTTGCTCAACCTACCACTTCTCTACTCAACTGCTAATCGAAATTTCTAGATTCTGTGTAGTGGGTGCACTGCTGCACCAGGTGTCGTAGACCACCAAACCAATATGCTAGTAAATATCCCCCCATTTGTGACATGTTTGATGTCTCGTGTAATTTTGTTTCATTTAAGCATTATTAATGTTAAGTTGAATGAGACTTGTTTAATTAGTTTTTTAACTAAAGACTTGTCTTGCTTGACTAGCCTAATGAGTCTACCAGACTAAAGTTTAAAATTAAAAATTTTATTTATTTTATTTTATTGATGAGGAACAGTTGTGTATTCAACTAGGTCAATTTGCACTGACATGCTTGCTTTGCAGAAATTAGTGTAGCATGCTGAGCATAAGCATATATAGGTGAGTGAGGCTTAGTTGACAAGCATTAGGAGCTAATGCCTAAGACGGATTACCTTAGGAGTTAATTCCTAAGTCGGACATGCTTAGGAGATAAGCTTAAGACATAGTAGCTTTGTAATAAAAGGGTAAAACAGACAAGCTTAATCCTAAGCTAAGGAGGACAAGCATTGTGCTTAGCCCCTAAGACGGACAAGATCTGTAGTTTACCTAAGCCGTACAAGCTTTGTGTTTTACCTAAGTCGGATAATCTTTGTGCTTCAGCTTAGACTAAGACGGACAAGGCCCATATCCTGATTATGATGGACAAGGTCCGTAACCAAGTGACTAAGACGAACAAGGTCCGTATCCAAGCTAAGACGGACAAAGCTTGCGTCTGAGCTAAGACGGACAAGGTTTGTGGCTAAAACATTTGCATCGCTTATAAGCTTTATAAATCCAGTTTTGAGTTGTTTTCTTTGTCAATTAGAGTTGGTTGTTAACCAAGAAAAAAATTTGTAGTAAAGAAAGTTTCATTAATTGTTTGGTACGCTTATAAGTGTTGCGAACTTAATTTTTAGTGTTTCCAAAGTCCTAAATTCAGTTCTTTTTACGACATTCACATTAGTTGCCTCCTTAAATAAGGATTAACGTGACCATGGCTAGATTTAGCTTGTAGAAGCTATGAAATTGTGCTTAGCAAAATTTTGGCTTGGTATCTAAGCACAGTTTTGGTACTTTAGCCAAGTAAATTCGTATGTAACCTGTATATAGGTATTTTAGTGAGTCAATATTGTTCAATTGAGCATGGACATTGACATAAGGTAATTTTGGAAATTCAGCTGCGCAATATAACACTCAAATAATACTCAAGTTGCTTTATACTAGTGAGAAATCCATCTAGGAGCGTGAGATTTTATGTAAAAATCATAGTGTATCTGGGAAAGTCGTAGTTAGCAACAGTGTTATTATGATGATTTTATACAGTAATGAATGTTGATTCAATTTATTAATTTTGATAGTATATGTAGTTGTTTGTGAGAAGTTCATCCATACATATAGAGAGAACAGGGATGAGCACTTGCCTTAAAATTCTATGCAAAATTATAAGGTTTAATATTTTTCAATCCAGGGTCTGATATATAATTTTACTATTTTACCCTTGAAAAAAATCTACCATCTACACCTTCAAATTGAGGTTAGTAACTGTTGAACAACTATTTCATTTCTATATAGTTCTCATAATCTATTCATTGAGAAATATATAATGTACGAATTTTTTTACAGGACTTTAATATAAGTGACTTAATCATTATTAATGATCAAATTGTTGAAGGAATGGTATACATTAGTTGTGTTCTACAACTTACTGTATAGAGTTACAAAGTATAGTACATTATACTTTCGATGATTTCGACATAACAATAATGTTGTACTTGTTACTACTTAATGTTGAACTTTTGAGAAACTAGATATTTCAATCTAGTTTAGATTTGTGCTTTGAAAACATGTTAAAATTTAATTTCGTAAACATGCTGAAAAGCATATTTGAACTTGAACTAAGTTTCATATTTAAATTTGAATCCAGATTTGAATCAAGACTCAAATTTGAATCCAGATGCGAATCAAGACTTTCATTATTCGAATTTTTTGTTCTCTTTTTTTTATTAACAAATTTCAAAATATATGCAAATTGAGTCAGAAAGTCCAAATGTCATGATCATATGTTTGTAACTTGTTTGCATCATTTACTCGGACTCATTCCTTTGATACTCAAGGTTATATGTTGTACATGACTTACATTATCATTCTTGATTAATTTGTTAGCAACATACAAGATTTTCAACTAGCTAAATACAGTATTGAGTCTAATAGGATATCTCAAGTATTAATGTCGTATATATTCTAGTATACTTGTTTACCTCTTGTTAGAATCATTCATCACCAACCATATGATAATAGGTACGCTTAGTTATCCCCAAAACTCCTTATATCACCGAATAACATGTATGCTTAGTCACCGTATTCTACTCGTCTGAGCTGCTAAGAAGTACGCTATCAAGCTGGAACTCAGTCGAATGATTTAGGGTTTGTGAATTTATTAACTCTCGTCCGAATCATTCATCACCAACCGTAGAATAACATCTAGATAGTGTCATTCCCAAAACTACTTTTATCACTGGATACGAAAGTTCTCGACTACCAGATTTTATTCATCTGAACCACCAAGTAGTAGATCACTCAAGGTGTAACCCAGTCGAACGCTTTATGCTTTGTGAATTTAGGTTGATACCAGTAGTTAAACTCTTAAATCATGGTCCACTTGCTGGTGTTGTCTTCAATCGCAATTGCTCCAAAGAATCCCTCTGCAAAGGCTCACGATTTCCACTTGTGTAGAGAACTAAAAGACTATTATACTTATCCCTAACTTCTACTAACATTAAATTGATCAATAAAATAATTCAGTTGTACACTTGGACAATCTAGAAACCAATCATAAACCTTAGATATAGTAAACACAAACGATAAGATATTTATAACTCTCAATAATCTTATATAACTGATAAAGCTTCACGTTTAGAACATTGAATTCATCTGTAATCATCAAAAGAATTAGTTACTCATAATACAAGGAAAGAAAAAAAAAATGAATGGGTTCCCCTAAAGGGATAAACCCTAGGTTTAAGATGTGAAGAAAATTATGTATGAAAAGTTGTATCTAGGCTCCCCTTTATATAGGCTTTTGTAACCTCCTCTTGATGTCTATCCAACTAGGAAACCTGATAACTATCAAATATTTTCACCCCATTTGATCCTTATCCAAGTAGAAAATTTAGTCTCCTCAAATACTAACACCTCCTCTTAATACCTATCCAATTAGGACACTTAATCACCTCAAAATCCAATAAAACCCCTTATTTTCACGTCCAAAGCAAGCCCAAACGCATCCCTTCTTTCTCTTCCCGCGCAGGCCCAACAGAAACCAAATCCAAGTTGGTTTCACCATTTTGCTCACAACTTCTTTATACGAACTCGGAATAACCTCATTATTTTTGCGTTGGCTTCGTCTTTTTCATGCTCTACAATATGGTGAGAAAAACCTGAATTTTAAGGAGTTCCACTTGGTATTTTGTCCTTCTTCCTTTGTAGTACTTCACGTCCTTGCTCATTCTAACACTTTGCAGTTCCTTTTTGGATGATTCACCTAATAAAAGACATAAACTAGAAAACAAGTATAATATAGGGTAACATGCAAGAATTATAGAAAATACAAACATGGATTTGATACTAAGAATATATAATTTATGCACTTATTAGTAGTCTTGGATTAGTTTTAGGAGAAACAATATTAACTTTTTATAGCTTTATTTTTGGATCAAGAAACGATATAAGTACCATTAGTGAGAAACTAGATTTTTATATAATTTTTATTTGAATACAATTGTGCTAACATGTAGTCATCTTCTTTGGTAAGTTTTTTTTTATTCTATGTCCCTTCTCTTCTGCATTAAGGCCACTGAAGAACTTTGAAGATTGAGCTATATAGATTCAAGTGATTCAGAATATGTGGATGGATCTATTGATTTAGTCAACGTCAATAGACTCCGTTCTATGTGGCGATCAATAAAAGAATCAAGTTGTTTTGTAGATGTTACACTGAAGATATCGAAGATTCAATATTTTGATACAAAGATCTTGGTTTGATTATCTGTCATACTTAATTTACTGGGACTACAAGGAGTTTACTTTTGTAAACGGTTTTTTTTGTAGACGACATTGTTGTTTTGAACATAACTGTATGAATCAAGTAATTTACTTCGGTAAACATAAACCTTGATTAATTGACTCAAACAATTTGATCTCTGAATATAACTTGTGCATTCAAGTGGTTTAAATTTAAATAGAAGAACCTTGACTCGTATTAATCATACTTTCTCTTTGTGTAATACCCCGATTCGGTAGGTAGGGTTCATCGAATGGAATATAGGTAATGGTTTGTCCTTTCCTAACACCGAGGCCTTTTCAACATAGTTGGCTCCAAAGTTGGAAAACAGCTCTACAGTTAAGCGTGCTCGGGTGGGAGCAATCCAGGGATGGGTGACCTCTCGAAAAATTGTTGTTGGATGACCGTAGCGGGGCCCGTTGAAAATCCCACACTGTCAGATGACCGCAGTGGCTAAGTGGGAACAGTATCGGTGGAGGGTCGATCATTACAAATGGTATCAGAGCCGATGACGGGTCACCTGCCGAGGGTGAGAGAGTAAGCTGGACGGGGTGTTCCAGGTACTCGTCTCATGAGTGGCAGGGAATGTCGGAGATCTGGACTTGTATATTCCAGAGCTGAGGACAGCTCCAATTTAAGATGGTGGTATTTTAATACCCCAATTCGGCAGGTAGGGTTCGCCGAATGGAATGTAGGTAATAGTTTTTCCTTTCCTAACACCGAGGCCTTTTCAGCACAGTTGGTTACAGAGTTAACAGAAATCTCTACAGTTAAGCGTGCTCGGGCAGGAGCAATCCAGAGATGGGTGACCTCTCAGGAAACTGTTGTTGGACAACCGTAGTGGTGCCCGTTGAAAACCCCACATTGTCGGAATACCACAGTGGCTAAGTGGGAACAGTATTGGTGAAGGGTTGATCATTACACTTTGTAATTATAAATGAGTTGGACTCACACAATTCTCCATGACTATTTGATTAAAGTCTTAAAGGAAATCTTATTATTTTGGTTGGAAGCAGGGTAGAAATAGTCTTCACGACAAATTGTGGAGAAAGTCTTAACAGTTGAAAACTTCTGTCAAGGGATTCACGTGTGTATGCGAAGGGATATTGAGAAAACAAAGTAAGTAGGGGTTATATTATTCTGTTTCAACTACACTAGACCGAAGTAGCATTCTATGCAAGAGTATAGTGGCTTGATTGTGAAAGTATTCAAAACTGGACTAGGTCCTTAAGTTTTTCTATCAAACAGTTTCCTCGTTAACAAAATCTTGTGTGTTTGTGTTATTTACTTTATTTTTGTATTATACTCATTAACTTTAAAACTATGCTAAAAATATTTGACTTTAATTGTTCCTTGTTGATTTTGTAATCTGTTCATTCTCGAACGAAGAATACATATAAAGATTGTCTGATATATGTTAAAAAAAAAATGGTGGTGTACTCAATATCCTCGTCTTTCCAAGAATATTTTTTCCGAATGGATTGAATGAAGCAAACAAGATGATAATATTAAGATCCCATATTGATTAAGTCTTGCTCTAATAACCATCTGGTCTATGTGGAAAGTAAGGAGTGACTTGGTTTTTCAAGAAAAAAAACTAGAACCAGTTGCAACTGTCAAACAGATAATGACCTTTGGATCTAATTTGCATAAGCTGCATAACTCAAGCTTTGAGTTATATCAGGATCATACTGTGCATACTCATAAAACAAACCATCATTGGACTTCATATGAACAACCATACATCACTATTATTTAAGATGCTTCTTTTGATATTAATGCTAACTTAAGTTGAATTTCCATGGTTGCTCGTGATCATACATGAGACGATAAGGTAGGCAAAACCGGATTCATCAGGATGCTTAAGTGCTGAGCAAGCTAAGTGTTTTGATGTTCAGGAAACTGTCTTGTGGGCTAATTAGAGGAATCTCCAAGATATCCACCTGATGACTGACCTGAAAAGTATGCTCTTATTATGGATGGTGCAAAATCCAATTTTTTAGAAGAATTGCAATATACAGAATGAACTTTGCTTAATAGTTCTTGAGATTGGAGAATTAGTTATGTTAGTAGGAACAAGAACAAAGTGGCTGATAAATGATGTGTGTCGTAGCACGTCAAAATTATATTTATTTTCTCACTTTAACAAAATATGGATTAAGTACAATTGTAAGAAGATTCGTTCCACGGGAATCTATTGTTGTTATTCAATTTCAATTTCTTAAGTAACAAGGGGGAATTTTTCAGAATTTATGAAAGTAATAAAAGCTAAAACGAAAGTAAAGTAAATAGTTGAAAATAATCAAGATGATGAAGATATTGGTTAAGGGATTGTATCATTCACAAACATGTATTTTCTCATTGTCAAAAACCGTAGAATACCTTGATCCAAGAATATCCCGTCTATTTACGAAAATCATCACAAACACATTGAAAAGATGCAAGTATGAATTCTACTTAGAGAACAACCCAACGTGTAAAAAGCACTAATCAAGTTTAATTCCTCATGAGCATTAAGTTTTGTGAAATAAGGTTAATCCATGTAATTGAACGTGGAAAACGCACTAATTAAATTTAACAAAGGTTATGATTCATATGTGAATATTAGGATGTATCACAATCAACAACCACACTTATACTACTCGAAATCAGAATTCGTCAACCTTTTCGTATTGAAAACCCTAATTTAGATTTAGAGATGAAGATAAGTTAAATTGATTCCGGACTGAACCAACGAAGTGTTCAAATCATGCAAAAGTTATACTCAATGACATACATCACCCATTATCTTCAAATAACAAATTATCAAACACATTTTTTGTTCTATCTAAAATAAATCACCCATTATCTTCAAACTCATAGATTCAAATTTGAATTAAATCCAAACCTCCAGATCCACTTCCTTCCTTGAAATTCCTTTATTGTTGTATCAATATATCTCCTCTGTAGTAACATCCCGAAATCCTTTAAACACAATCAATTCAGACCAACGTGAAACCCTAACTTTTAAATTCGAGCCAAATACCCACATCAAACTCTCACAATTCTTCACTCGAGCTCAAAAAACTCACAGTCTCACTAATCTCCTCTATTAGATCGAACCAGATTCATATTTTCTTCTTCTCAATTTCTCAAAACCTAATTCTTCTCTGCAATGGTTGCTTCCTTCTCCATCTCATACCCACAGAAAGACATAAGAAATGAGCTTCACTTACTCGATTAGGTTTAGATAAAAGGGACTCATTAAAGGCACATAGTTTAGATAGGGGCATCCATGATTCAATATTGAGATGTATAAGTAATTTCTAATAGAGTACATGGTTGTCCCTTAACGCCTGCATGACTGCCAATACTGTTTGCCAGTTGAAACGACCATTTTTCCCTTTTTTGCCTATTTCTTCTTCTTTTACGCCAAATGACTCCAAAATACCTAAAAACTCAAAACAAACGTAAAATAAATAATTCACAAGAAAGATACCAAAGAAAACATAAACAATAGATATTAAATCAAAGTGTTTAGACAACTATCAATAAACAAGCCAGATTTAGTAGAAAACATGGGATCAACAAGGATTGGAACAATAACCCTCCGAATATTATTATGTTCTGATTGCGAGATGAGAAATTTTATGTAACTATTCCTCAGTTTTAATAGTATTTTTTTTTGTATAAAAAAAAAAAGAAAAACAAAACAAAAACAAATGCGAGATTATTTCCATAATAAAACCGCATAGTAAAGTAAGCTATTTCTTGATTTTTTTTATTTCTTTATCTTATTTCCATAATATAACCGCATAGTAAAGTAAGTTATTTCTTGATTTATTTTCATTTCTTTATCTTACCCGGGAGTTGATCCTATTGAACAGACGTGGAAGCTATAATTGTAAACCAAGATCGAACCGATAAAAATATTGGTTTATACATTCTTCTTAGTCTTGCTATGGTATTTGTTTGCAAATTATTTTTAAAAGAACCACCTGAGGTTCTGGGTAAGAAATAATTTTTTATTATCTCAGGTGAACTAATAAAATGAGCCTTTCTATAAAGTGTTGTATGAGACATGTTTTACTCAAATAATTGGTGCAATGCCCATGATGTTTACTAGTATACATATAGGGTTAATTAGACTTGGTACCTGGTTTTGTCCAGATTTAGTGTTTTTACTTATATTTGTCCAAAGTTAGACTTTAGTACCTGGAATTACTGTTCACCATGAATGTCAAAGTTAAAGTACTGTATTTCGTTTAGATTTCTTTAAAAAAAAATAATACTTAACGCCGTTGACGGCGCCGTTAACACGTGAGTGTTTTAAACTCACATGCCTTCTTATACATCCTACGGCTATGATTCTTCATATCCAACGGTCGGATTTTTAGATTTTCAAAAAATCAATTCCCAATAGCAACTATTATAACCTAACGTCAATTCCCAATGGAGTTGATCTAAAACCACATGGATTTGGTTCAACCATGATCATCTCTATAAATTAGACACACAAATAATGGTTTTAACAAGGCCAATTCATGAATATTAGAAAGATACAAATATGATAGCTCAAAAAGAATAGAACATCATTCATGTAAGTTTCCCTATAAAACGGACATCTAAACGTGTTATGTCCGAACATGATGAAGAATGAAAGTGGACAAGAGCCCTATATTACCATTAGGTGTCTATCTTCTCTGAATGATACAGCTCTGTGTTTCAACTCTTCTCTATTTGTGGTGAACTCATCCAGTATCTCAACATCATAAATTTCTGAGCCACTCTCATCAACAGATGTGTCCACCAACTCCTGATCACAAGTTTAAAAAAGATCAGATTCAACATGAAAGATAAAAAAAAAACAAATAAGGCTTAAAGTCGTAGTTATGAAATTGGAAATCCTGCTACATAAGAAACTAGACTACATTGAAACCTTAACAAGTACTAAGCAAGGTAACCTTTAATTGTCAACTTAATTAATAACTCAAAAATTATTCTTTATGGATCTTCATGCAGCCAACATAGATGTGTGAGCATGTCTGGCAGGACAATGTTGAGCCTTACTAATGACAGAAAATAAAAACTGATACTACTTAATTACAACACTCGATCCTAGAGGCTCTCAACACTTAAGAAGAGAGATATGTGAGATGGGGGGTTCCAAAGAAGGATTTCTGGGGTTTGAGAAATAACAAGATTGGAAAGTCAAATAACCAAGAAATTTCTTCATAAATATAAGATTACTTAATGTTGGTAATTTTTCCATTCAATGAACACTTCTTGCATCTTGTCATAAATTTCAGATCCAGTAGCGTGCTGACTTATGCTTTCTTTAGCACTCCTCACCATCCTCTTCCGGATCAATTGCAAATAACAAAGGATTTTGGGACCCTCCTTTTGAAACTACTTTCAATCCTCCTTCCCTGAGCTCCACAGATCTTAAGGGCACCCTATACACACAAACAAACTTAATCAGAACATCTTACTGGTTACATATAATAGAAGATATTCAGTACAAGGGTTGTACTATCCAAGGTAAGTTAGGAAAGGGATGCAAGGTAAGTGTCCATATGACTAGCTAACAAATGAACAACATGGAGAATGGACTAACTAGTCCACCATTTTTCTTTCGAAATATTTCTTATATCATTAACAGATACTTCGTTATCAAAGGAGCATATCACTTAATAAGATGATGGTTCATAACAATAATAGTACATGCATCTGTAACATACAACTAACCTCACAGTTAGTATCTATTCCCTTAAATATTAAAGAAAAACCACTTTATACTAACAAAATGAAGCATCGTGGGAAAAGCAGCGACAACCTATGTACATATTGGACAAATAACAGTAAAAGTCGCCATTAAAAGTAACTACAAGAAAAACGCATGTATTAGTTTCTTCGAATCATAAAAAATTTGGTCGAGACCATTTTTCAAACACCCTGTGTACAACCCACTTTATCTCACTCTGGGAAAACAATTACACTCTAAATTTATATCACGTACAATAGAAATGCTGCAAAGAATGATAAGGATCAAAAACTATTAATCTTACGTGTTTATTGAGATTTAAGCCTCGTAAATTAGGTAACTAAAATTTGCCCCTCTAATCTTGGCTTAAGAACATCATCTCCACCACTACCACCAGGTCCACCACCACTACTTTGACAAGTATCTATTGAATCTCTGAGCAACTCTTGCATTAGATTTGGTTGAGACTATTTGTGACTACATGAACTTGTTGCTATAGAACATAACACTGCATCATGTTGAGATTCATAAAGATTGAACAACCGAGCATTTCATACCCATACCCAAGCCACTTCTTCCCTTAGAATTTAGTAAAAATTGCTGCTCTAAGTGAATGTTTGAAGAAGTCCCAGGTGTATCAGAGGATGGTGAGCTAATCCCCTACGCAGTTCCGCCTAAGACTGTTCGATAGGTCATTGGTAATGTGATGATTTGGATCGGCAGGAGGTAGAAGGCCCAACTTCATATCTGTCAGATGACTTCGAAATCTAGGGGGTGGACAATTATCTGCGAACACCAATCCAGAGACTGTCAAGTTCATCTTCAGACCATGTATACATCTTCAGTTTCTTCTTAAACGAGTTGCTTGATCTTGATCCAGATGCAGATAAAGAATTACAAGAAAAGGGGTTTTGAGAAGAAACCCTAAAAGGAGATTACAAAATCAAAATCAGACCTAGATCTGAATAAACCCTAAAAATATTTTAAGAAGAAGACTAAGAGGAGATTACAACTATAAGAAAACCTAGCATTGAAGAAAATATGAGAAGGAAGAATTCTCTGCCATTTCTTCAATCAGGAAAGTTCTTCGAATGAGGTTTTGAGAAGGAAGAGGAGAAGAGGCGGAGACAACGAGGGAGGAAGTGAAGTGGTCGATCTTAACCGTTATGTTATAATAGTTAGGTCGATCGTAACCGTTCATCTTTGAGATGGAACAAGATCTAATATAAACCGTAGATCTTAACTGTTAGGGACTTGGTTTGCCATTGTTAGCAAAGTTTTTTTTTTTTTAGTAATTCAAATTTAATTGACGGAAAAAAATAACACGTCATCATTTCACGGGTCTTAACGGGTGAACAGTGATTCCAGGTACTAAAATCTAACGTTGGACAAATATAAGTAAAAATACTAAATCTGGACAAAACCTAAATACCAAAGTCTAATTAGCTCATACATATAATAACATTTGGATATTACCTTCCACGATACGTCCACCAACTATAGTATACATAACAATAACATTTGAATATAACCTTGTATGTTACGTCCACCATCCCACTTGAAATATTTCTAAGTTCTCACTATTGGCAATATGGTGGGGATAATGGATATATCTGGTTTTTGATGGTGGTGTATGGACTAAAGCGAGTGTGGACTAAAGCACCTTATGACATTTTGGTTTGTGGCGTGTAGACTAAAGCACTTATGCCGTTGTGGTGGTAGTGGCAGTTGGTACTGTAACCATATTGGAATGTATTACTGAGGAAGAGATGTTGATTAGGTCCTTATTAAAATGCTACCGGTAGAAATGACACAATAGACTAAAGAAGCGAAAGTTAAGTTCTTCCCATACTTGTCTCTCCTTTGTTATTAAAATGCCACCGGCAGAAATGACACAAGAGGCCAAAGAAATAAAAATTTGAGTTCTTTCTTTATATATATATATATATATATATATATTAGTGTTTTTAGAATTTTACCTTAATTGTCTATTTCCAAACTCCATTAAATATTTTTGGAGCATATGAGCTATAATAAGATAAATAAAAACGTCTTTTTTCTTGAGTTCGACATTCTTTACAACTTATTAAGACTCCTACTTAGACCATTTATGTACCTATAAATTATTTTCTCTGTCCCATTTTTTTAATAGTTTAGAAATTTTCATACATATTAACAGAGATAGTAAACTAGGATTTTTGAAGACTTTGGAAACTTGTTGATTTGTTGTTTTAGAGAATTTAAGAAAAATTGTAAGTTTATAAACCTTGAGAAACTTTCGGTATAGACTAATCTTATTGATTTGTGGAGAGTTTTCACATACTATTGTAAAGACGAAAATATTAATTAAATGATAAAAATATTTACAATAATCCAAAAAAAAAATTTAAAATAATTTAACTTTTTTATTAATTAATATGATAGTAAATTTTTTTGATGAAAAATTAAACGGAAAATAGTTTTTCTATATTTTAGAAGGATATTTTTTTGATAATTTTACATATTTTTCATTACACATTCTTTAAAAAACAAATGAAAACTCTTTAAATAGAGAAGTCTCTCAAATTATCACATATTTTGGAGAGACTACTCTCAAGCTCAACAGAAAAGTCTCTCAAAAATCTAAATCCATGGTTTTAAAATTTACTTATGATAACAAAGAATTTTATTGATTTTCTAAAACTCTCTACCAACTAATAGAAATTTAAAAAAAAATTAAAAAAATCTAGATCCATTAACAAAAGATTTTACATATCTTTCTTAAATTTTCAAAAATCTTAAACCAATAAAAAATGAAAAATAATACTACTTCCTTTTTCCTTCCAATAAAAGTATCCAAACATTATTCTCAAAATATATCATTTCCCTCAATTTCTTAGTATGTGCTACTGTGCGAGTGCAAAATATACCTAAAACTAGGGATTAAAATGAGACACAAAGAGTAGATAATAAAATAACCTCTCTTGCATTTAGGATGGTGAGACCAAAAGCGAAAGAAAAGATAGTTCTTACGCACGTGATTTAGGTAATGCTGGAATGAGTGGCTTTGATATGGTTGAGTGTTTTTCAGCCTCGGTGTCTCTGGGTGTTGTTTAAGCCAAAAATTTCTTTCAGCTAAACAACCAATCAAACTCTTGGATTCAAGTTAAATAAATGTAAACTTACAATAGAGAAACATTCTTTTATGTAATAAAGAATCATAGTTTTCCAAATTTTCTAAACTCAATACAATTAATCATCCAGGTTTTGTAATTTCTGGGTTTATAAAATTGGTTACAAAAAATTCCTTTCAATACAGAAATTCATACATTATATCATTATTTCCCATAGGATCGTACCTAAAAATTTCTTCCCTCCTTTTCTCTGGTTTTTTCTTTCT
>JAJJMC010019832.1:1207384-1219017 GCA_023531435.1 Papaver californicum
TTAACTTGATCTTCTTCCACGTGTCATGCTTCTTTAATTTACTAACAGGTGTCTCTGAGCTGATACGAGAGATGAAGGTGAAGCTTGCCAAAAATTAAAAAAAAAAAAAAAAAAAATAAGTTGATGATCATATGCTCATGTCATCCTTCCATCACCACCTCCCATCTCCCAAAGGATGACCTAATCATTTCCTTTTATTTGCACAAAAAAAATAGTCAACACCGCATACCATAAGTTTTTACTTTAAACCAATTAACAGCATACAGCTACCAAGCTTAACTACTTAAACAACCTGTCCCTCTTTCCGTCTCACCTGTAAAGAAGCTGGATCTTCTGACCCCATCACCATCTCCCCTTATACGTTATGCTTATGCATTAAAAACGTCACTGTTCCCCAAGTAACAAGACATGACATGAAATATAACCGGTACAATTTGGTATTGTTAGTTCCCTAATAAAAATTCACCATTAATAGAAAATGATAACAGGAATATCCTTGGATTTTCGATGTCAGTAGAAATAAGGTAATTTATGGGGCGAATGATCTCTGGTGCAACAGCCTGCATCCGTCTTATAAATTTCATAACCTCAAATTGAGTTCTATTATGCAAAATTGTTCCTTTGCAATGCATCCTAGGTGTTGGATGATGAGAAGGCTCTCGTGTTGATTGTATTTTTAATCCTTTTACATTAAAGAAATTACTAGGATATTACGTTAATCCAAACAGTAAACAAAAAAACAACTAATTACGTTGGGATAAATGCTAGCAAAGTCGAGATTGACCAGCAGGCAGCAACTCCAAAAGAAAAAAAATCGTCGTCAAGATGTCATGGTGACCTCATTATATCCATGTCATGTCATTCAAAAGAAAAATGGAACCCCCACACACAAAATTTAGAATCTTCCTAAAAAAGAATCCTAGTGAGGGATTTTGTTCTATAGTCAGCAAAATACTGAAGCAATCTAATTATAATATCGACAAATGATTTGACTTACTGTATGAACAACTCAAAACATCAAAATATTTACCGTTATTTGAAGTGAGACATTTTGCCAATAAGGTTAAATGGTCAACTCAATACCTCAAAAGTTAAAGCCTTCCCCCTGTACTCTCTCTCCCTTTCTAGTTTGTTTGTCTATATATACAATGCTTCTCACACCTTCAATTCTTACACCACTGCTCTCATAACAATATTACTTGTATACGTTCTCACATCTCACCAACTTGATTAAGAAACCAAAACAGAAGAAAAATGTCAAATTCCATTGAAATCAAAGAACCTAGAATGGTTGTTAGAAAATTTCTAGCAAAGCCACAACGAGAAGGTGTTGGCGCTGTCGTTCGGAGAAGCATTGGCAGGTAATTTGTTCTTCTTTTGCCTTCTGAAATGTATGAAACAAACTGAATATAATGAATTTAGGGTTATCTGATTAATGAGTTTTCATTAACTCGTGTTTTCTCTTTTTAATATCTTAACAGGTTCGAGTTGAAGTATTTTGACCCGTTTCTTGTTCTGGATGAATTCTCAGGTTGGTATTACTAATCTTTAGTTAACTTGATTCCTTATGTACAAATTTTTTTTTTCTTAACTAAACTTGACTCTATGTTTAAGTAGGAATAACAAATTAATCCATAAACGTTTTCTTTATGCAGTTTCAGCTCCAGGGGGGTTTCCTGATCATCCTCACAGAGGTTTCGAGACTGTTACCTATATGCTGCAGGTAAGACTGTAAAAATCCTTGAAGCATAGTATCAAATACAAATCATTCTGAAATTTCAAAATACTAATAAGAGTTACTTTTTTGTTTAATATAAAGGGAGAAGTGACACATGAGGACTTTGAAGGTCACAAAGGTACTATTAGAGCTGGAGATTTACAGTGGATGACTGCTGGTAAAGGAATTATTCATTCTGAAATGCCTTCTGACCAGGGAACTCAAAAGGGTCTTCAATTGTGGATCAATCTCTCTTCCAAATACAAAATGTAGTAACTTTCTTTATTCCTAACTGTCTTTTGTCTTTTATCCCAAACTGAATCAACTTCGAAACTTCTGTACGTAGTCAGTGCAAGATGGTGCTGAATGATAAACCAACCTTTTATTGTTTTTCTATTTTGGTTCTCTTAGGATTGATCCACGATATCAAGAGCTACAAAGCAAAGACATAGTAAGAGTGGCAAAAGACGGAATCGAGGTTCGAGTTATAGCAGGTGAAGCACTGGGATCTCAATCACCTGTTTACACAAGGACACCAACAATGTATTTAGATTTTACACTAAAACAAGGAGCTCACCTTCAACAACCAATTCCACGGACTTGGAATTCTTTTGTTTACATCATTGAAGGCGAAGGTGTATTTGGTAACTCGAAAGCGTTACCAGTTTCAGCACACAACCTTCTTCTTTTAGGGTCTGGTGATGGTCTAGAGGTGTGGAACCAATCTGTGAATCCTCTTAGATTCATATTAGTTGGTGGTGAACCTATAGGTGAACCTGTTGCGCAGTACGGACCTTTTGTGATGAACACTCAAGAGGAGATTGATCAAACTTTTTATGACTATCAGAATAGCGTAAATGGTTTTGAGAAAGCCAAACTCTGGAAGTCACAAAGCCTGTCTGACCTTGAAATGTAGTCCATTATATCTCTCTCAAATTGGCAACTTATGTACACAAGTGAATGAAATATAAGAAGATCGTCATTTGTTAAAATTATGAGTTCTTAATGTCTAGTATCTAATGATCGGTCAGTAGGATAATGGTGCTGGCCAGTTTCAAATGTAAATGGTCGATATTATATCACCCAGCAATAATAGAGGCATCTGCCGCAATATCTCAATCTATTGTTATGATAACATTCGTAGACCAATAAGAACTTCGCAGAACTAGGATCCATACAACATCTAGTAAAACTGCACCGTCCGTGGCTGTAACTAAATGCCTTCGCATATTGCAACATGCCATACAAGAGCCGCTGAAGAGGTTGAGTAAACAAACCAAACCAAAAATCTCGTCCTTTTTTTGATTAAAAACGTTAATAAACCTTGTATAGATCATGGTTATATTCTTTAATTTGGGTGTTGAGAGAACTTATCAACACGAAATCAAGCTTAATTAAGCTAAAACTTAATTCTAGGATCTTCATTTTGAATTCTAAAAGTTGTTGTTGTTGGCCTTGTGAGTACCAAAAATCTACTCCAACACGTGGCAGCAACGACAGTCGCACAACCACATCATTGATATTAATTGCATATAGAAGAGAAGAAGAAGTGACTATTATTGAGTCTGCACCCTCAAGTGAAGTTTATAAAGAGATACAATACAAACAATTCATGTTCACAACCTAAATCCCCACTTTGATACCTCTTATAAACTCAAGTACACAGCCCACACCAAGTTGAAGTAAAGCTCAAGCCCACAAGATTGTCCGCACCATACAAGATTCATGTTCAAGCCATTCAAGATTGGACCGCAGCTACAAATGAGGTTGCGTTCAAAATAGTATGGTACGCACCCACCTTCCCGCAGCATTTCCACTCCAAGTCCGTACCAGCAGCAAATGAATAGAACATAGACAATCATTCCCGCTTCAAAATCAAGTTCAAATCAACCAATCCCGCACCAAGTTTGGAGCGCACCAAAGCAAAGCCAATTTAGGATCGAAGCTTACTCAGGTCCGTAGTAATCCAAGCCTGCATCAACTCATGTCCGCACCAATCTTTCCCGCAACCAAGTACACACCAACTCATGCCCGCACCAATCTTTCCCGCAACCAAGTACGCACCAACTCATGCCCGCACCAATCTTTCCCGCAACCAAGTCCGTATCAACCTTTGCCCGCACTAAAATTGGATTGAGACCGTTTGAAGATAATATTAATAGGGACATGTGGCGGACTCCATCGCCACATGGCGAAATGTGGTGAGACTTAATCAACACATGGCAAAATAAGGGGAAACTATATCAACAAGTGGCAAAATGGTGGATGAAAGAGAAAGAGGCGATGTTATCTAGTGCTCGACAGATTGCCAGAATCACAAATTCTTCACCAAGAGGCGATGTTATCTCTGTAGTGAGTGACGAGACTTTATACAAAGGATTTTGAGAGATTATAGAGGTTGAGAGAAGCTAACGAGAGGAAATATTTGTGATACTGAGTTAGAGACATGATGTTACTCCCAAGTATTACTGCAGCAACAGCAACAACAAGAACTACTCAATAATGAAGAGCTGTTATGCTATATGGATTATTACCACCACCATCACAGACAAGAAGGGACCACCAACTTGTTCTTTTGTGAGTAAATGATTGTTTCAATCAAGTCCAAGCTTTACTAATGGAGTATGTTCTCTGAACAAGATAATCACAATGAGAGTAAAAATGGAAAAGCAGCATGAAAAGAAGACGTTAACTGTTTCTGTTGTTGTTGTTGTTTAAGACATACAAGTACTATTAATGATTGGACATTATGAAAAACGAAGTAGTCAGTGGAAATTCAACTATTCAGATTATCTCCAGCTCGATTCTGCTTACATTTGGAGTGTAGTCACAGGACAAGAATTGAAAAGCTTAGAATAAGTCCAGAGATGTTTGTAACTTGGTTGGAGTTTGGCCTGAATTCTCTGCTAGAATGCGTCACAGTAGGATTCTCTGCTACAACCGGAACTGTTTTGGTAGGATGTGTCTTGCTTTAGTTGTGGTGTGGCTAATGAGGTCGGAAAAACGACGAGCTAGAAAACAGACAGAGAAGGTTATCTTCACATCTGAATTTGAAAGAGGAACTGGTCCAAAGAGGTTCTTCTTTAGAAAACTAGTTTCAGCTACAAACAACTTCTCAGATGAAAGAAAACTAGGAGAAGGTGGATTCGGAGGTGTCTGTAGGGGATTTATAAATGAAATGGATTTAGCAATTGCTAAGAAGAAAACAGTTACAAGGTTAGAAGGAGAAGGTATTGCTAATACACAACATATAATTGATGGTGTGGTCAGGTGAACTTGAACCATGTTCCTAATACAAATATCAATAACAACCAAGTTATGAATTATGGTTCATCGACAACAGTTACAAATGTGAATAAAGTTCTTAATCCTCATCAATTGATGCTCAACTCTCATGCTCAATAATCTGTATTAGCGGCATTTGTTGTTAACTTATTGAAGATTATGTCTACAATGGAAACTGTTCAGGGCACTAATTTAAGTGATGCACTCCTGGATAGATGGGAAAGAAACATCGAAGATGTTGAGAACTTGGGGTTCAATCTTAAGTGACTTCGGAAGAAGTTTAATGAAGTTAAGCACAATTGGAAGTCTTCATCCGGGATACGTAAAGAAGTTGAAATAGTGAATTGGATGCAATGCAGGTGAAAGATTGCTGACTTTTGTTAAGAAAAGAAGAACTCCAACGAGAAACTTTAAGAGCAAGAGGTTGCTTACTGCACCAGCTAGCTAAGTATCAATCATTTCAAAACCATTTTACGTGTAGCATTACATGAAGCAGCACTTGAATGATTAGCAAATCCAGACCACTTCAGGAAATAGCATAGAAGCTACACCAAAAGGAAATTTGGCTGAAAAGATTGTTAGAAGGGAATTCAAGATTCACCTACTACTACAAGGATTCACGGAGCTGTCAATCAAGCTAAATAGAAGGTCATGGATAAAACCCATGACTTCAAAGAAGCAGTTGAAGGTTCAGTCATGTGGCTTTGATAACAGTGTCTCTACTGTAATCAAAGAAGAGATCATCCTTTTCTTCTTCAATAATCGATATTAGCACGCCCATGAAGTCATTCTCGGCATCATGATTGGGGTCTACCCATTATGAATAGAGCTAAGATTAAAAGAGAAATGATTGGCTACTTGGAGGTGGGTTTTGTTTTACGCAATGAGGACCAGCGTACAAGGAGATAGTGGTTTGGCTTAGACTCTTGGTGCAGTAGGAGTTGAACAAAACAGAATGGGACAGTACCGAAATTGAGGAATAAAGAAATATAGTCAGGCTTTGATTGAAGTTTCTTAAAGGAACGGAAAATAGAAAAGTCAAAAGGATCGTGTAGCTTTTTGAGAGCGTGGCATACAGTGAAAGGAAGTAAAAGATTAAACTAAATTCAAAGTAATCTCTCCCGCCAAGCCAATGCAATTCTAGTTGCATTTTAACATGCGGCCGCAACGCTGAATCCAATCATTGCCCGTATGAATTTTTCAGTACTTCATGCTGCACTACTGAAGTTTTAACTCGTCATTTCCCGCAGCAACAACAGTGTCATTTCCCGCAGCTGCACAAAGCCAAGCCCGCAACACTTTGGTTCACAGCCAACACTAAGCATTTGCAATGAAGCCCGCAAGATAGCAACGTTTAATCCGCAGCCCAGGTCCGCATCCTTAAGTTCAAGCCCGTAGCAGCACCATTGTAACCTGGCTACTATGATCCGATTCAAGAATCCAAAAGAAATGATGCTCTGCAAGCTACAATCTCACAACACAAATAATGATCCGCAAGTATTGCATCACAAGAAATGCTCCGCAAGTAATCTTCCTCAAGCTTAGTCCCCACAACTGTTTCCCAGAAATGAAATTTTATAGTACAGTCGGGATGACAGGCACTCACAGGCATTGGCACGTATGAGAAAAACTGCGACTAATGACACCTGACACAGGACCCATCTCGAGATAACAGGCTCTTACATGCATTAAACAAATATGCATCAAATGACGCCTAATGCGGGGCCTTTCTCGAGATGACATGTTCACGCACAGGCATTGGTACGTATGTATAAATCTGCGTCAAATGATACCTGATACATGACCCATCTCGATTATCACCTTCAATACTTTCTTGACAAACATGACGAGAAGATACAAGATACTACGGGACAAGGTTCTTACCACTTCCGGGATCTGGATGGAGAAATTTTACGGAAATGCTCACAATCAGCAATATAATCATACATCAAACTGGTTACGTATTAGGTAAAGCTATAAGCACAATCTCCTTCAAAGAAGATCCATGTCTATGAATGTATGACTCTTGGATTTTTCGCTAGAAGGGGTACCTAACATGATAATCAATTGTTGTAATTCTCCGTATTAGGGGACCTTTGGGACCGCATTCTAATTTCCTCCTGGCAAAGAGAGGTTAAATGCGTTTTACTCCCATAGTGCAACCCGGGGCGCAAAAAATTCCTTGCGGTTGATCACACTCAATCAGTATATCTATATATACAAAAAAAAAATTGCAGGAACAAAAACTCAAGTTAAAGTGGAAATGCAATTACCACCAAATTATGATACGAACGAAGGGTGGAGTCATTTTCTTAAGAATTATACTTCGAAATAACCTTAAGAAAAGGGGGCAAATTGTGAGTGCTAAAATCTACTCCAACACGTGGCAGCAACGACAGTCGCACAACCACATCATTGATATTAATTGCATATATAACAGAAGAAGAAATGACTATTATTGAGTCTGCACCCTCAAGTGAAGTTCATAAAGAGATACAATACAAACAATTCATGTTCACAACCTAAATCCCCACTTTGATGCCTCTTATAAACTCAAGTACACATCCCACACCAAGTTGAAGTAAATCTCAAGCCCACAAGATTGTCCGCACCGTACAAGATTCTTGTTCAAGCCATACAAGATTGGACCTCAGCTACAAATGAGGTTGTGTTCAAAACAGTATGGTACGCACCCACCTTCCCGCAGCATTTCCATTCCAAGTCCGTACCAACAGCAAATGAAAAGAACATAGACAATCATTCCCGCTCCAAAATCAAGTTTAAATCAACCAATCCCACACCAAGTCCGGAGCGCTCCAAAGCAAAGCCAATTTAGGACCGCAGCTTACTCAGGTCCGTAGTAATCCAAGCCCGCACCAACTCATGCCCGCACCAATCTTTCCCGCAACCAGGTACGCACCAACTCATGCCCGCACCAATCTTTCCCGCAACCAAGTGTGCACCAACTCATGCCCGCACCAATCTTTCCCGCAACCAAGTCCGTACCAACCTTTGCCCGCACCAAAATTGGATTGAGACCATTTGAAGATAAAATTAATAGTGACACGTGGCGGACTCCATCGTCACATGGAGAAATGTGGTGAGACTTAATCAACACATGGCAAAATAAGGGGAAACTACATCAACAAGTGGTAAAATGGTGGATGAAACATGTAGCTTACTAATGCTTGAAGATAAGGATAAGGGGCATTTTGAGTAAATGTCATTTTCTTCTATTCCTTTAAAAACTAATGTGTTAAGAGAAGGACTTTTGGGCAATTCATTTCTTCTGCTTCATTTCTACTGTAATTTAAAAGATCAATAAGAACTTCCAATTTTCATGACCCGTGGATGTAGGCAAATCATTGCCGAACCACGTTAAATCTTTGTGTGATGATTTTAATTAAATTTTGTATTTATCTTTACTTTCATTTCATTTCCATTTGAATGTTGTTTCTCTGTATCATCTCCACCACAATTTTGGTTTAATTCCATTTTTGTTCTGTATGTTTTTCCAACTACAATTTTTAGTTGTGGTGATCATGGAAATGGTAATCACAGGCCTCGTATTTCTTGTTGTTGTTAGGAAATTCAATTCTAAGGAAACCGCGTAAATGAGTTTGTGTTGTTGTTATAAATAACATTTGTATCTGCATTTCCGTTCTTGTTCCTTTTCTTCACTTATTTATAATAAATTCTCACGCTAGCCTTCTTCTGATCTTCTCTGTACAAATTTTATTTTATTTTTGAGATTATTAATGTGATTCTGGCCTTGAGGGAGAATAAGTAACACATTACCCAGCTCTTTGAAACAATCTTCTTCTTTCCCTTTGTGCACAAAAGTTAGCGCAGTTTGGCTCGAGGCTGATTAGACACACATTTTGCTTAAAGGTAAAAAACAGTAATTTCTGTTCACAAATTCGTTTTTATATTTCTATTTCTATCACTATATATCCACATTACTTTTGTTTGTACTATCAAAGAGAAGCATCATATCAAAATTTTGAAGGTTGTGTAAGGGCACGGATCTGCATTGGATGATTAGTGGAAGAGAAATCCTACATGCGACTCAACTATGAATAGATCTCTCTCCCAAAACAAAATGTAAGAGCTCTATTAACCATTGTTTTTTTCATTCCGTAGCAAATATCTTCACTAATTTTTTGTGCCAGACTGAGTAAGTTCAACGACTACAATTGAGTATAGCAAATCGATTTATCCTTTTTCGTTTACCAGGTGCAAAACGGCTTTAAGAGATACTAAGCCAGAGGTTAAGTAATTAAACGTGACAGATATGTGAGGTTCGAGATGAAGCATTGGGATCTCAGCGACACGGACAATGTATTTGGACTAAACCTTTGACCACAAGGCAGAAGGTCTACGACGACAACAACAAATTCCACAAGTATGGAGCTCTTCTTAGTAATGGGAGACGATGACGGTGTGTTTGGTAATCCAAAAGTCGCACAACACGTTTTTGTTCTAATAAGCTTTTGATCTTGACGATACTGAATGAGGAATCAATTTGGGAAGATCCTAGCTAGGTGCAGTACGGGTGCATGGTTGAGCACTCGAGAAAGATCTATTATACTGTACTTTGGATGCACAAGGAGCTGCCAATTTAAAATAAGACTTATGAACAGAACAAACTTTATTTTATAGACTGATGCCTAAATGACAACTTGTACAATCAATTTAGATCAGGATAAACTGAACCTTATTACTCCCCCAGTCACTCAAACATAAAAACAAAAAAATGTACCTATTTCTCAAAAACTAGTTGTTAGCATATTAACCTGACTACATCTAGTTTATCAAGACGATAGAAGATCGAGATATGTAGTTACGATGAATTTGGTGCTGAATTTGTAACTGGTGGGACTTGTGAACCAGAAAGTATAATATCCGCAAATTGAACAACTGATTTCGCTGGTCCATCTGACCCAGTGTACTTGAGATTAACTTCACCTATTCTTACATCCTCGCATGGAACACCCTTACTGCAAACAATTTGTATGGCATTCCTCGTCTGTGATGTTCCTCTAATATTGTTAAACGTAACGTCACTTATCTTTACCTTCGATGGATCCTATTATCCAGAAGAGAAATCTATAAGAACCAAACAACAAATAAATGTCTAAGAGTCATCAATTATGATTAAGAAAAACCAATGCTTACCATATTTGCGCAGCTGCTATCTCCATCTGGGCAGTAAATTTGATCAATATTAATAGGGTTCATTACATTTTCCATGACAATGTCATCAAAAATGAAATTTGAAGCTTCACTAGCTGGTGATTTTGGCCAGGTTTTGATTCTAACTCCATTAGAAGCTCCGGTAATGGTACAATTTCTCACCGTAACGCTACAAACATCTTCTTCATCTTTATACTTTCCATGACTGCCAACACTAATACCATGACCTGGTCCACACCTTACGCCAACAACGTATACATTTTGACATCCAGGACCAATCGAAACACAATCGTCTCCTGTTGCTATTACTGAATTTGTAATATTAACACCATTTGAGGATCCCATATGAATTCCATCTGTGTTTGGACTATCTCCTGGAGCTTTTATGTTAACCGATGAAAATGTAATATTTTTGCATGACAATACATTGATGTGGAATCGCTTGCTATTAAGTGATGTTATGTCAGAAATAAGTGCGTCTTCAATGAAGTTGAATCGAGCATTCTGCATGTATAAAATTTGTTAACAACGATGGTGATGAACGAAATTAACATTGTTCAATATACTGAATCGTGCAAAATGATAGATTACTCACTGGTGGTAAGGTATTGCATTTCCCTTCGTTTTTGCACGGATCTTTCTTCCAAGTTACAGAACCTTGTCCATCAAATGTTCCGCCACCAGAGAGTTGCATTCCCTTAATTCTTTCGAAAACAATCCAATTTTCGTTGAACTTACTTGGATCAGATTCAGCCCTAATATTTCCTTGTATCGCAAAATTCATGAAACCTTTGCATGGACCTTTGAATGTCACTTGACCCACTCGAAATGACCATTTCGGAACGACATATGATGGCGTTCTCTTTGATGCACAAGCTAATTTCCAAGTATCAATGAAGGCCTTAATCAAGATTTAAGAAAAGAAAATACACAATTAATCATAATAATTAGCATAAACATACATAATTTCTTCCAGGGAGATTCTATTTCTTTTACCTGAGTGCTATCTTTAACGCCATCACCAGCAGCACCATGGTCAAGAACACTAAAATCTACAGCTTCTGCAGCAAATACTTCTAATAAGAACAATATGATAAAACATCCAAGATATGGATTCAAACCCATTTTTCTTTCTTTTCTTTCTTTTCCTAACTAAAAACAAATACTAAGTTTCTAATTTATTTATTTTTTATTTGCTGATTTCAGACAACTTATCGGAAGTATATATAGATCCTAACTCACGGTTTATCAAATGTGATTTTCAATTACCACTTCATGGTCTTCACTTTGAACTAGTTAAACTTAATCAGCTGGTATTACTCCTCATATCTCTGCACCAATAAACACTAGGTTTTTGAGTTTTTACCAAGTCCCTTGTAACCCTTGGATATGAATAGGCTTATTCAATAATTCTGACGTGGCTTGTCTTTTCTCA
>JAJJMC010019832.1:1219027-1279871 GCA_023531435.1 Papaver californicum
TATGAATAGGCTTATTCAATAATTCTGACGTGGCTTGTCTTTTCTCACCTTTTCAGTTTCCCTTTGTTATTTTACTGACGTGTGTTTTCTTTTCCCCTTGGTTGCATTTGATCTGCTGGAGTTCTAGAGCAAAACAAAAGAAAAGAAACTGTGTTGCTCTCTCCCTACCATGAAAGAAAAGGAACCGAAAGAAGAAAAAACTACTGGGTAATGGGTCTCTTGTTCTTCATTCATTACGTTCTTTTTCTCGGAGGATTTTAGAGACTTTTCAAGAAAGGGTTTAATTGACTCATAAAATTTTACAACTTGGGTATCTTTCTTTTCTTCGATTTTTGGGTTACAAAACAATATTGAGTTTTTGTAACATCAATTTTCAGGTTAATTCTGAATTTCTATTGTTACAAAGCTTCAATTGAATTGCAAATTTATTTGTTTTTACTGTAATTTCATATTTTTGAGTTGTGATTTTGTAGGAAGGCAGAACTTTATGGATTTGATGAGGATGTGAATAAATAGAAAGAGAGGTGCTGGTTCCATAAACCTTTGAAACATAAAATTACAGGGAAGGTTATGAGGCAAGCTAAGACTCAAAAGATTTGTGCTAACCATTTGGGTATGCTTTTTATCTTATTTGGTTTCAGTGAGAATATTCTACTTATTTTGATTAAAGTGGTTGATCATTGTAAGCATTTACAGCAAAATGAACTATTTAGAAAACTTAAACAACACAGATGTAAATTTATGATGAAACACTCATATGAAGTGTTACTGAAGATGCATATAACCCATTCTCAGTACCCGTTAATTTTTCGTGTTTTCCTTTTTCAGCGATAACTAGGTGCGCCTGTCGCATCTTATCTATTAACAATATTTTTGTCGCTTTGATGATGGGTCATGCAACTTTGCTGTTTATCTTATTGATTTTTGTTTTTGTAATTACTCCAACCATGTCAGACCAGATTCTGTATAAAGTTAGAAACTTGCTAACAATCTCTTGAACCATGTAGTAGCTCTTGGCAGTCCCTTTATTTGTATGCAAAAAAACACAATTCCTGACTAGTCCGAAACATCTAGTCTTCCTATGTATGGCAATAGCCAACTTATTATGCACCGAGGTTTCTTAGTATCAGTATAATTTTAAGCCTGCTCTTGAAGTAGCATGGTTACTGGTTGTTGTACTTTTTAAATTTGTGGGTATCCGTACTTGTAGCTAGCAAGTCAAGTGCATATGATATTTATGCATTTGATAAACAAAATAGATAACTAGTTTGGTACAAGTTCATACTCACGTTATATATACATATTGAGATTAAATAACTGGCTGCGACAATGATCGGGAGTCTCTCTTTGCTTTATTCAGTCTTTGAATGGATAGTATCTCAATCACGCAACTAATGAAGACATTTCAGTGGTCTAGTTATTGAATTTTTTTGATGCAAGTATGTAGTGGAATAGTTGCTGCTGATATAAGGGGCATAGTTAGTGATCAGCTGCTGCAAGGGGCTAAGCTAGTGTAACTGTTTCTGCCACGAAGGGCGAGCTAAGAAAGAGCTGCTACTAGGGGAGAAGCTGTTAGAATGGTTGTTGCTGCAGGTGAAACCTCCATTCCTCCACAAGTTAACAACAGGTAGATGTAGACAGCACCCCAAGTCATGGCAAGATTAACACCATTGACATGTTACAATGTAAGAGTATTGATCTCTACATTTGCATGGTGTGTTTTCTGAGTATGGTCATTAAGTGTCGTGAGTGTGGTGGATATTTAGTGTCTCACATGTTACTTCCCTTATATAAACAGGATGTCTCATGATTATCTTGGAGTTGTCTATTTGTTGCAGCATTGTCATTTAAAATGGTGCTTTTGTATATAAGCGGGGCGTAACTGTTGAGGTTTAATTGTTGCCAAGGCGGCTTTGTTGAGTATTTTTGCTTTGTTGAGCTATGTCTGCTACCTGTACGTATGTGCATTGACAGTTTAATAAGCAAATTCAAATAAAAATTTTGGTCAATGGGAGTTTCAAGTGAGGTTTTGAATCAAACCAGCAGCTAGATTCAAGAGATCATGAAGTATAGTACGCATAGGAGTTCAGTGAGAAATCTCCTATAACGAAGTATTTTGCAGTCGTGGAAGCTTGACTCCATCATGAAACCTTAGTATAGCCAGCCATATTATATGCATATCCATTACAATGTGTGCTTGCACATCACTATAATTGTAAAGAAACAATTTGATTCCTTTAAACTCTCACAGAGTTGGATGGGATCTGTTTAGGTGGTCTTCGTATCTAGTCTTAAACTAATTGAAAGTCTGAGTGTGTTTTGCAGGTATGTAAGGAATTCCTTAACTGCCTTGTTGTTTGAGTATTTTTTGAAGCCTACTGCAGTCATGAAGGACAGGTATGATCTCTGAGGTTTTATATTTGCAATGTTCCACATACTACCACTTCACAGGTAACAAAAATCACCTAGATTGCACTTCAAATTGTATTGTCAAAATCAATTAAAGTGAGCTGACTTCTTCACTCTTCTTTCATAGTGAGTATTTA
This sequence comes from Papaver californicum, assembly GCA_023531435.1. Classification (NCBI taxonomy): domain Eukaryota; kingdom Viridiplantae; phylum Streptophyta; class Magnoliopsida; order Ranunculales; family Papaveraceae; genus Papaver; species Papaver californicum. Next base: position 1,221,574 of record JAJJMC010019832.1, read on the forward strand.
AGCTTATTGCACTAAATATAAGATTTATAGTATAAGCTACTGATAAGTGCATAATTTATACATTTTGAGTATCATTTTCTTATACTTATTTGCTATATTTTATGTGAATTACCGTGTGTTATTATTACTTTCGTATTTTATTTGTTTTATTAGGTTACATCTCGGAAACAAGTAAACTTGAGCCTTACAAGAGAAGAATTGCCAAAGACCCAGTGGGACTCAGTCTATTCTAGGATTTCTACCCTCCATCTAGAAGATAATTTTATTACGAATCCAATGGCGAAAGAACAAAGTCATTCCGACTTCGTATGAGAAAGTTATGAGCGAAACAAGAATAAAGGGCAAAATGGTCATCAAAGTGACCGGATATTTACACCCAGTCGTAGGTTAAGGGGTAGCCAGTATTACTTCAATTGTCAGTTTCTTGAGACTGACAGTTGATTGGGTTCTGTTAATAGCACCGAGCTATTTACTCAAGGCTGTCAAGATTCAAATCTTGTTCTAGGCGCCAACAAATTGGATCGGGGCAACTCCTATCTTTTTTCTACATATTTCGAACAGAGAAGAGTGAGGAGTTCCTGGTGATTCCTGTGATGGCTCGAAATGATGGATGTTGTGATGATTAGCCGATGAACAAGAGCATAAGCTTGCTGGTGATATTGAAGAAGATGATCTCGGATGTCGGCAGCGATCAGAGAGGGATTGATGATCATGATGATCATGATATGATCATAGCAGTAAAGTGAGAATTAAGTTTAGAATGGAAAGGGGATGTTTCACTGTTGATCGATTGGTTGCTAGGGACTGGTGGAAAGTAATCTTGATGGTGGATTGAAGAGATTTTCATTTTTTTTTAATATGTCACTGGGTTCTCGGGGTTATTATAGGACATGGGTTATTCTTGGAAGATAGTTTTCAATCGAGATGTCGGCTGTTGGTGGTGATCTCGATTGAATATATTCATGGCAGACAATGGTAGCTCGATGGTGTAGCCTGAAAAGGCTGATGCTTCTGTGTCTGTTCAAGTGATTGATGGTGAGCTCGAGCCTGTGATGGTTTGACTTTCAAGAGATGGCAGATGAAGGCAGAGAGATGGTGTTGCTTGAGTTCAATTATGGGTTGAGTTCGATAGTGTATGGGTGTTGCTGATGGACTCGAGTCTTTGAAGGTGCAGTTGAGAATGGGTTTCAATGGTTTCATGGCAACAGTCGAAGAATGGGTTGGCAAGAGTGATGGATCTTGACGTGAATGAAGACAGAGTAGTTGTTGTAAGGCTTGCGGTCCAAGAGAAGTTCGACTTTGTTTAGGAAGTCATCAGAATTTGCCGGAAGATAACGAGATTTTCTCGTTGGAAAGAAGAGAGTTAGGAAAGAACTTAACCGTGTTATACACGGAAAATAGAGCTGGTCGGTGGTGTTATTGAGTTTCCTAAATCAAGTGAAACTCTAAGAAGATGCGGTGATGACCTCTCTATAAATAAGACCCTCCCTTCTCACGTCTAGAGGAGACCTGGACATAGCTATACATATACAGAGACCTTGACACATACCTACATAGAGAGACCTTCCCAGCCACGGACACGGACAGTAAAAAGGTACATAGACACTTTTGGGAGGCAGAGAACTTCACGTACAGTCTATATCTTCGACGATTATCGGTTAGTTTGTACTATTTTCTTAATTCATTTTCATGGCTTTTGAGAAAGCCATGTTGGGCTAATTCCCTTGTTAGGGCGAAAGGATGAACTTGTAGAGATGGTTTATTTGTGCTTCAAAACTAGGGTTTTTAATTATATGAACTTAATATTAATGTTTCGTCTCTCTCATAACGTTTTACCTTTCTCGATTATTTTTCATGTTCTATGCCACGTATAGTTCATTGTTTGATTAGTAGAAGGACTCGTTGAAACCATGTATGAAATTGTTTTATGAATATTCTTTGACTCTTTATGCCCCGTATACTTAGTACTTCGAAATTCTACTTTAGGTTGAGAACAAACAATTCTTTTTGAAATCGAGACCCTATGTGACGAACGCAATTAAACGCTAATCTACAACGGATTCCCCGAACCTTAACGTTTTCCTCTTACTGTTTTTCAACTTTATTAAATAGTTTTAATTCACTAGTTAATTTAATTTTTTATAAAAAACTTAAAAAAAAAATTATTCCAAACTCCTCGTGGGAACGAACCGTATTTGTTCTTGTCTACATCTTTCGATACTATGCACTTGCGGTAAAACAAAGTCGGTTTTCCGACGCATCAGCTACCACACATCTGCCAAATCATTTACTTCAGCTAAATCATTTGAATTTAGATTTTAATATCAAGGAGATGACAAGATAATTGCATACTGAATAGCAGGTCCCGCGACCGTTTCCGTGGTCACTATATAAGATGAAAAGAATTATATATCCGAAAATTCCAATTCAAAGGCCTACTCTTTTTTTGATGATGAGTAATCGATTTTCCTGTGGATTTATTTTGACACCTATATTGATTTTCTTTATCTACTTGATTTTGACACAGATATTGATGAATGTTTGAATTCAAGCCCCAGCCCGTGCGGAGATGGATATTGCATCAATACAGTGGAAGCTATCGGTGTAGTTGTCCGCATGGTAAAACTCTAGAAGTCGATTTCAACACTGGCAATCGAACAATAGTTTGTAAGCCACGAAGACTTGCGATTTATGTGGTGGTACCGTTAGGTATACACGTAACTCTTTGCCACTATGATGATTTTTTATACATATTAGTTAGAATTTAGGGATATTGGAGTAAGCATATTAGTAGAATTTAGGGCTATGGTACTCCGTATATGTTTAACCCCTCTTTGACATGATCTGCAGGTATTGGAGTAAGCATAATTATATTATTTATTGTTGCGGTAGGCTATTGGTTATACATTAGATTTGAGAAGAGGAAGCAAATGAAACTTAAGGTGAAGCACTTTACAAGAAATGGTGGTTTGTTATTAAAGCAAAAGATCACTTCAAATGAAGGTGGAATTAAATTATTGAAAGAGCAGCCAAAGTCTTTGTAGCAGAAGAGTTAAAGAAGACAACAGATAACTTCAACCCGAGTAGAATCGTCAGAAAAGGAGTCAATGGTACTGTGTTTAAAGGTATGTTATCGAATGGTGAAATAGTAGCCATTAAGAAATCTACATTGGTGGACGAAACCCAAGTTGGTCAGTTCATTAGTGAGGTTGCTATTCTTTCGCAAACCAATCACAGGCATATTGTTAAATTGTTGGGTTGTTGTTTAGAGACCCAAGTATATGTGGAGTGCTGATGATCAGTACTCCAGCTACTTCCCAGCATGATCATTACCATGTTCTCGATCATCAGCATCGACAATTGGTCAGCTTGATGGAGGTCGTATCTCTTTGGCTCTTTGGGGTCAAAAGATACAATGCTAAAACCCATTGAAACGTTAAAATTGGGTGTAGTTTAATGATTTATAACATGCATATATCTTAGATTAGCTGAGCCGAAGAATTCACTATATGAACTGTTTTACTTTTGCTTTCTTTTCACCAAGCATGTTCATTTGGTTTCGTAGGCTTCAAATCGCTTAACAGGCGTCTCAATTGCTCTGCTTGGACTGTCATCGCTATTCAACGATGTGTCATTCTATTGGGTCGTCTTGATATTCTTCTTGCAGAGAGGGCCTAATGCTCCAATTTCAGAGGAAATCGCCGATCCAGAGAACAAGGACAACAGTCTTGGGGTCGCAGTACTCAGCTATGGAAAATGCATTGTCGTTGGAGAAGCCAAATCTACTGTTTTATGAAACCCTGGATCAGTTCTTTGAAGTTCCTAACTGAAGAAAGATGTGTGTTCGAGTATAATTTACTTTTTTAACATGCGGGACTAGAATGGTTAAAATAGGTAAAAATACGATAACATGTGTGCTGATATGTAATTATTTTATTGTTTGTCTATTAAGTGGGTTTGGGTAGTAAGGGTTATTGGGTGAATGATATACACCTTATAGATGTATGTGGTCTGCAATCTGTGGGTAGAGTGTGGTTTACTCAGATTTTACTTTAGTCTTTTATATTCCCGAGAAAGTTCAGAGGTTTCTTTTACCTAAGGGTTTTTCCTACTCAAACAACTCTGTATTAAAGTTAATTTTCATTTCATTCACTTATCAAATATCAAAGGTTAAAGTTTGGTTATTGAATGTTATTTCCATGTTTACACTTAAGGGCAACTGTAATAAGGCGAGTATACCAAAGAGTAAAGACTAAAAAAATTTGATTTTTTTTCATGTTTTCCACAACGTATTATAGATTAAATTTGATCGCACGTTGAGTAGGAAAAGCGTATGTTACAAAACGTTGTTGTAGGAGCACGTTACTGGACACGGACGTTCCTATAGGAAGACGTACCATGTTGGACGGCCCTTCACGGGAGCGTTTCATATTCTGGAATCAGATGCAACTATACAAGAGCGTTTGTACTTTGGTACGCTTCTGTGGGTGGACGTATATTGAACGTTTACACCAATAAGCGTCTGTTAAACAAGCGTTGTATTGGGTGAGCGTCTACAAATTAAGCGTTGTAATGTGTGGACGTTTATCACTAAACGCTCTTCCTACTCAACGTCTACCCAGAAAACGTCTACTCACATAAGCGTCTAGCCACAAAACGTCCACCCACATAAGCGTTTAACGGACGCCCACATTGGAGAGCGCATACTAAACGTTGCACCAGAGAGAGCGTGTGAACGAAGGAGAGCGTGTGCACCAGATACGCTCACCAGGGCTTGAGCGTCTGTTGTGTAGAGTGAGGTTGGGCTTGAGCGTCCGGAGTAAGATGGAGAGCGTCCGTGAGGTTGGGCTTGAGCGTCCGGAGTAGATGGAGAGCGTCGGTGTGAAGTGGGTTGAGCGTCTGTTTTTAGCTCATCCATCATCATAATCGCAATTTCGCATCATATCAATTCTATGCAGATAAGTCCACATTCACATAACAACAGATATCACTCCGCTCAAACCAATCAAAACCAAAACCAATTATGTCTACATAACACTAATTAGTATTCATTATCTCCCATTGATTAATTAAAGTTTTTTTAGCTACAAAGATTAAACAGACTTTACAAAACATACAGGAGGACGAAGTTGAAATCCATAAATATCACACAACACACAAAATTAGTTTGAATTCATACATAAATCAGTCCATACATACACTTTACAAGAAAATGGTAAATCATATCTCAGAAAGTGATCAAGTTCATGTGCCTGTGACAAGTTTAACTTTGTCAGAATTACAGCAACAAGCTAGGCAAATTGAAAAGTGTTTAGCAAAAATTAAGGCAAAATTTATCCAATTTTAACTGCTCCAAGAAAACCCAACAAACAACAGATGTAGATATGAATTAGGAGAAGAAAGAAGATCACAAAAAATATCCCAATTCGAAAAACTAAAAATATGAAATTGATTTACTTGATAATCATGCAAACCCAATTCGAAAACCAATCAATTAAGTAATCATGCAAACCCAACCTGGACGTCCACAGGAACCAGCGTCCAGTTACCAGGCGGGCAGCGTCCGAAACCTGGCTCATCTCCAGGTGAGCGCCCAAGTGAAACGTGAACCCAAAGAAGCGTTTTCTTACTAACACAATTCCATATGGACGTCCTATGAGACGCTCATTTGGGTTGCGTTTGGGCATACAGACGTTGTCATACGGGAGCGTTACATCTTACGCTTTCCTTCTAAAGCGTCTCATCAAACGCATTTCTGGTTAAGCGTCCGTGTTTAATAACGCTTCCTTAGCGTAGCGTTTAGCGTAAACGCTTTTGTATGACAGCGTGCGACTATACTTTTAGTCGCGAGTAAATATATTCTGGTACTGTAGCTTTAGTCGTGGAAAAACCAAATTTACTCGTCTGTTGCGCTTGATATTGGGCGACCAAAGAGTAAATTTAATCTTTACTCTTTGGTATAGTCGCCCGCTGCAGTTGCTCTAAGTGGATGAAGTTAATTTCACCTTCAAGTGGATGGCCATTTGTGAATTCGTCATCAGAGCAAAAATGCAATCAATTTCCATGTTTACACTTAAGTGGATGAAGTTAATTTTCTTGGCGTTTTTGAGGGCGACCAAAAATTAATTTGGGATGACTTTTTTAACCCATTTCCATGGATGTGGATAAGGGATAACCTAGTGGTATATAAAAGACTTAAATACCCTTTCACTAATCAAACAATTATTATAAAACCTTTCACTGATAAAACCTAAACCTAAACATATTTCACACTTCTTCTCTACCTACCGATTATCAATTTCTGATTTCTCTTCTTCTTCTCTCCAATTCAAACTACCGATTGTGGCATTTCAAATTCATCGTAAACCGATTAATCGTAAATCAATTCATCGTATAATCGTAAATTAATTCATCTTCGTAATTACAATCTAAAAATGGCAAGAAAGAAGCAAGCAACTCGTCAACCTCGTAATACATAATGGCCGGATTTTGCCCAAAGAGTAAGAAATCGAGAGATTGTTGAAGAACATAACGAAGAACGCGAAGATGATGACCTAGAAACGAAGACCAATTCCGACAATCAGACTCTCCAGAACTTTGTAATGGCTCCAATAAGGTAAGGTTTACCATTATTTGTGTTTATTTTGATTCAATCGAATGAATTCGTCATTAGAATATCAAGGGTTTTAGGTTAGATTTCATAATCGGTAGTTTCATGGTTGTATTAAACTATCGATTATGTTAGTGTTCTTCATTGCTCATGAACATCATGCACAATCGGTAGTTATGTTTAGTCATAAACTATCGATTATATTCCTGGACAAAAATTTAGTGATAATCGGTAGTTTCTATAGGGTTAAACTTCCGATTATGCAAGTTAGTGATCCTCAAAAACATCGATCACAATCGGTAGTTATTTTTACACCTAAACTACTGATTATATTCTTGTCTCCAAATTTACACATAATCGGTAGTTTAATATAGGGTTAAACTTCCGATTGTGAAATTTAGTGGTTCCTCAAACATAGACCATAATCGGTAGTTTTAATTTGGTCATAAACTACCGATTATATTCCTATACCCAAATTTAGTAATAATCGGTAGTTAATTTTTTTATGTAACTACCGATTGTATATGTGTCCATAGATTTTTTTGTTCCATTTTTTATGCACAATCGGTAGATAATGTAGAGCACGAGCTACCGATTATGCACAACCGGTAGTTACTTTGTTTTTTTAACTACCGATTATGAACAATTGGGTGAGTTTAATGTATTTTGTCTACCGATTATGTACTGGTTAAACGGTGTCTTGTTGGAAATAATTGTTCTTTATTTTGTATCATAGAAGGGAAAGGCGATCTAAGCATTCCAACAATACAATTCTTACGGGGCCTCATCGTGAAGGGGCTAGTGCAAAAAGACAAAAGAGCGCTGGCGGAATTGTTATCACTGAAGGGACTCAACCAAGTGTTCCAAGAAGTACAAACCTAGAAGAAGGAGGACCAAGTGCTCCACAAGATAGATACTTTGATGAAGGAGAACCAAGTGGTAGACAAGAAGAAGGAAGTGGTACAAAGAAGCCAGTTAAGAAGAAAGGAGGACACAAGGTCCCCGACTCTTTGAAGATGAAGGGTATACAACAAGGCCAAATCCTTGGCCTCCCAAGAGATGGAGGAGATCTATTGTTTGGGTACAAAGACTCTTGGGCGAAAGAGATTTACTCAACGGAGGTAATAATTATAAGAAACAATTCTTAACATATTATCTTTTTATTCGTAGAAGTGTTAACTGTTATTCTAATTGTTTTTTAATTCGTCGTGTATATTAGGACCATTTTAATGCGGTCCGTCTACTCAAACCTACGGCTGCACCAACAAAGATGAACGATTGGTCGTTGGAAGGTGAGTGTGAACGGTTCCAGCAAATTATACTGCAGTCGGGGATATCTACGGCTGCCGAGAATTCAATGTTACCTCACGACCGGGTGTCGATATCGGCCTTCATGGAGAGGATGTATCCTGAGACCGATATCTTCCACATGTCGTGGGGAGAGATGACGATCACCCACGATGATGTGGTGCAGATTCTAGATCTCACTGACCATGGTACGGCGATGAAGTTTGATTATGTGAAGCAGTTAAGCTGGGACCATCTTTATGTTTACACTGAGAGGTGGCTTGGTTGAGACCGAGCGCATCCGATGAAGAGTTCAAACGGTGCGCTCCTTACAAAACCAGGCAATTCAGCATGGTTCAACTGGTGAAAATGTTTAGAGGCACCTTGGATAAAGAAAAGATGAACCCGGAGTTTAGCGATGACCAGATCAAAGCTGCATCCACTTCATATCTTCTTTGTGTTTTGGGATGTGTAATTTTCCCCAATGCTAGTGGCAACCGGGTCGACGCCAACCTTCTACAACTTTTGCATCCCCTCCACAAAGTTCACGACTGTTCGTGGGGCACCGCTTGTCATGCTTCTTGATGGAAGAGATGAGAAAGGCATCCAGGGAACAGACTAGCCAAATTGTTGGGAACATGAGCTTACTACAGGTATTTTGGTAACTCCATTGATGGTTTGATTGTTATTTATTTTTTCCTCTTTTAAGAATCAATTTTCTCATACTTGGTTTGATATGTACACTAGACATGGATCTATGACCACTTCCCGTCCCTCGAGTTGGCGAAAGAGAATATGGCATGGGAGAAAGGAACACCCCGAGGCACGAAATACATCTTTGAGGGAAACCATTCAAGGACTAAGGAGCAGGAGTTGATTTCTTTGAGGAGGTAATTAGACTCGATGGCGTCCAAAGATGTATGCTTTGATCCATACATGGAAGACCGAGCTAGTGGTCATATAGCGCGAAGGTCTGAGTTATCATTGTACTATGGACCCTTATGGCATCCCACTGGATATGTCATGTACAATGCCACAAGGGTGATGCGTCAACTAGGTTATGTCCAAAAAGAACCTTGGAGTCGTTTCAGGGGAAGGTTCGAGTTGGACGTGGAGAATTGTGTTTGTGGTAAGGACTCGATCATAATAGTTTACTCTGGTAACCCATTGGTTGAACATTGGGACAACAGGATGCAATCTATAATCAACGAGGGGAGACCTATCACCCGAACTGATGAAGCAGATCCTGGCTATATGGTATGGTACCGGCAACATTCTCATCTTCACGTGATCCGTGAAGATAAAGGAAAGAGCACCAGGGTGCCCGAATATAGGTGCATCATCAAAGACAAACCCTCGGGCTATGAAATGCTGGTACGTAATGTTATTTCCTTTTGATTTTAGTATTATGACTCAATATTTAGATAATAATCGTTTGATTGTTATTGCCTAAAAACAGAAAAAAAAAAAAAAAAAAGGTTTGCATTTTTCTCAAAGAAGATAGTTGGGTGCATAAATGCGGGAGTGCCTCCATCAGTTGAGACGATGAGAGAGCATAAAGACCTCGTTGACAACATTGATAATGAAGGCTATGCTAACAAGTTCAGGGAGAAATCTGCGAATAAGCCGAAGAGGGTAACATCAAAGCACATTAAAAGATCTCGCGGTTCAACGAGTGATGCTGCTGAAGCAAATGTCCCTGAGGGTGAAGCCAATGCCGCTGATGCTGAAAGATTGTTAGCCCCTGGTGCTCGTGCTCCTCGTACCAAAACCAAAAGAGTTAGAAATTAGATTGTGGTTGTTAACTTTATGGATATGTCTCTAGTGTTTAACATTACTGGTTTTAAATGTCTAACATTTGAAAGGATTTTATGTTCTTTTTGTGAATTATCAATTGATTTGCAATCGATTTATTTTTAACAAGTTATTTTCTTCAAATTTTACATTATAATCGGTAGTTAAGTGGTTTAAAAAAACTACCGATTTTGTATATTCATCAATAATCGGTAGATTACAAACTACCGATTTTGTATATTCATCAATAATCGGTAGATAACAAACTACCCCAGGAACTGCCTGTTCTTGGACACTTTTTGTATTAGTTCGAACTTCGGTAGATAACAAACTAACCGATTATGCGTGTTCAAATTGTTGAAATTTCCATAATTTTTTTGATTTCCAATTTGGGGCTACTCAATATAATCGGTAGTAAATATATTTGTTAGATTACCGATTAACACAATCGGTAGATAATGGTGATCCCAAAACTTCTGATTGTTAATATTAGTTCGAACTTAGTGTACATATTTTCTGTACACTCTTGTTAAACCAGGCCTCAACAGCTCTTTTTATAAAAAAAAAAAAAAAAAAAGAGCCGTTAAGACTCTAATCTATATAAGGAGGGTGACATATTCTCATTTATGCACCTCCAATACATTTTAACACTCCAACATCGAAGAAATAACCGTATAGATTAATGGCTCAACCGTTCACGGTAGAGGAAGATTTATCGTTATGTAGGCGCTATGTGCAATTCTATCCGAAGCGAGGAGAAGAACGTAGGCAAAATGGTGTAATGAGTATGAGTTATTTGGATAGTGTTCACGAACATTTTTGTGTTGACACCGGGAACCCCAATAACCGTAATAAAGCTGATCTTTTTTGTCGATTTCATTCTATAGGCAGAGAAGTTGATCCATTTGTGAATTTAAATTATCTTGTCAATCGATATCGTTTGAGGGGTGAAACTAATGATGAAGTTATAGTGATATCTCTCGAGAAATGGCGACGATGGAAACGATCAAATTACCATTAAGAAGCTCATTTCAATATCATTAAGGTGATGGACAGATTCAACCCGTTTAAGGTTCGTCTAATCCGTTAAAACAGATAGGAATTTTCCAAGACAGTGTAAAATAACAATTAATATAATAATAGTGTAAAAATGTAGGTTTATAAACAGAAACCAAAACCTAATTCTTCTTCTTCTCTACCTATTCACGCCTCTTTTTCTTCTCATTTCCTTCTCTACCTCTACCTTTACCTACTTTCAACTAAAACAGCCTCATTTTCCATTTCTTTTCCCCTACCGATTCTTCTACTCCCTTTACTCTCATTCTCTATTGAAAATGGCTCCAAAATCTTTACCTAAACAATCAAAGAAGGGAAAGGAAAAGATGGTGATAGAGGAGTTCAAAACCATTGAAATCAATTCGTCAACCGATTCCGATGAACTTCCCCTCCGACCAAAAAATGTTCCTACCCAATCAAAGAAGGGAAAGGAAAAGTAAGTTACATCCAACTTTTATGTTTTTAGTTATTACTTTGAAGAAATCATGATAATTCTTGTTTATAGACTTTTGTCTAACGCATAATCGGTAGAAATATGATGAACTTTATCTACCGATTGTGCCTCTGGTTTATCATTTCTGAAGAACATCATACATAATCGATAGGTATTGCATAATTGTATCTACCGATTATACAATCGGATATTTACTGAAAACACTCCCTACCGATTGTGTGTAATCGGTTGATATTTCATATTTTTAACTACCGATTGTGTGCTTTTGTTTATTTTTATAATAGCTATTTTGTAGTTAGTTAATAATCAATATTTGGGTATGTTCATTAGGGTTATGGATGAAGATGATTCCGATGAAAGTCTTTCTCCTGCTCGAAAGGTTGAATTGCTTTCTCGTCCTCTTTTTAATTTGCCGAAAGGAGTTTCTGATGTAGAAATATATCAAATGATGCTGGACGATCCGGATTTCTCAAAAATGATCCTAATTGTTGGTGGAACGGTCCTGACAATCCCTTCAATTGGGTTGATATTTCATCTTCGGATGAAGGATCTGAGGCAGAAATGAATCGAAGGATATCGGCTGATCCGGATTTTGATCCTCGACTCTTTTTCAGGGAAAAAGACTTCTCAGACATAAATCCATACTACAATGAAGCTGGAGAGTACATAGGTCCAGTTCAGGATGATGAAGTTGTTGTTGTTCCTAAGGGGAACGAGAAGAAGAAGAAGAAGCGGGTTGAAACTAGGAACAATTCGAGAGTAACAAGGAGTTGAAGAATTTCATGAGAATTTCTATGATGTGTTTTTTTTCGTTTTTTTCGGATGTTTTTAGTTTTTTTGAACAAGTTTAATGAACAATATGTAGTAAGTTTATTTGAACAAGTTTTTCTTCGGATGTTGAAATAGTATTACGAAGTTAGATGTTAAGTAAAATCGGTATAATCGGTAGATAATAATGTTTCTAAACTACCGATTACATACAATCGGTAGTTATTAAATTCTCGTGCTACCGAATATCCACAATCGGTAGTTATTAATGTTCTCTAACTACCGATTATCACAAGAAAAGTCATGGACAAGAAAACCATTATAATCGGTTGATAAAATTGATCTTTAAACTACCGATTACAAAGTTAAAAATTTTAAAGTTTAATTCAATTCAGGCTACAATCAGTAGATATAAATTTTCAATTCCTACCGATTGTGAAAGATGAAGAGTCATAAATTTTGGAAGGTTTTGAGAAATTCAATTTGGAGTGACACCTATAATCGGTAGTTTTAAGCACTCCATTAAACTATCGATTGTACAATCGGTAGGAATAAAAATCACGAGCTTGCCGATTGTACAAAACTATAACTCGAAAAATAAATCTAAAACACTCTCGATTTCTATTCCAAAACTAACTCAAATAATTTTCTAACACTAACTATAACCAAATTAATTAACTAATTAATCAAAATTAACATTAATTAAGCAAGGGTAGATTAGCCATTATAGAAAATATATGGATAAGGGATGTATTGAGATTACTTCAAAATGACCTTATTTTGTTTTATGAGTAGCCCCAAAATAGTTTTTGGTCACCCTTAAAAACACCAGGTTAATTTTACCTTCAAGTGGATGGCCTTTCGTGAATTCGTCGTCAGAGCAAAAATGCAATCATCCGGTGCTTGGGTTATTTCCTAGTACTCTTAGAAAATCAATTTACTAGTATTAATACAACATAAAAGAAAATCACTTACCTCCGTTGAAGACCACTTGGTCGGTTGATATAAACTTAAAAGTGTCCTCTTTGGAACACAATAAAATGCTAAAATGAATAACCAAACTTTCAAAGTTTTTTCTTTTCTCTTCAAGGTATTAAAGGCCAAATATTTTTGCATCTTCCATTCAATCCTTTTATATTCCAGATCGAACCTATATAACACATGAGTAATGAGACCTACATTTACTTACTTTTGTAATTATGTTTATAAGTTATTCAGAAACTTACCATCATTTTGAAGTAAAAACAAAGGGAATTTTGTTGCAACCTACTCCTTTGTAGTGTCTTTTTGTCCATCACTCGATACTCACTAGATTTGGTATGTTCTCTCTTTATTCACTACCTAATTTTATCTGGTGTTTTTAAGGGCTACAAAAAAAGAATTTGGGGCGACTAATTATACCCATCCAATAGATGTGGCTATGGGATATCCTAATGGTATATAAAATTACCTATATACCCTTTCACTGATCAAAAAAATACATTTAACCCCTTTCACTAATAAAAGTATAAAAAACTAAACCTCTAACCATTCTTCTTCTCTACCGATTCTCATCTTCTTCTCTTCTTCTTCTCTTCTTTTCAAACTAATGATTGTGCCTAAACCAATTCATCGTAAACCGATTAATCGTAAACCAATTTATTGTATCATCGTAAACCAATTCATCGTCGTAATTACAATCTAAAGATGGCTCGACAAAAGCAAACAACCCGTCAAGCTGATAACACTAATTGGCCAAATTTTGCTGAGAGAATAAGAAACAGAGAGATCGTTGAAGAACATAGTGAAGAAAAGATGATGATCTAGATACGGAAACTGATTCCGACAATCACCCTCTCCAGCACTATCTAATGGCTCCAATAAGGTAAGGGTTTACCATTATTTGTGTTTATTTTGCTTCAATTGAATGAAATCGTCAATAGAATTTCAAGGGTTTTCGGTGAGTTCACATAATCGGTAGTTTCGTGTTTGTATTTATCTACCGATTATGGTCGTGTTCTTCATTCCTCGAGTACATCGACCAGAATCGGTAGTTAGATTCAGTTTTTAACTACCGATTGTGTTCCTGAATCAAAATTTAAGCTTAATCGGTAGTTAAAATTTGTCATTATCTACCGATTATGAATGTTCAAAATTCCTCAAGCACATCCATATAATCGGTTGTCATTATCTACCGATTGTCTTTTTGTACACAAATTTAGGCTTAATCGGTAGTTAATTTGCTACCTAACTACTGATTATGTTACATGGTTTCAACCGGTAGATAATCTATATCCCTAGCTACCAATTATGTGTGTCCATACCTTAGAGTTTTCTGTTCCGATTTTTATGCATGATCGGTAGATAATCCAGGTCCCGAGCTACCGATTATGGACAATCGGTTGTTAGTTTGTTTATTTTGCTATCATTATGTACAATCGGTTGATGTTTATGTTCTTTACCAACCGATTATATAGTGATTAAAATGGTGTCTTATTAGAAATAATTGTTCTTTATTTTATTTTTTTAGGGAAAGGCGAGCTAAGCAAGCCCAGGATACAATTGTTTTGGGGCCTCGTCGTGAAGGGGGTAAGAAATTAACATCTAGTGCAAGAAGATAAAAGAGTGCTCGCGGAATCTCTATCACCGAAGGAACTCAACCAAGTTTTCCAAGAGTTAGAAACCAAGAAGAAGGAGAACCAAGTGCTCCACAAGTTAGAAACCAAGAAGAAGGAGAACCAAGTTCTGCACAAGGAGAAGGACAACGTACAAAGAAGGTAATTAATAAGAAAGGATGACACCAAGTCCCCGCCTCTTTGAAGATGAAGGGTATTAAAGCAGGATAAATCCCCGGGTTACCAAGAAATGGAGGAGATCTGTTATTTTGATACAAAGACACTTAGGCCAAAGAAATTTATTCAACTGAGGTAATAATTATAAAACACAATTCTCGGTGATTTTATCTTTTTATTTGTAGAAGTGTTAACTGTTAGTCTAATTATTTTATAATTCGTCGTGTATATTAGGACCATTTTGATGCGGTTCGTCTACTCAAACCTACAGCTGCACCAAAGAAAACGAAAGACTGGCCGTTAGATGGTGAGTGTGAAAGGTTCAATCAAATTATTTATGACTCGGGGTTATCTATTGCTGCCGAGAATTCAATGTTAGAGCATGACCGGGTATCGATATCATCCTTCATAGAGAGAATGTATCCTGAGACTGATACCTTCCACATGCCGTTTGGAGAGATGACGATCACCCCAGATAATGTGGTTGAGATTCTTAGTCTCGCTGATCATGGTACAGCCGTCAAGTTTGATTACGTCAAGCAGTTAAGCTAGGAACATCTTTATTTTTACAATCAGAAGTGCCTTGGTTGGGATCGAGGGACATCCGACGATGAGTTCAACCGGTGCTTTCGTTACAAAACTAGAGAGTTCAGCATGGTCCACTTGATGAATATGTTCAAAGGCACCAAGGATACAGAAGAAATGAATCCAGAGTTTAGCGACGACGAAGTGAATGCTGCATCCACCGCATATCTCCTATATGTTTTGGGATGTGTCATTCTCCCTAATTGTAGTGGCAACCGGGTCGACGCCAACCTTCTACAACTATTGCATCCTCTCAATAAAGTTCGTGACTACTGGTGGGGCATCGCATGCGATGCGTTCTTGATGAAAGAGTTAAGAAAAGCATCGTGGGAATCAACTAGCCAAATTTTCGGGAATGTGAGCCTACTACATGTATTTTGGTAACCCTATTGATGTTTTGATTTTTATTAATTTTTTTCTCTTTTAAGAATCAATTTTCTCATACTTGGTTTGATATGTACACTAGACATGGATCTATGACCACTTCCCGTCCCTCGGGTTGCTAAAGAGAATCCGGTATGGGAGAAAGGAACACCCAGAGGAATAAAATACATCTTCGACAACAACCGTTCAAGTTCTAAGGAGCAGGAGTTGATTTCTTTGAGGAGGAAATTAGACTTGATGGCGTCCAAAGATGTATGTTTTGATCAATACAAGGAAGACCGAGCTAGTGGATATATAGCGGGAAGGTATGAGTTATCGTTTTACTATGGACATTTGTGGAATCCCACTGGATATGTTATGTACAATGCCTCTAGGGTTATGCGTCAACTCGGTTATGTCCAAGAA
Organism: Papaver californicum; assembly: GCA_023531435.1. Lineage (NCBI taxonomy): Eukaryota > Viridiplantae > Streptophyta > Magnoliopsida > Ranunculales > Papaveraceae > Papaver > Papaver californicum. Next base: position 1,237,688 of record JAJJMC010019832.1, read on the forward strand.
GAACCTTGGAGTCACATGTGTGGCAGGTTCAAATTGGACGTGGGGAATTTTGTATGTGGTAAGGACTCTATCACAGTAGTGTACTCTGGTAACCCATCCATTGAAGATTGGAATAACAGGATGCAATATTTGATCAACGAGGGGAGACCTTTCAACCGAGGTTATGAAGTATATCCAGGCTATATGGAATGGTACCGGGAGCATTCTCATCTTCATGTGATCCGTGAAGATAAAGGAAAGACCATCAATGTTTCCGATTATTCTTGTATCATCAAAAACAAACCTTCGGGTTATGAGAGGCTGGTATGTACTGTTTTTTCCGTTTGATTTTAATATTACGGCTGAATAATTTAGATACTAATTGTTTGATTGTTATTACATAAACACAGAAAAATAGGTTTGCGTTTTTCACCAAGAAAATTGATGGGTGTATAAAGGCGGGAGTGCCTGTATAAGTTGAGAAGATGATAGAGCATAAAGATCTAATAGATAACATTGATAATGAAGCTTATGCAAGTAAGTTTGGGGAGAAAGCTTCGTACAAGGCTAAGAGGCCAGCAGCAAATCCTAGTAAAAGATTTCGTGGTTCATCGAGCGCTGATGGTGAAGCCAATGTCCCTAATGCTGAAATATATGTCTCTGGTGCTCGTCGTCCTCGTATTAAAACCAAGAAATCTAGAAAATAGATTTTGGTTGTCTTTTTAGAAACATCATTATCGGTTGATTTGTAAGAAACTTGTTTAATGTTCTAACATTATGTTTACTTTATGGATGATGAATGGATTACTTTACGGATGATGAATGAATTTTATGTTCTTTCTGTGAATTATCGATTGATTTGCTAGAGACTCATTTTTAATAAATAACTTTGTCGAAATTTATACAGTACAAATGGTAGATACTTGGTTTACATCAACTACCGATTAAGCATGTTGATCCATAATCGATAAATAATTATCTAACGATTACACCTACTGATGGAACTGCTTGGTTTCTGGACACAATTTACATTATAATCGGTAGTTAAAAAAAATTCTCAGACTACCGATTATGGAATATGAATATTTTCAAAATTGGATAATTTTTTCAATTTTGAATTTGGAGCAACAAATATAATTGGGAGTTTAAAATTTTTCATAGACTATCGATTATGGAGTTTATATATTTTCGAAATTGGAAAAAAAAATCAATTTTGAATTTGGGGCAACATTTATAATCGGTTGTTTAAAAAATTTCATAGATTACCGATTATGGAGTTTGAATATTTTCGAAATTGGAAAAAAAATCAATTTTGAATTTGGGGCAACATTTATAATGGGTAGTTAGAAAAAAAATTATACTACCGATTATGGATAATGTTAATTTTGGAAATTTGAAAAAAAAAATGATTTTGAATTTGGGACAACATATACAATCGATAGTAAAATTTTTTTGTAAGACTACCGATTATACATGTTGAGTAGAATCGGTAGTTAATTATGTACCGATTAAGATGATGAAACTCATTGGTTTCTGGACACATTTTACATTATAATCGGTAGTAAAAAAATTTCTTAGACTACCGATTATGAAAATCAGTAAATAATGGTGATCCCGATACTTCCGATTGTTTATATTCTTACGAACTTATAGTACATATTTTATGTACACTCTTGTTACACCAGGCCTCAACAGCTCTTGTTTTTGAAAAAAAAATCGTTAGGACTCTAATCTATATAAGGAGGGTGACCTCTACTCATTTATGCACCTCCAATACATTTTAACTCTCCAACATCAAAGTAGTCATCGTAATAGATTAATGGCTCAACTGTTCACGGTAGAGGAAAATTTATCGCTATGTAGGCGCTATGTGCAATTCTATCCGAGGAGAGGAGAAGAACGTAGTAAAAATGGTGCAATGAGTATGAGTTACTTGGAGAGTATTCACGAACATTTTTGCGTTGACACCGGGAACCCCAATAACCGTAATAAAAATGATCTTTTTTGTCGATTTAATTGTATAAGCAGAGAAGTTGATCCATTTGTGAATTTAACTTATCTTATCAATCGATATCGTTTGAGGGGTGAAACTAATGATGAAGTTATAGCGACATCTCTCGAGGAATGGATGCGATGGAAACGATCAAATTACCGTTACGAAGCTCATTTCAATATCATTAAGGTGATGGACAGATTCCCGTTTAAGGTTCGTCCACGCCGCTTAAGGTGAAGGGTATTCTCCAAGACAGAATATGAAAATAAAAATTAATATAATAATAATGTAAAAAACCATTTATAGACAGAATACAAAACCTAATTAGCCTTTTTTTCTTCTCATTTCCTTCTTTACCTCTTTATTCTTCTTCTTCTCTACATATTCTTATATTCCCTTTCTTTTTTTATTTCTTCTCTCTACCGATTCTTCTACTCCCTTTCCTACTCCATTTCTTTTCATTCTCTATCGAAAATGGCTCCAAAAACTTTTGCTACACAATCAAATAAGGGAAAGGAAAAGATGGTGATCGAAGAGTTTAAAATCATTCAACTTGATTCGTCAACTGATTCCGACGATATGACCCTCCATCAGTTTCAAAAACCCCAAAAAAAGTAAGTTACATCGAACTTTATGTTTTTAGTGATTACTTTGAAGAAATCATGATAATTCTTTTTTATAATTTTTTAAAACGACGCATAATCGGTAGAAATCTGGCAAACTTTATCTACCGATTATGCCTCGAGTTCATCATTCCTGAAGAACATCATGCACAATCGGTAGATATTGCATAATTTTATCTACCGATTATATATTGTGTTTTTAATAAACCATTTTTGCGGCTACACTTAACCGATTGCATATAATCGGACATATATTGAGAACACGACCTACTGATTGTGTGTAATCGGTTGATATTGCATAATTTTAACTACCGATTATGTGCTTTTGTTTATTTTATAATAGCTACTGTGTAGTTAGTTAGGGTTATGGATGAAGATGAAGTTCTTTCTCCGTCTGAAAAGGCTGAAATTCTTTCCCGTCCTCTTTTCAATTTGACGAAAGGAGTTACTCCTGAAGAAATATATCAAATGATATTGGACGATCCGGCTTTTTCACAAATGATGAACGATCCTGATTGTTGGTGGAACAGTCCTGACAATCCCCTCAACTACGTTGAAGTTCCATCTTCAAATGAAGGATATGAGGCAGAAATGATTCGAAGGATGGAGGTCGATCCGACCTTTGATCCTCGACTCTTTTTCATGGAGAAAGACTTTTCAGGCGTAAACCCATACTACAACGAAGCTGGTGAGTACATAGGTCCAATTGAGAAAGATAAAGTTGTTGATGAACCTAAGAAGAAGGAGAAGAAGAAGAAGCGAGTAACAAGGAATGGAAGAATTTAATAAGATCAATGAGATTGATCACTTTGAATATCTATGATGTGTTTTGTTTCGTTTTTTTTTTTGATGTTTTAAGTTATTTTGAACAAGTTCTCTGAACAATATGTAGTAAGTGATGAACATGGTATGTTGAAATAGTATTATGAAGTTAGATGTTAAGTACAATCTACATAATCGGTAGATAACTATATTTCTATACTACCGATTAACAATCGGTAGTTATTAATTTGTACTACCGATTAACAACAATCGGTAGTTATTTATGTTTACTTACTACCGATTATGGCAAGACAAGTTCTGTACACAAAAACAAGTATAATCGGAGGTTTAATTTGTTAAACAACAACCGATTACATAGGAATCGGTAGATAAATTTGATCTTTAAACTACCGATTACAAAGTTTAAAATTTTAAAGTTTAATTCAATTCTGGCTACAATCGGTATATATAAATTTTCAGCAACTACCGATTGTGAAAGATGAAGAGTTATAAATTTTATAAGTTTTGAGAAATTCATTTTGGGGCGACACCTATAATCGGTAGATATGGAACTCCATTAAACTACCGATTATGAAATCAAAATCCAAAAAAAAAATCAATTTGGGAATTTTGTACAATCGATAGTAATAAAAATCACGAGACTACCGATTATACCATTATTTTGGCACAGGAGTGTATAATCGGTAGATATGGTACTCCGTTATCTATCGATTCTGGGACGTTCATGGCATTAAATTCATGCAAAAATGAATTTTTTTTTTTGTTAACGATCACATCCAAACGCATACAGTGGGTTTTTCATGATGTTTCTCACCTTCTTCCTCATATTCATCCATGTTTGTTATTGATTTCAGGTAAAAACCTAGTTTTCCCAAACTTCTTCTTCTTATTCTTAGTCTTCTTCTCTAACACACTCTCTATTTCTATTCTAAAACTATAACTCAAATTCCTCATCTAACCATAACTATAACCAAATTAATTAATTAATTAATTAATTAATTAATCAACATTAACATTAATTAAGTAAGGACAGATTAGCTATTAAAGAAAATATATGGATAAGAGATATGTTGATATTACTTTATAATGACCTTATTTTATTTTATTAATCTCCCCAAATTCTTTTTATATAGCCCTAAAAAACGCAAAAACGCATCTTAGATACTGATACAGCTCCTACAATGAATCTCTCACTTAATAATTCATCAATTTTTATTGGACAAGAAAGAACGAACAGGAGGGGTGGACCCACTTCTACTGAATTATTTACTCCTATCATGCATAGTGTATGATTGTATGTCACATTCCCTGTTGTGAGTTGGGCAATAATCTGACATGATAACAAGTAATAAATTCAACACAAAAAGAAAAAAAAACTAATAATTGTTAGTACCTTGTTCAAACGTTCATAACATGTCTCCATCTCACTCTCATCTCGTATTATACTAGAAAATCACATTAAACTTAATAAAAAATCAAAATGATGCAAGTTGGCAACTCGTCACCACATATCCAACCATATCATACTACGTGGATCGTATACTTTGTGGTCCGCAAAATCACATGTGGCACTGCTCTCGTTTACGATTATGTCAAAAAGGACAAAATAAATAAAAGAAGGCACCAAAAAGAGATAAGATTAATAATCAAGAGCCATAAAAATCAATATATGGTGTTGCCAAATCATTCTTCCGAATCACCAATGGTCAAATGACTCATACTACATGATGACCGAAGCACTGTAATACTAGATAACCTCAGGAGAATTGTGGGTCCGTAAACTCTAAAAATAATAGCGGGTTGGAAATACTACAATCCTATCCGACTCATCATCATTAAACTCTTTATCTTTTAAAGCTGTTTGACTCATACTAGAATTAGTCATCCATGAAATCTTCCATTTTCGTGCATTAATTAACAAAATAAGGTTTCAAATTCCCCTACGGACTGTTTGTCATACATTTGGCATTTTTGACACTTGTGATGAATTCCATGAGTATTACCAATTTTCGTTATAATTTCAGGAGAAATTTAAATGGAAAATAAAAACCAACTGGAGGTGAAAAGATAAACAAAAACTATATAAAGTAATGTTTTGTTTGTCTTGTTTTTCATCCACCATTCCTCTAAATTTAGCATTTCTCTTCATCTTCTAGCTCTATACTCCAAATTCGAAGAAACAAAAACACAGACAAACCCAAAATTTCCATCGACCAGAAAACTAAAAAAAATGGAGAATAGTAATAGTAATGATCATAATCATTATTCAAATTCAGATAATGATCCTAAAGCTCCACTTCTACCCTTACAAGAACCCATTCAAATATCAGATGATTCATTCAATTCTAACCTCAAAACCATTTTCACAGTCAAGAATTCGCTTATTCTTTTAGGGCCATTGTTATGTTTGATTGTTTGTTTCTGTGTTCAGTTTGATGAAGGACCTAAAACTAGCAGAAATATGTTGGCTGTTCTTGTGTGGATTTTTTGGTGGTGGTTAACGGAAGCTATACCCATGCCCATAACTTCCATGGCTCCTTTGTTTCTTTTTCCAATATTTGGCATCGCTTCTGCTGACGACGTCGCTAAAACTTACATGAATGATGTCGTCGCACTAGTTCTTGGTAGTTTTATACTTGCCCTTGCTGTCGAACACTATGATATTCATAAGAGACTGGCCCTGAACGTAAGTACCCTTCTATTATTTGAGCTTTCTCTTTTTTCTTTTCAAACTGAAGTTGAGAGCAATAGTCATGATTTCAGAATCTTTTTGTCTATATAATTCTTTGGAGTCTTATTTAATTTTCGAGTATTTTTACAGATAACCATGATGTTCTGTGGAGATCCATTGAATCCACCATTGCTACTCCTCGGGATATGTGGAACCACGGCATTTGTAAGTATGTGGATGCACAACACTGCAGCGGCGGTGATCATGATGCCGGTGGCAACGGGAATCTTACACCGATTTCCAGCCAGTTCAGGCATATCAGACCCAGTTAGTAATTTCAGTAAGGCAGTAGTGCTGGGAGTTATATACTCAGCTGGAATAGGTGGTATGAGTACATTAACCGGTACCGGCGTCAATCTGATATTGGTCGGGATGTGGAAGAGTTATTTCCCTGACGCTGAACAAATTGGCTTTGCTACTTGGTCATTCTTTGGGGTGCCTTTAGCACTTTCTATTTTCATTTCTATGTGGGTAATTCTTTGTCTGTTTTACTGCACAAAAGCTTCCGGTAGTTCTCTTTCCGAGTATTTGGATAAAACGCTTCTGAAGAGAGAACTTGAAGAGCTTGGTAAGCAATTTAACTACCTTAGTTATTTTACCCATAATCAAAGGTTAATCAGAAGATTTTGTTTATCCATATTTTAGAGTCCTGATTTTTGATGGGTTTGATTGAATAGGTCCAATGTGCTTCGCCGAAAAGATGGTGTTGTCGGTGTTTTCGGTATGTCGTGAATGACATTAACATAAAACATTGATTATTAACAATTAGTAGTTAATTGACTTCTGATTTTGATGAGTGCAGGTACTTATAGCTCTATGGATGACAAGAAGCTTAACAGATGATATTCCTGGTTGGGGTGATTTGTTTCAAGGGCGTGTGGGTGATGGAACTGTTAGTGTAAGTGCAAAAACGCTAACTTTGATTTTTCACTATCATGTGATTCTTATCCGACCACAGAATATGACTGCTGATGTGTATGTATTGCACAATATAGTAGCTGCAATTAGTATGAGTCATATTAATGGAAATGAAACCTACACACCTAACATTGTCTAACGCAGGTGATGATGGCAACATTGTTATTCATAATACCTAGCAAGAAAGGGAAAGGAGACAAATTGATGGATTGGAACAAATGCAAGAAACTACCATGGAACATTGTTCTATTACTAGGAGCTGGTTTTGCCATTGCTGACGGAGTCCGAAGAAGTGGCCTAGCACAAATCTTATCTTCGTATCTCGATTTTTTGGAAAACATTCCATACCTTGCTGTCACTCCAGCTGTTTGTCTTATAAGTGGGTTCATTACAGAATTCACATCGAACAACGCCACTACTACTCTAGTTGTTCCGCTCCTTATACAAGTTGCAGAAACAATGCATATGCATCCATTGTTTCTTATGGTTCCTGGTGCCGTTGGAGCTCAATTTGCTTTCATATTGCCTACAAGTACTCCTTCAAATATCGTTGGTTTTTCAACTGGACGTATTGACATTAAAGATATGATCAAGGTCGGAGTACCTCTCAAAATCATTGGTATTGGGGCTATGACTATCTTGATGCCTACACTAGGTGAGTTTACCAACATCCATTTCTACATTCCAGAAAAGAAAAGAATCTTTCTTTTTTTATAGTTTATTTATATTCCTGCTTTCTTATGCAAAGTTTAACCTTGCTTTTGTTGCTTGCAGGAGCTCTGGTTTTCCAGACCAATGGACAAATTCCAACCCCTGGAATCCTGGACTCTCCCATACATTCAAGAGCGTAGCCAGATGATCAATTCTGCTTTTACTTCTATTTTTCCTGCAAGTGGAAAATTCCATTTGCCGAAGCCTATACTGCCGCTTTGTTTCCCTTATTCTTGTTTTACACAGAATATAAGTCAGTATAGCACCTTGTATATGTTCTTATTTGTATCATTTGTCTTACATAATGAAAAAGGTTTCTAGAAAATTTATTTATTCAAAACCTATGAAAATTCAATTTTCTCAAATGATATATTGAATTGGCTTCAATAACCTGTGATTTATTTTAGCACTTCCATCTCTATATACATATATCTATCCACAATATAAATAACACATGACCAAAGGTCATCTCAGGTTTCAACAAATCTCTCCTAGAATTTCTTATTTTGAGAGAAAGAAAATATTCTAGTCATAAAATCATCGATGGACATATTCCCTAGTTCCCCAGCAAACCTAGACCTTACAGTAAGGCTTTGAGTTTCAACCTCTTTCGGCCCTACAACTGCCATTAATGGAATCTTTTGCTTTTCGGCATTTCTTATGAGCTTCGGTAAGCGCTCACCATGGCAAACTTCAGCCCTGATGTTGCTAGATTTTAGTCTTTTGACCACCTCGTTGCAGTACTCCAGCTGAATATCATGCCAAGTTTGAGTATTATCATCCTCATTCGTCAAGGATGAAGATCAAATATGATGCTCGTTATACAAATAAGTATGGGTTTATGACTTATGGTGTTGATGTTCATTTTCACTCTTAAGGAAACTACTATATACCAGTAAAAAAACAAGGTCAGTTTTAGGTACAGACCTGTGTATCAGTGACCGGTAGAAGACGGGCTTGGATTGGAGAAAGCCACAATGGAAAATCGCCTGCATAATGCTCTATCAGGACCCCCAAAAAACGCTCCAACGATCCAAGCACTGCTCGATGGATCATAATTGGTCGTTTTTTCTCCGAATTTGAGTCATAAGTAATGTCAAATCGCTCTGGCAAATTGAAATCTACCTGCAAACATCACAGTATATGAAATTCAGATATATGACTATCATATTAACGGCAATAAGTTCACTTGGGCGAAACATGGCAGATCATTCTTACAAAAATTCCTTATAGTCATAAATACTATAAGTAAATAACTTGCCTGAACAGTTGAACATTGCCACTTTCTTCCTAAAGCATCCTCTATTTTGAGATCAATCTTGGGGCCATAAAAAGCACCACCACCTTCGTCAATTTGGTAATCCCAACCTTTACAATCAAGGGCATCTTTGAGGGCGGCCGTTGCTTTCTCCCATATATCATCACCTCCAACAGATTTTTCTGGTCTCGTTGAAAGGTTTACTTCATACTTGTCAAACCCAAATCTTAGCAGGATCTCTTCTGTTAGATCCAGGACACCCCTGATTTCGTCCTTAATCTGATCCTCTAAACAGAATATGTGCGCATCATCCTGAAACACGCAGTAGGACACACATCAGCAAAGGGTATACATATCCAATCAGCAGCAATTATCAATTAAACTCAATAAGAATATTTGACAATAATCACATTGCAAATCAGAACGATAAGAACTCACCTGAGTGAAACCTCTTACACGGAAAAGACCATGTAAGCTTCCAGATAACTCGTATCTATATACTGTTCCCAACTCTGCGACTCTAATTGGAAATTCTCTGTAAGAGTGGCGCGTCCGCTTATAAACAAGAATATGGTATGGGCAATTCATTGGACGAAGCTGATACTGTTCATCCTCGACTTCTATCTGATCATACATACTCTCTTTGTAGAAGTCCAGGTGACCACTGATTTTCCAGAGATTTGCCTTCGCCACATGTGGAGTGTAGAGCAAATCATATCCACGTTGTATATGTAAGCTTTTCCAAAGATCTTCTATGATGTGTCTAACAATCGCACCCTTCGGATGCCAAAATACTAACCCACCACCAGCATCATCCTGCAAAATATGAAAGTTCCCACATGATGTATCTTAGATACGCAAGCAATTTAGAGTACTTAGATAGATGCAGAGACAATTGGAATGATAAGCTACCTGTATAGAAAACAAATCAAGATCCTGGCCAATCCGTCTATGATCTCGCCGTTTTGCTTCCTCCTTAAAGTGAAGGTATGCCTTCAACTGTTCTTCTGTTTCCCAAGCTGTCCCATAAATCCTTTGCAGCATTGCCCTCTTCTCATCCCCTCTCCAATACGCCCCGGCAACTGACTCAAGTTCAATAGCTTTTTTGTTTATCTTTCCAGTGGTATCAACATGGGGTCCAGCGCAGAGATCCCACCATTCATTGCCTGGATTGAGCATGAAAAAGAATGAGAGAAGTTCACTTAGACCTTCCCACAAATACTATCAAGGATTCACACCCTACGAAACTGATACACAAATTGCTAAAACTAAAAACTTTAAATGTAAAATTATATGCCAAAGAAAAAAGGAAGACGGGGATACAACTGAAAACGTAAAATCTAAGCAAACACGCTAATGAACTACAAAAAGGGACATATCTAGACTCATTTTTAGCAGAAAAACATATTGAAAACTGCTGGCAAAATAAGGAAAACAGACTGAGTAAAACTAAAAGCTAAAATAGTGTAAGGAGCTAACCAATATGATAAATGGTAATAGGCTCTTCCTTAATGCCTTCCAAAATCTCCATTTTGTAAGGTTCATTAATGCTCATTATTCTCTTTTGAGCTTCATCTCTGTCTATTTCTTCTCTTACTAGTGGTAAATTTCGGCTGATAATTCGATCCTACAGATGATTTTTTAAACATATAAATTTGCATATCCCCGTAAAACATGAACTAATGAATACATTTCAGTGGCCAATTTGTTACTATCACTTAAAAAGACAATATCGAATTTTAAATACTCACCATTTCCTTTTTAATCCTTTTCAAATCTCTATCTGTTAATGGCTCCATATCAAAATCATAATAAAACCCATTATCTATCCATGGTCCAATTGTAACTTTTGCTTTTGGGAATAGCTTTTGTACTGCCATTGCCATTACATGTGCACACTGAAATGAAAACAAAAAATAAGATGAATTCTAATCAAACTAAATTCCACTTGATGCAACACGGTTATAGATTTTGGAAACGTTCCCAAAAAACGCGTAAAATAGGAAACGCAGAGAGAAATCAAACTTACAGTATGTCGAATTCGCAATAACTTCTCAGAGGAATCATTAGAAGGAAGAACGACTTTCTGAACTGGGCTATTATCAATCTCGACATTTTCTTTTGATTCATTTGATGATGTTTCTGTTAAATCAGTAGCAACAGCAGAAATTGTACAGATTTTCCTAATGTTCTTATAAACCCTAGTTTTGTTCACTGAATTTCTTGTTTTAGAGATAAATGTGCTAAGAGGTGAAGAAGGAAGAGATACAAAAGGTTTGTAAAAGAATTTAGGTTTTGATAATGGAATGGACGACGCGAATTGAGAGACTGAAGTTGCCATTCTGTGAAGAACAACCATCTCTCTCGAGGAAGTCTATCTTTTTCTTCTGAAAAAAGTGTGGTTTACAGTTCTTACCGTTTACCAGAACCAATTTTTTGTTCTGGTTACATGTGTATTCATACTTAAAACCAGAACCGATAAGTATGAGACGGTCAGCATGACATGAAGCTGGCCCCGAAGTGAAGCTGATACCCATCTTTCCTTATTTTGTGGAATCATATTCATATTTCCCTTCTACTTCTTATTTACCAAATACGAAAATAAAAAAATATTTCTAAGAAAATGATTTCATTATATTAAACCAAATACATTGTTAACGAATTACGTGATGGCATTCTATGTTCAACAGACGAACTATACAGAGAGTGAAACTGTGAAACTATTGCATTCATTTAGCTGAGTTTTATCTCTTCTACAGAATTTAGATTTATTTTATTTTTTGAAACATTTAGAATTTAGGTATAGCAGCTGCAATATCATGGTTTTTCCCACTCACATACGAATTTAACATAGATTGAATTAAACCAAAAGTTTTTTTACTTATTTTATGTATCTTCAATTATCACATATGACTAAAGTTGTGTCGAAAATGATGGATTTGACGATCACTTCAGCGTCTGCTTCAATTTGGATCTTGTTGAGGTTCAGAAAGACTATCATAGTAATGCCTCCTTGACTGCATTCACCTTCTTCGGGATCTAGTATTCCATCTGCATAGGAGCCTTTAACTCCTTCACTTTGACATGCACAATTTAGGATAGCCATATCAGTACTCATTTCATTAGTTCCATAATCAAAAGATACATCCACATTATACTTACTAATTCTAGTACTGTCATGTGGAACCCAAACTGATAGAAATCTTCATAGAGAATTGAATGACATGAATTGGGAATTGTTGAGAAGAAAAACTTTTTGTCTTTGTTGTTATTAATGAAAAACTTATTTACCTTTACAGAAAACTAAGAACCGACTTTTATACCCCACACAAATGCACACAGATGTACACCACTATTGACTACACAAACCAGATTGACCCTTGACTCTAATTGACTAACTATGACTCTCTAATATACCCCCTCAAACTGATGAGTGACCCTACAGAAATGGTCAGGTTACATCTGAACCATCAGAAATAGAGTCTGTATTATTACTAGACACAGCAGAAAAACCAAACAACTGGTTCAACAATCTTGAAAACATTGGCTTGCACAATCCCTTAGTGAACAAATCCTCCAACTGCTCCTCACTAGCAACATGATGAAGCTTCAGAAATCCCGAATCAACCAGCTCCCTGACTGCATGATAATGTACTTCTATATGTTTGGACCTGGCATGGAAAACAGGATTAGTTGCCAAAGAAATGGCACTTGTATTATCACAATACAGATAGACTGAATTTAGCAAAGGAAAATGTAATTCTTTTAGCACATAAGAGACCCATTGTAACTCTGCAGCAGCAACAGTAATGCATTTATATTCTGCCTCAGCTGACGACTTCGAAACTGTTGGTTGTTTCTTGGATGACCAAGCAATTAAAGATGATCCCAGAAAAACCACAAATCCAGAAGTAGATCTTCTGGTGTCAGGGAAACCAGCCCAGTCTGAATCAGAGTAAGCTCTCAGACTTTGTAAGTCTCCTGACCTCAGACTAATTCCAGTCCCAATACTGCCTTTCAAGTATCTTAGAACCCGTTTCACTAGAAGCATATGGATCTCAGTAGGAGCATTCATAAACTGAGATACATAATTAACTTCAAAACATATATCTGGTCTCGTTAAGGTTAAGTATTGAAGATTTCCCACTATAGTCCTATATTCAGTTGAATCATGCAGGACAGTTCCATCATTAACAGACACTTTATTAGCCTTTGTTACAGGAGTTGTACAAGGCTTACACTCTAGCATATTAGCCCTCTTTAACAAATCAACAGTATACTTCTTTTGAGTTAATAACAAAGAATCAGAGTTTCGTATAGCCTCAATACCAAGAAAATAACTCAATGGACCCAAATCTTTCATAGAGAATCTGGACTGCATGGCTTGTATCAAATCAGTCATCAATTTATTTGAATCACCAGTCAATGTGATATTATCTATATATACTAAGAGTATAAGCATACCAGATTTAGTACCGTAAACAAATATTGAGTATCAGAAACCGATTTCAGGAAACCATAAGACAGAAGAAACAAACTAAAAGCATGAAACCAAGCCCTAGGTGCTTGCCTCAGACCATATAAACTCCTCTTCAACTTACAGACATACGATGGATAATCTGGATGAATGAATCCCTGTGGCTGAGTAATATATACAGGGTCTTCTAAATGACCATGTAAGAAGGCATTCGACACATCTAATTGTCTGATAGGCCAGTTCTTGGTAATGGCAATAGTGAGGACAATTCTTACTGTTGAAAACTTCACTCCAGGGCTAGATGTATCATAATAATCTACCCCTTCTAGTTGATTATTCCCTTGAGCTACAAGCCTGGATTTGTATTTATCCACTGTACCATCCGCCTTTAATTTCACTGTATAAATTCATTTACAACCCAAGATATTCATCCAGGGCTCAGGAGGTACATACTCCCATGTATCATTCTTAACTAAAGCTGTGACTTCTTTCTTCATTTAACTAAAGTGATAAAATCTTTCAATTCTTGTATTCAGTTTAATCAAAACATTGCCAAAGTTAGGTTTTTGAAAGAATAATTGTAAATCGAAAGCATGGGACATCAAAAGTTTAAACCTAAGCATGACCCATCAAAAGAAAACACAATTATTTAAGAAAAATCATTTTTTTTTCAATTTAATTCAAAGCAATTAATAATAAAAAATTATAAATAATAGTTAAAATAGAAGTTACCACTTAATTATTGGAGAAATAGCTTCCTCCATCGCCCCAGTGATGATGACTAGCTCATTGTATAGGAAACACCCTCAAAAATATATTTCATAGCTGAAAAAGTGCTTACAATGATGAAATAGAGGTAAGACAGCAGAACAGACACGCTTATAAGCGTTACAGAGAAGTGTTCTATGTGTTACAGAAGAAGGTAAAGGAAACAAAAATAAAGTACGGACTGTATGTACTGTTGGTATAAGACTGCTTCAGCAGCTGCGTCAGTGACAGAACTAGCGACGGTTCTTCAGCGCCTTATGTTCTTCCTCTTCTTCTTCGCAGCAGCAGGAACTATTTTTCTGTCAACTTTTTCCGGTGCTCTGGCTACCTCTAGATGGCTTCCTCCCCGACTCTCTTGGGTATTTATAGGGTTAGTAAACCCTAGAGACTCTTCTTAACCGATAAGGACTCAAAGAACACGTCCAAATCAATCTCAAAGTTTGTGATATCCGAAACAGACCCAAACTCTGTTTTCCGTCCAGATTCAATCCCGTGTCCAATTTTTCCAGCTGAAACACGTTTAGTGACGTGTGTTAATGTTATCCAGGTTGTTGAATTCACTTTGGGTGAATTTGAATTACTCCAAATCACTAAAAATACGCAACAACAACTATATAATAGTTTCTCCCGTAAGAAAAGTCTTTCCCGCCATTTCCGTTCTTTTCAAATTCAAAAATGGGTGCCCACAATCCAAGAGCTGGGTGCCTTTATCATTTCTCCCCTGGTGCCTTTAGTAATTTTTCCGGGGTGCCTTTAAAAAAATTTTGAGCCAATTTTTTCCAAATCATTCATTTCTCGAAAATACCTACAAAGACATATATACCCATAAATATTACAAAATCAAACACTATCAATATAGATAATCGAGCGCAATTTAGACACAAAAATGTGTCTATCAAATACCCCCAAACTTACTATTTGCTAGTCCTCGAGCAAATCTAATTAAATTAAATGAAATCCTAACTCACTTTCGCAGGAATCACGACTACATTTAGCATATGTAATAAGCCTTCGAACCCCTAGGTGTCCCTAGTAGACGAGTTTTGTCTCGTGAGGGTTTACAAGAGGTATACCCACAAAACCTTTACTACAAACCCTATCTATCTGTGAACGATTGAGGATAAACATCAAAAAAGTTATTTAGTTGGCATACTAAATTCTTCGGCTCTGGGAATCATTACCCTATATGAGTCCAATTGTTGTACACAAGTTTTTACTCAGCGTACTAAAATTAATATATAAGAAAACAAAGCTCTACTCAGATAGTCGTTCAACCACAATACTCAGAATCTATCAAATTTCAATCACATGAAAAGATTCAGAAGATGGATGTGGAGATGATGAAGTTTGCGCATGTTGACTAAGGTGAACGGTGTTTCCCATATCTGTCTGAAGGTCAGTACCAGGATGAATCCTAATGGATTGAGATACATGGTCTTAATCGTAATATTAATATCGATTCAACTGGTATATACAAGGGTCCCAGCAATCGATTTATTAAAAATAAAACAACTATAAATATACTGACAACATGATTGGATCAAATTGAATCCAAGCGCATGGTCCTTATCAGCATCATACATGATAGTTCCCATGGATCCTGCGTTCCACGCTTGCTTAGGCAACGGAGACAGGGAGAACACACACATATTGCTATCAAAGTGTCAATACTCGATATTTTTTATTTATTTTTTTCATTTTCATTTTTTTTTTCACTTTTTTTTTTCATCTTTTTTTCATCTTTTTTTTAATATAGTCTAAATAATCTCAAACACTCTACTCCATCCTGGCGGTGATAACATTTCGATACTTGTGCCCTACCAAATCACTTAGAGAAACACAAAAATTGCAAAATTAAAAACAGAAGGTGATATGGTCGAGATAGACTCCGAGATGTGGTGACAACTATCATGTTTTTTCTAACACCTGAACTTTGTCCTTTTATAAATAGACCATTTAACTGGGCACACCAATTCCTATAGAAAAAGAGCTAAGTTTCCATCTACTTAGAATGGTTAGTGTCATCCTGAATTGTTCACAAGTTTCTAGACTTTGGGGGTTTTATATTGCACTTAAAAGTTTCTCCCTTACCCCCAAACTTAAATCTGACATTGTCCTCAATGTTCTAAAGATGAATGATTAAAAATATGAACAATAGGAAATTGTTACCAATCAAAGGAAATGAGTTAAGGAAAGATATTACCTTGTCGCATGAGCATGTGTTACCTCCCAAGAAGTGCTAAGTTTAAAGTCTTCAGCCAGACTTAGAAAGAATTAGTCATCTCACAAAATCATATAGTAATAGTCGGAACAACTGTGGGTCATCTGAATCAAATAGTACTATCACAAATAAGAGGAAACTGCAACATGCCAAGAAAATGAACAAACCGAGCACACTCTTATCTAGTTTTCTATTTAAGACAACTACTTCTCGCTGTGGTTCAGGTTCAGGCTCTATAAAAGTTCTAAATAAAATATTTTCATGGGACAGATTTCCTCGTAGGCAGGATCAGAAGAATCAGGTTGTAGAGTCCGGAGTAACTCAACTAAGAACTTAGAAACACATAATAATAACCTAAATAATTATGGATCCTCAAAGTCAATCAGATTTGACTCACACAATTGACTACTATGAAGGTGGTCATTGTTAAACAAATGTTTCGATTCTAATTCCCTAAAGTAATTAGGCTTAGTCTCAAAACTTAATAAATGACATATTTGAAATTCATACGTTCCCACATATGGAAGAAAATATTTTGGTGGGAAAACAAAGTTAATCTTGGTATTATTTCCTAGGTAAACCACATCGACCAGAGGATGGGTTTCTAACAACTGAACTTCTTGTTGGACATCAACAGGCTCATGAAATCTAGTTTGAAGATGATCTTGTAAAATGGTAGAGGTGCATATATCAAGTCCCAAGTTAGGGACCTTTTTAAGAGTTAAAGGTAAAACACAGGGAGAATGATAGTCACCCCCAAACTTAGAGTATTCAGTGTCTTTAGATAGACTAGTCACAATTTCCCTAATTTCTAGATCGTCAGATTCCCAAAAATAGTCAATTGCTTCTTTTAGGTTATAATATGGTGGTGCATTTTCACTCACATTTAATATTTCTACGAGTTTATCTTCTTTGTTTGAGACTGTTGTCCCTGAATCGTTGGACTCTAAAACACTAGTCTCGGAATAGACTCGTTCCTTTAAACCTTCGTCGTCTTCATAATAGTGAGGAAATATTTCACCGTTTATAACAATGTTATCTCTAGTTAAATCCCTTTCCTCTTGAATAGGTGAATAATCATTAATATTATTAGGATCGGAACTAGAGAAATCATTATTATCATGAAACTCAAATGTTGTGAGAATTTCCTCATCATTATGACTACGGATTTCAATTTCCTCATCAAAAGTATCATCATCATAATAATAAGATGATTGAACCTTATCTAAATAAATAGTGTATTCTATTCTAACCTCGTCCTCTAAATTAGGTAAATATTCATCATTATGATTAAGGGTAAAAGTGGAAACACTGTATTGGCAATTAAGATTATTTTGAGCAATTCTTTCCTTCGTCTTTAACACAAACCTATCTGTATTCTCATCCAACTTCTTTAGGGATTCTTCTAGCATAACGAATGGATCATAAGGAGTATTAGATTGTAATTGCTTGTGTGATTCTTCTAGAGGAGGAGTTGGACTACTAATTGTTCCCCCCGTACTTAATTTGAGCCTTCTTGTATCCCCAGTCAACTCCTTGACGAAATTCTCTATAGAAACAACTAGATCATAAAGATTGCTAGATCTTAACTGCTCGTGTGATTCTTTTAGATGCATGATAGGTTCACTATAAGTACTAGATTGCACCTGCTTAAGGGCATCCCTCCAAGATAAAAAAATCGAATTTGCTCGTTTTCCCGTTCATATGACTGGTGCGCATACGAATAGTAATTGGGGCCTCCATGGTATAAACCATAACCTTCAGAAGGTTGGTAGTGGTCCCAAGTACTATCCACACTATGGTCATAATAAGGGTAATGCCTGTTTTAAAACTCATTCGGATATTTATTGTAATACCAGCTCGACATTTTCAAACAAAAATTTCCTAATAAATTTACAAAAAATCTAAGAAAATAAATCCTAACAGGAAGGGGTTCTAAACATACACAAACAAGGCCGACTCAACCAAATCAAAACTACTAAATCTAGCAAACAAAAAGCATGATGACTCCACTTAGATTGTTTCTAGACCAGCTTCTATTCTTTCGAAAGGAAACTAGTTACAGTTTTAGCAAACCTCTTAGAACGATCCGAATTAGATTAAGTCGAAGAAAAACAGGATAAGCTCTAAGGAGCTTTAATAACCCTGTCTCTTTGGCAACTTTTCCCTGGGTTACAAGGAGGCTCTAATCAACTTAAAATAATCTTCCTGAACTTTGAGTCAGGCTAACAAAGTAACCAATACAGTCCTTTTGAATGAGTTTCCTATAAGCTCGTTACCCTATCGGTCTCTTTCTAGTCAAAATTTTAAGGTTTAGGTTCACGTTTGGTAACGTGTTCCTAAAGCGGGCAAGAAGGA
The DNA here is from genome assembly GCA_023531435.1 of Papaver californicum. Lineage (NCBI taxonomy): Eukaryota > Viridiplantae > Streptophyta > Magnoliopsida > Ranunculales > Papaveraceae > Papaver > Papaver californicum. The sequence continues at coordinate 1,256,508 of JAJJMC010019832.1, forward strand.
AACAATGATGAAATCTGAGTCCTTATCTTGTATGGCCAGTTCTTGCCCTTTACTAGAAAAGTAAATTCGTATGCAGGTCCTCAGCATATATGCATACTAAGGAATACAGTAAACCCACATGCAGGGGATTCGTGGGTTGATAGAACCTTACCTCCCGTACCAGACGGGGGATGAATCGGTTGTAGTCGACTCGGGCCACCAACTCCTGTGTCAGTGTACGAACCCGAGGGGCCGAGACAATATAGTAATTGCTGTCCTTCCCTGTTGCTGTTTATATTTAAATTACCCTTCCGTAGGGTCTAAAAAAATAATAATAATGTCCAAAGTCCCAAAAAAAAGTGCAAAAAGAAAAATTACAGAAATAATCAAAGATTTCCTAATACAATTTCCTAAACAAATAAAATATAAAATATAAAATCTAATTAAAAATAAAATTCTTTGTCTTCTTTTCCGTTCTTTTAGCTTTAACTTTAACTCCAAGTCTTTAATCAGCAAAGTCTTTGGCTCTATTTCCTTTCAATCCAAAACCCAAAACCTGTAGCAAAAAGAATACCCAAAAAAACGTAAAATAGAACAAAGTAAAAATAAAAATCTAATTAAACTAACTAACCTAAAAAAAAAACTAAAAACAAATCTAAAAACAAGTCCGCGTCGGCGGCGACAAAATATGATGTGATTTTAATATAGTGGTAAAAAGGGTTTGATTCTCAAACTTGTGAAGATTCGATTTCTAGACCTAATTTTTAATGACTAAAAATAAAGAAGATTAAAACAAAATTGATTTAAAATTGATGGGAAGAACTAGGGTTAAGGATTCCATTATTAACCAATATTTCAAGTGATAAAATCTTACAATTCTTGTATTCAGTTTAATCAAAACATTGTCAAAGTTAAGTTTTTGAAAGAATAATTTTAAATCGGAAGCATGGGACATTAAAAGTTTAAAACTAAGCATGACCCATCAAAAGAAAACACAATTATTTAAGAAAAACCATTTTTTTTTTCAATTTAATTCAAAGCAATTAATAGTAAAGAATTGTAAATAATAGTTAAAATAGAAGTTACCACTTAATTATTGGAGAAATAGCTTCCTCCATTGCCCCAGTGATGATGACTAGCTCATTGTATAGGAAACACCCTAAAAAATATATTTCATAGCTGAAAAAGTGCTTACAATGATGAAATAGAGGTAAGACAGCAGAACAGACACGCTTATAAGCGTTACAGAGAAGTGTTCTCTGTGTTACAGAAGAAGGTAAAGGAAACAGAAATAAACTACGGACTGTATGTACTGTTGGTATAAGACTGCTTCAGCAGCTGCGTTAGCGACAGAACTAGCGACAGTTCTTCAGCGCCTTATGTTCTTCCTCTTCTTCTTCGCAGCAACAGGAACTATTTTTCTGTCAACTTTTTCCGGTGCTCTGGCTACCTCTAGATGGCTTCCTCCTCGACTCTCTTGGGTATTTATAGGGTTAGTAAACCATAGAGACTCTTCTTAACCGATAAGGACTCAAAGAACACGTCCAAATCAATCTCAAATTTTATGATATCCGAAACAGACTCAAACTCTGGTTTCCGTCCAGATTCAATCCGTGTCCAATTTTTCCGGCTGAAACACGTTTTGTGACGTGTGTTAATGTTATCCAGGTTGTTGAATTTACTTCGGGTAAATTTGAATTACTCTAAATCACTAAAAATACGCAACAACAACTATATAATAGTTTCTCCCGTAAGAAAAGTATTTCCCGCCATTTTCGTTCTTTTCAAATTCAAAAGGGGGTTCCCCCAATCCAAGAGCTTGGTGCCTTTATCAATTCTCCCGGGTGCCTTTAGTAATTTTTCGGGGTGCCTTTAACAACTTTTTGAGCCAATTTTTCCAAATCATTCATTTCTCGAAAATACCTACCAAGACATATAAACTCATAAATAGTACAAAACCAAACACTACAATTTTTAGACGATGTAGAATTTTCTTGTTTTGAAGCAGATAATGATTTAGAGGAACGAGTTTATCTTGAGAATACTGTTTTAGAGTCCAGCTATTTAGAAACAATAGTCTTAGTTAACAAACATAGACTCGTAGAGATTTTAAATATGAGTGAGGATGCACCACCTAATTATAACCTAGAAAAAACAATTGACCATTTTCGGGAATCTGATGATCTAGAAATTAGGGAAATTGTGACTAGTCTATCTAAAGACACTGAAAACTCTAATCTGGGGGTGACTATGATTCTCTCTGTGTTTTACCTTTGACTCTTAGAAAGGTCCCTAACTTGGGACTTGACATATGCACTCATCTTCAAACTAGATTTCCTGAGCCTGTTGATGTCCAGAAAGAAGTTCAGTTGTTAGAAACCCATCCTCTGGTCGATGTGGTTTAACTAGGAAATAATACCAAGATTGACTTTGTTTTCCCTCAAAAATATTTTCTTCCATATGTGGGAACGTATGAATTTCAAATGTGTCAGTTATTAAGTTTTGAGACTAAGCCTAATTACTTTAGGGAATTAAAATCGACACATTTGTTTAAGAAGGACCACCTTCATAGTAGTCAACTATGTGAGTCAAATCCGATTGACTTTGAGGATCCACAATTATTCAGGTTATTATTATATACTTCTAAGTTCTTAGTTGAGTTACTCCAGACTCTACAACCTGATCCTGTTGATCCTGCCTACGAGGAAATCCAGCCCATGAAAATATTTTATTTAGAGCCTTTTATAGAGCCTGAACCTGAACCACAACTAGATGTAGGTGTCTTAAATAGAAAACTAAATAAGGGCGTGCTCGGTTTGTTCATTTTCTTAGCCTACTGCAGTTTCTTTCTATTTTGGATAACATTATTTGATTCAGATGACCCACAGTTGTTCCGGCTATTGTTATATGATTTTATGAGTTGACTAATTCTTTCCAAAGTCTGGCTGAAGATTTTAAACTTAGCACTTCTTGGGAGGTAACCCATGCTCATCCGACACGGTAATATCTTTCCTTAACTCCTTTCATTCGATTGGTAACAGTTTCTCCTTGTTCATGTATTTAATCATTCATCTTTAGAACATTGAGGACAATGTTAGATTTAAGTTTGGGGGTAAGGGAGAAACTTTTTATGAAACTCCAAAGTCTAGAAACTTGTGAACAATTCGCGATGACACTAACCATTCTAGGTAGATGGAAACTTAACTCTTTTTCTGTAGGAATTGGTGTCCCCAGTTAAATGGTCTATTCATAAAAGGACAGAGTTCAGGTGTTAGAAATAGCGTGATAGTCTTCACCATATCTCGGAGTCTATCTCGACCATATCATCTCCTGTTTTTATTTTTGCAATTTTGTGTTTCTCTAAGTGATTTGGTGGGGCACCAATACCGAATTTTGACACTTTGATAGCAATATGTGTTTGATATTATTATACTGTTATTCGGACCAAAAAAATCGAGTATTGACACTTTGATAGCAATATGTGTGTGTTTTCCCTGTCTACGTCGCCTAAGCAAGCGTGGAACACAGGATCCATGAGAACTATCATGTAAGATGTTGATAAGGAGCATGCACTTGGATTTATTTGGTCCAATCATGTTTTCAGTACATTTAATAAAATAATTATTTTATTTTCAATAAATCGATCGCTGGGACCCTTATATATACAAGTTGAGTTGATAATAGTATAAGGAGTAAGACCAGCGGGAGCGTATCTCAATCCATTAGGATTCATCCTGACACTGACCTTCAGACAGATATGGGAAACACCGTTCACCTTTGTCAACATGCGCAAACTTCATCATCTCCATATTCATCTTCTAAATCTTTTCATGTGATTGAAATTTGATAGATTCTGAGTATCGTGGTTGAACGACTTTCTGAGTAGTGCTTTGTTTTCTTATATATGAATTTTAGTATGCTTGAGTAAAAACTCGTGTACAACAATTAGAATCATATAGGGTAATGATTCACATAGCCGAAGAATTTAGTATGCCAACTAAATAGCTTGTTTAGTGTTTACCCTCAATCGTTCACAAGTAGCTAGGGTTTGAAGTAAATGTTTTGTGGGTATACCTCTTGTAAACCCTCATGAGACTATAACTCGTCCACTAGGGACACCTAGGGGTTTAAAGACTTGTTACACATGCTAAGTGTAACCGTGTCCTCGACGAAAGGGAGTTGTATTTTACCTTAGGTTAGTTTAGGATATATAGTTTGCTCGAGGACTAGCAAAAGGCAAGTGTGGGGGAATTTGATAAGTGCATAATTTACATATTTTAAGTATCATTTCCTTATACTTATTTGCTAGATTTTGTGTGAATTACTGTGTATTATTATTACTTTTGTAGTTTATGTGTTTTATTAGGTTACATCTCTGAAAGAAGTGAAATTGAGATCTACAAGGAAGAATTGCTAAAGACCTATTGGAACTCAATCTATTACAGGATTTCTACCCGCCATCTTGTAGAGAATTGAAAGGCGAAGCCGACGTAAAAGAATGAGGTCATTCCGAGTTCGTATGAAGAAGTTATGAGCAAAACCGTGAAACCAACTTGGATTTGTTATCTGTTGGCCTTATTGGGCCTGCGCGGGAAGAAGAATAAGAGAAGTGTTTTCGGCTCAGCTTTGACGTGAAAATTAGGGTTTTTGTTGGTTTTTGAGGAGGTTAAGTCTCCTAATTGGATAAGGATCAAAAGGAGGTGGAAGATTTTAATGAGATTAGGTTTCCTAATTGGATAAGGATCAAATGGAGGTTACCAAAGCCTATATAAAGGGGAGCCTAGATACAATTTTCTGGACAACTTCTCACAGATAGAAAAGTAGGGTTTAGTTTTGTTTTACAAAAATAGTTTATGATTTTCTTATTTTAATGGCTTTTAATAAAGCTATGTCTAGTTAAACCCAAGCACTGGGACAATGGAGGAATCCATATTTCATGAATGAATGGTTACTATTTTTGATTCTTAATGACTTTTGCATTGATTTTTAATTGATTTATGATTTTTCTTAATCAGTTGTGATTTTGTTTAATGGTGTATATTGGGACTTAAGAGCTTTTGATGCGCCATGCTTGTGATTTACAATTAATGTTTTAGAAATCTACTTTTAGCAAAGAAGCTGAGTCAATAAAAGAGCTATAATTGTTAAAGAATCATTGTAGAAATCATTCAGAAGTGATTTTGGTGGAATCCTGAGTTCCAGTTTTTACCAATATTGTTAAAATCTTTTACTTATTTTCTAGTTTAAATCAAAATTAGGTCTAAAACGAATCTTCACAAGTCTCAGCGAACGAACTATTTTTACCACTTTTCTAATACGATCAAATCACAATCTAGATCTTAATCTAAGATGTAATCTTATGAAAAACTCACAAACAAAATTTAAATAAATACGAATTATACTCAATCGTGTTTGTGGTTTTCTATCAAATCTGAATTTTATATGCAATTCTTGAATGGCTTTATATCAGAAGAGAATGACCTTAAAATAGACAAGAATTATACATGGCACAAATACAAATACAAGTTACGAAAATATATTTATTCAAGATAGGTGAACATGTGTTTCACGAATCCCAAGTGAAATCTTTCAGAGTCGAACCTTAGATCAAAAGATCCTTAAGTTTTTGTTGGACAAACTTTGTAACATGATACACATGAATGTAGGGATTCAGTTTTGTGTGTTTCTGATATGATGTCTCGAATTTATAGTAACCAATGAAAGCTGGGTTGTTTAAGATGTAAGCAATGAATTTCTTGCAACCGAAGTTAATTCTCAGTTCCCAAATCAAATTTGTTTCTTAAGATACATAAAATTGTTTCTTTGGAAATAACTTGACTTGCAACAAGGTTATTTCCATGGTTTGAAGTTGTAACTGTTAGCTCAAGTAAATCCTATGAAAAAAATTACTACCAAAGATAACTTCAAACTTCCAAGAAAAGAACTAGACTTTCTAACCAAAGAAATTAGCTAAGAAATAACAATTCATGAAATCCAAAGAAGAATGAATGAGACCAAAGCAATTAGAGTTATTGACCGACTCATTAAGCTTTTAGGTTCATGACCAACAAGAGTTAAGTCCATGAACCAAAAGAGAAAAAAAAATAGAACTTCGCCTTTGTAGGTTCGCGAACTCAAATAGGTAGGTTTGCGAACTTAAATACAAAAAGGCTACAGAGAACATTCAATTTTTTTGGGTTTGCAAAATCAAAAGTTCAAAAGTCTACAAGAGAATTCTCTTGTACTAGGTTCGCGAGCTCACCCTTTTAGGTTTACGATCTCAAATAATATTAAAGCTCATAAGAAGTTTTTCTTCTATATATTTGCGAACTCACCGTAATAGGTTCGCAAACTAGAAAAGTTCTCAGAGAAATTCTCTATAATAGGTTCGCAAACTCACCATAATAAGTTCACGAACTCAAAGACTTTATTTGCCATGTATTCTGAGTTTTACAGGATTATAAATTCTTAGGTTTGTGAACTCAAGTGATTGAAAGTCATTGGTAATAAACTGCCAAAAAAAAATCTTACAAACTCAAGAATAAATTTACAAGCTTTGAGATTTTTATTAACACTTGTGTTATCTCTCAAACTTAGTTTTGAGTTTTAGACAAGCAAGTGCTTGGAATTCAAAGACCTAGCAAGAAGTTAATATGTGATGTGATCTTCTTTGTATATATGCATTTACTAAAGTCCCCGACTTTTGCTACGATAGATCGATAGATATATGGAAACGAGTTCGTAAGGAAAAAGCAATCTTCGTTGCTAACCCCGATGAAGTTCTTCAAATAGATCTGTCTTCATGTGATCTTCAATTATTCATTTATCTCGAGTAACTCGAAAAATCTTAAGATTCTATTACCTAATTTGTTCCAAACTGAAGCTGACTTTAGTAGGTTAAATCAAGAAATAGTTTTGGCAACTAAAATATGACAACATACTTGACATTCCAACATATGTGGGTTCAACCGAGCATTCACTTAAACAATAAATTAACATAGTGTAGTTGTTAACGACGGGATGTTGTAATGTATCTGCATATTGAAGTATAACCTGAGTCAAACCTGAGCAGCTCGTGTGCCAGGTTGTTTTGAATTCTATTTCATGAAAACCATTGTTTTCACTAGGTTAAACTTTAGTGGCTTTTCCACGGAGTTGTTTAATAAAATGGATTCTTGTAGTGACTCTTGCGTTACTTGATGACATATAAAAATCCTATGGAGTATGCTCACAATAAGGTACTCTAAGAGTATTGGTATAGAGAGGGATTGAACTTTAATTTTGAATCTATTGATAGCATGTTTAGTTATAGACGATGAAAACTCTAACCAGTAAACTATTTTGCTTTTACTTTTACTTTTATAAACTAACACAGGTTAGTTTTCCCTAAAATATAACTATTTTGCTTTTACTTTTACTTTTGTAAACTAACACAGGTTAGTTTTCCCTAAAATATCATCTTATTTTGCTTTTACTTTTGTAAACTAACACAGGTTAGTTTTCCCTAAAATATCATCTTATCTTAAGGCCGCACCATTTCAAATACTGACCTTTGTGAGATAAAAATATTAGTATGTTATCCGTTGAATGCGTTTGTCAACATGCCTTATTTATCTAAGAGACTGCATCCCTTTTAAATACCTCTTTGAGTTTGAATCGTATAAGGTTCAGATTGACTTTGTCGCCCACTCAAACGTTGTGAGTTACCAAATCACTATCAAATTCGGCCGTTTTCCATGACACATTTAAACAAATTTTACTAAGAAGCACTTGTTTATCTCTCTCTCGTCTCCTTTTCCAAATCCGTTTCTGTTTTTTTCGTTTGTTTCTTATTCACCTAATTTATTCCGACTTCAGTTAGATAACAGTTTGGTTCTTCACATTTTTTCTGTACTCATAAAAGATCTTTCTTCATCCTTCATTAGAAACCCTAAAATCCTAGGTGAGAAACTAGGAGGAGGAAATTTCAACAGAGATAAACTTGTACGTGAAGAAGAAGAGGCTCTAGAACAATGAAGAGTCTCTTTAAATCTAAACCGAAAACACCTGTTGAGTTAGTTCGTTTGACTCGTGAGCTTCTTATCCTTGCTGATACCAATTCAACTACTAAGGGCACCAAGCGCGATGAAAAGGTATCTCTTTTTTTTTTTTTTTTTTGATGATTCTAACTTATAGTCTAATTTTCAATTATTTGTCAGCTGATTTGATTTTTTAATCTGTGATTATATAAAGAAGATTCGATTTTTGTGTGGTTTTGTTTAAAACAATTAGGAATAAGAATGCTGACAATCTTTATTTATAGGGGAATTGAATTCCAACACGGATTTAAGTGGATCATTGTGATGAAAATTACAGAAAATACAATCTGTTATAAACCTTTGAATGAACGATTGCATTTTTTTTTCTTCCTGGTCAACCTATGTCTTGTTTTATGTGATCAAGAGTGTTTTCCTTGGTGTTAATTATGGGCCTTAATTATATTAATTTTGTAATTGACGCAGCTTCTTATGTTCGGTGAGAGATTAGGGTATTTTTAAGTTGCGGTAGTTGCTGAAGTCCAAAATTCGTTATTGTGTTGTTTATACTGATGTGATTGTAACTTTCTCTTTTTATCAATGATTACTTAGATCAGTTTATTAATGTTGTTTTTAATTATTCTGTATCATTTAAATTGATGTGTTGCACCGGTTGTTGTTTTGGTTATGTGATTCGTATTTTTTTCTACTTCCTAAAGAGTTGTTGCTGCTTTGTTCCTTAAAAATTGATGAAGCAATTACTGTCACAAATTACATAAATTTTGTCTTCCATTGATCTTGTGGGTTCGCTTTCTATACTTAGGTGTTCATTAACTCGAGCAAACTGCACAGTTTTCATATTCAACCAACTAGATAATGAAGCAATTGAAGATTCTGTTACACAGATTCTGAATTAGCGTAAAAGAATGGTCTAGATGCATTGGTGGCGTTTTGAAAGTATTTTTATTACCAGTTTAAGTTATCTGTTTCTATTTCTTAATTCTTTTATTGTTAGTAGTAGTACTTGACAGGCCTGTATTAAGCTTGTACTTAATGACGCATGTATCTCTTTTAGGTTATTGAGAACTGAGTGGTATTCATAAATAATTTGGGTCAAGATTACCTTGGTCTGACGTCCCATTTGCCTTTCAGATGGCAGAACTAAGTAAACTTATCCGGGACTTGAAGTGTGTTTTATATGGCAACGGTGAATCAGAGCCACTCGCAGAAGCATGTGCGCAGTTGACGCAGGAATTTTTTAAGCATAACACTCTTCGTCTAATTATAATCTGTCTACCAAAGCTTAACTTGGAGGTAAGGGTGCTGCAATATTACAATTAGATATTTTAAATATTTAAGTTCGTCTAAGATTTAATTTTGCTGTTCTTGTAGTTTGGGCCTTAATTTTGGCTTAGCTGGTGTATCTTTTTGAAAATCTTGTTTTTTTGCGATGCTTATCTTGATATTCATGCTGTGATCTCTTCTCATTAGACCCGAAAAGATGCAACTCAAGTTGTTGCGAATCTGCAAAGGCAACAGGTTCAATCACGACTAATTGCTTCTGATTACTTGGAGTCAAACAAAGACCTTATGGATATCTTGATATCAGGGTATGCTGCATAAAATACTTCTTATTTTACGGTATACCTGTTTAGATCTTTGAGGCATGATTGTTGATTTACTAAGAGAAGCAATAATCTTATTTCTGCTTATTCTGTAGTGTTTGTATGCTCATGCATGCTCCACATGCTAAGCATCGCTATTTTCTGTTTTTCTCATTTTAGGTATGAAAATATGGACCTTGCTTTGCATTATGGTGCAATGTTGAGGGAGTGCATTCGGCATCAGATAATTGCTAGGTAACCTTTACTTCCATCATGTCCTCAAGAAAAGGGTGGCTTTATTGTGAACCCATTTATAGTTCTTACTTCTTATTCACTAATGCTTTACCTTCACTCTTGAAACATTTTCATAATGTCCTCGGAAAAGGCGGTGACATATTGTGAACTCATTTAGTGTTCTTACTTCCAATCACTAATTTGCTTTTGGGATGTTCACGTTTTGTGTTCAAGCTATGTGAGCTTTAATTGCTTCATTTTCTTCATAGGTATGTCCTGGAGTCAGAGCACATGAAGAAATTTTTTGGTTTTATACAACTACCAAATTTTGACATTGCTTCTGATGCTTCCGCAACTTTTAAGGTTAGTTATTCTTTACAAAATGTTCTCATAAAATCTGATGGTTAATTCAAAAAAATAAATAAGGTGTTCTCTTAAAACCCATCCATGGTCACTTTTTGCCTCTCTTCTCATTTTTGTTTTTGCGAAAAGTATTCAGTCATTTAATCTCCTTTTCTTTTGTTGAGATTCTCCTTTTCTTTTGCGAAAGTATTCAATCATAGTTCTTAGATTTTAATTGTAGCAGATAATGTTAGACTCATATCCTTGAACCTATAAGCAATTGGTGCCGATACTAATATCTTATTTTCTTGGTGCAGGAGCTTTTGACTAGGCACAAATCTACTGTAGCTGATTTTCTAACTAAGAACTATGATTGGGTAAGTGTAGTTCTTGTTAGTTCCTGATGCACCATGCTTTTTGCATGCTTGGCTTTTTCTCTTCATCATGTGTGTACTTCTTCATGCTTGTTTCCTCCGGTTAGTAATATATTGCAAAGTTTAAACCAACTTTTTTTTTCCAGTTTTTTGCAGAATACAATGAAAAATTACTGGAGTCTTCTAATTACATCATCCGACGACAATCTGTGAAGGTAATTTCAGGTTCCATTTACTGTGAACCCTTGAGATGTGGCATTATGAAGTCACTTTGTTATCTGAGAACCCTTCCCCACTTTTTTGTACAAAATATTACAATAAGTTTGTAGACAAGATTCTTTTGTGGTGTAAATATTTTCCATCAAAGCAATATTGCAGCTTGACAACATATTTGAGAAAGAAACTACAAGCACATAGACCATCCTCAAGAGTTCGTTTCAGCCTTGGTAGCCCCTCTCTAATAACTGTTATCTCTATAACAGCTTTTGGGAGACATGTTACTAGATCGATCAAATTCTCCTGTAATGATGAAGTACGTGTGCTCCAAGGATAACTTAAGAATCTTAATGAATCTTCTTAGGGTACGATTCTCTTTTCCTTTTCTGCTACTTGGTTCCTGTTGTGCTAGATTAATGCGATTTTTTCCTTTAGTTTGCAAGTTTTACTAATTTAAATTAATGCGATTTTTCCTTTTGTAGGAATCAAGCAAGAACATTCCATTAGAAGCATTTCACGTTTTCAAGGTAATCAAGCATCTTTTAGTTTGTTTAAACTTTTTTCCTCGTGGCCTACAATTGAAATAATCTTGTTGGGGCATGGACACCTGAAACATTAATTTGTTTCCATTCTCTTTTACAGCTCTTTGCAGCAAATCAAAACAAACCTCCAGAGATAGTTGGCATATTAGTAGCAAATAGAAGCAAGCTTCTCCGCTTCTTTAGCGAATTTAAGATCGATAAAGGTAGAAAGCTCCCTTTGTTTATTACTATTATTTTTCTAAATATCGGCTGCACTAAGTTTTTATATCCTGACATTTTCAACAGTTGTTTCCCGTACTGTTCCTAAATTTGATGATTCGTTTTTTTTTTCCTTCTGTTTGCTTAGAGGATGAACAATTTGAAGCCGACAAAGCTCAAGTTATTAAAGAAATTGTTGCCCTAGAACCTAAAGATCGCTCTTGAGAAGTTAGTAATGGATTCGGTAATATGTTTTGTTTTTTTTTATTAGTAATAAACAAGTGCTTACCATTTTCCCTGGATGAAGCTGAGCAAGCTGGTTTGGTCTTAGGATTATCAATAGCGCTATTTGTCCCAACTTACATTTGGGTTCTTCACATCCCAACTGATGTGGATATGGAAAAGTCAAATGTATTAGCTGTCTAAATATTTAGCAATCATTTTCAGTTTCATTCATCGTATTCAGTTTCGTTCATCCGTATTCATAAATCAATTTCGTTCTCTCTTGAAAAGGGGATGAGTAAGTTCAGATACAAAACCCTGAACCAATCATAAAAGCTGAATCAGTTTAATGAGCAAAAAGAAAGCAAAAAACATAATTTACTTCGTTGTAAAGCTTACCATATTCGACAAAATCTCATCATGGTACGAGTGATGATCGACAACTAAGTTATGTACTATGTATTTTAGTTCTTTGGATTTCTCCTGTTAACCTTTTGTGGTGAGCTTTGACGTAATTTTTTTTAATAAGTAAACTACCTAAAGAAGTTATCCATTTGGTTTGGCTGATAGGTGATATTGGGTTAACCAATCTTACCTTCTTTTTTTTTACAATCTGTGATTAATGTCATTACTTACATTAGATATATTTGCGAATCATCAAGGTATTATTGTATTTGTGATTAATGTTATCACAAACTTTGTGATCATTAACTCGCATCTTTGATGTTTAATGAGTAAATTATCCATGTTGCTCAAATCTCCCTCAGGTTCTCGTCTTTAAGAATTCGTACCTTTTATCACCGATATCTTATGAGATTTTCATGGTCATAAGATACTAAAAGTACAACCGATTTATTTGCCTTTTCCATATCAATATAAGCTCCACATCAGTTGGGATGTGAAGAACCCAAATGTAAGTTGGGACAAATAACATCATTGTAGTATGATTTGGGGTTGTTTTATAAAGCCACGTCACAATAGGATTCGTTTTCTGGTGAGGAATATTCGCAGTGTAGTGGGATGTGGAATCGAATTAACAGTCATGTACCTGTGTTCTCGTCAATTTACTTAAATGTCCTCATCACTTGTAACCTTCCCTGTAGGCCGTTTCTAGTTAAGGTTATTATTATTCACAAATCATCGGCTGTTCTGCGCCGCTTTTTCTACTATGAAACTCACCGCTCTTGAAGCTTACCATCAAGAAAAAAAAAACGGCGGTGCACTGAAGCTAACCCGAGGGCAGAGTAGCTTTCTTAAAAAGAAAAAAACAACAACGGCAGTGCACTGAAACTAACAAGAGGGTAGAGTAGCTTTCCTAAAGAAAAAACAAGAGTAGACTAGTGTTCCATATATACGCTTTTTTTTTGTTTTTTTGCATAGAGGGAACAGCACATGTACACTTTCAAAAAACATGAAAAACAAAATCATAATATAAAGGTAACTTAGTCCAAAAATGAAATCACACCTTCACCAGATTTTTTATCTAACATTTTATGAAACTTAGCGCTGAAGACTTTTATTCATAGGAACTGTAGTTGATTATGTTGTCCAAAATAAAGATATGAGACCTTATCTGTTTTTAAAGGTTAAAAATATCCCTTCTTCATAAATAAACCTAGATATAATAACTATTCATAAAAAAATATATTATTATTCTTTTTCTCTTCTTTTCCTTCATGATTCATGATGAAATTAAAAAAAAAATATTCAGTTTCAGGAACTACTTACGGCTAGGAATAGATGAACTCCTAGTCCAAACACTCAATACTAGGGGTGCACAGAAAATCGAAAAACCGGGTAAACCGGGCCGAATCGTACCACTAAAATATCGAACCGAGCCGAACCAAAAATCTAATGGTAATCAGCGGTTTTAGATTAAGAAAACCGGTTGACCCCGGTTCGGTTTTGGTTCACTCCTAAAACCGAATCGAACCGATTCAGTTTAAGCCGATTAATATATACTGTTAGGTCTGATTAAATATAGGTCGTATGATCTGAGTAAAAAACTTATCTAACCTAATCTTTCTCCCTGGCTCCTCATTTCTCATCTTCTTCGATTTTGTAACTATAGGCAGAGGATAAACAAGTTCATCGTTATCTTCTTCTTCGATCATCATCATCTTCTTCTTCATCTTCTTCTTCATCATCTTCTTCTTCTTCTTCTTTGCTGGACCAGCATTTCACATTTCTCTTCCTGGTTTCTTCTGTCTGCACCAGAGCTCACCATCATCTAGCCATGGCTCCTATGGATGGTTGCTTACGTTTACGAGAGATCTCGAGAGTCAAGACCAAGGAGGAGGAGGACCAAGTGGTACGAGTTGTTAATAGAAAGATTTTGTGAAAATTCGACTGGAAAAATAGAGAAGAAAAGTGAGGTAGCGATCTTACAACTTGGTGATGAACAAAGGAGATGGAGAAGTGTTGGGGTTTCTACGTTGGATTAGGAAAGATGGGTTGTTAGCAAATTGGAATTTCCAGTGAGAATTAGTACGATAAAATGTTAGAAGATAGAAACCCTAAATCTCAATCAGATTTCAATTGTGGAAACCCTAATTTCATATTTTAATTCTATTCAGGTATTGTTTCTGTATACACAAAATCTTCTCTTGATGATAATCAATTTAAAGATGGTGAAAATCAGGTAAGTTTTGAGTTTAATTTAATGGTTTCGTATAATTTTTCATAAATTTAGTTCACATTGTGTTTTTATGATTTAGGGAGTGCAATTTTTATTTTTATCGTGGGTTTTGGGAAGTGAAGAGTTAACATTAATCTTTTTCTTTCTCTTTATGTAGCATGTGGTTCTAATTCACCAAGTTTCGTTTAATTTTACTATTTTGAGCTTTCTTGTATATTATTCTGTTTCTTTGTTGCTCAAAGATTGTTGAATATTTTCCAGTTTAAGAGGCCTTCATGATCTCTGGATTCCTTTAGAATTGCTATTGTTGTGGGTGGAAGAAATATAATGGTAGGAACAGTGTTGTAGTATAGGTATTCATGTCTCATGGTTGAGTCGTTGATACTAGTCTGAGTTGTGGGTAGGACCTATTATTGTGGTTGCAACACCTGAAAGTTTTATCGACCATTTTCAATAGGGGAACACCTGCCTCTCTATAATCTCATTCATCGTTTTGAATGATGTTGACAGAATGTTGGACATGGGGATTGATTCTCAGATAAATGAGGTATAGTTTCATACTTGAAATCCCTACTTTTGTTATTATTAATTTTTTGATTATCATGCGTGTAGCAACTTCAGTGTTGAAGCGTGCGTGTAATTGTATGTAAGTACTGTACATAATATTTATTGGTTACTTTTTAGATTTCAGTTTCTTATCTAAAAATACGCTCTAGGTTAAAAAATAGTCCTTAGGAATCTCAGGAACCCCAAGTGTACTAATATCTTTGTTTTCTGTTGCTCGAATTGATTGCTAAATTTGAAAATTTTCGGTTTACCAAAACCGGCTGGTTTAAAATCGAAATCGAGTCGGTTCAAAACCGAACCGAACCGAATTTCTTAATGGTAATCATCGATTTTCAAAACTGAAAAACCGAGACTATCGGTTTCGGTTATGGCTTGGTCAAAAACCGAACCGAACCGAACCGTACCATGTGCACCCCTACTCAATACGGATAAAACTTTATCATTTCCCAGCCGTAGGCTAGTAAATTTTTATTGTTTACAGTTGGAAAATGATAAATTTCTAACAGTAAATGAATTTAAAATTTCACAATAAAAATTTATACTCGTTTTTAAAATGAGTATAAGTTTATACTTGATTTAGGAATGAGTATAAGTTTATAATCCTTCTTCAATTGAGTATCACAGCCATTTAGGGTTATTTACGGCTGGTTCAAGCACAAAAGCCAACCGTAGACTAATCAGCTAATTTGTTCTACGGCTGGGTTTATGAAAAAAAACTGACCGTAAGTTGCTTATACGGATGGGTCGTTATCTACAAACCCAATCGTATATACTATTTTACGACTGGGTTGTATACATTATCCAGTCGTAATTACTTTTTACAGTTGGGAGTTCATATTTTTCCAGTCGTAAATAAAGTTTGATTTTGATTTTGATTTTGATTCTTAAATTGTTAAGTTAAATCGTATCAAAAATATAATAAATCATTAATACATTAGTTAATTAACTTCATTAATACTAATTAATTTAGGGTAATATTGGTATTAAAGGAAATACTAGGATAAGGATTTTTGGGTTTATTTTTTGATAATCCTATTTTATCATCTTATAAGCCCCATGAAAAATGTTTATTGCCCCATAATAGGTTAATATTTTATTCTGTAAATTCGTAATTACTTACAAACTCCAAGGCCTTTTTCATGATTTCAATCCTTTTTACAATTCGGCTTTCTCCAAATATATAAGCTAGTTGTTGGTTGTGATTTGTTCTACGTCAATAAGCAGCCCTCATCACTCTTTAATCTCTCTCTCGTCTGCAGTACTCTGTACTCACTTACCACACAACATGGGAGAAAATGGTACTCATTACACACTCAATTCTTTAATTTACTTTATTCAGAGTATGATAATTTAATGATGAATTGAATCTCAAAATCTGAATTTTGCTCTAATTTTGTTTTTGTAGATTCACTTGATCAATTCCTTTCAGTTGCAATTGAAGCAGCTAAAAGAGCTGGAGAGGTAATTAACGATATAACCATTAATTGTTTTGATTTCTTTTCATGTCATATATTTATATATTTCTTTTTGTGTTTTTTCATTAATTCTGTTTAATTTTCAGATAATCCTTAAAGGGTTTCACGAGAAGAAGAATGTTGAACACAAAGGCCAGGTTAATTAATTCATTTGTTCTCCGAAATATTGAATTGAGAAAATTGTATTGAAATTGGACTTCATTTGATTATTTTTTTTCAACTTTCAATTTGATTTATCTGAGACAAGAATTCAATTAGGATTTTAATAAAATTTGGGAATGCAGGTTGATTTGGTTACAGAAACTGATAAGGCATGTGAGGCGCTTATTTTCAATCATCTTAAACAACATTTCCCCGAACACAAGGTGAACAAAAAAGAACTGTTGTTGTATTTACTTGACGATCTTGGATTTTGCTTTCCAACTTGTGGATTGTTGTATTTGGTTGAAATATTTTTTCTTCATTATTTAATAGTTCATTGGAGAAGAGACTGATGCTGCTAATGGTACTACTGAGCTTACTGATGAACCCGACATGGATTATTGATCCACTTGATGGAACAACTAATTTTGTTCACGGGTATTTTTCATTTTCTTATAAATCATGTTAACTTTTTGTATGTTTTCTCCAATTTTACTATTGTTTTATTGGTATTGTAATACTGTTAATGGGGTTATTGTAGGTTCCCTTTTGTGTGTGTCTCGATTGGTGTTACAATTGGAAAGGTTCCTACTGTTGGGGTCGTTTACAATCCAATCATCAAAGAAGTGAGTACTTTGGTCACCTTTTTTGCATTAAAAGTATGAAATGCATTCAATTCAATCATCATTGGTCACTCAGTGTTGTTATGCTACTGGAATTCACCGTTTTAGAAGTTGATACATACTTTTATGTTGATGTAGAATGTTGGCTTCTAGGTTAGATTACGCTTTTAAACAAGTTTAAATATATATATATATATGTTTTTTTTTTTTTAATTTGTGATGTGTAGCTTTTCACCGGGGTAAGTGGAAAAGGCGCATTCCTGAATGGCACACCTATTGAAGGTAAGTAACTAATGATCCATCAATGTAGATTTTGTGTCATTGAGTCATTGCTAAATCATGCTCAAATTACATCATACTAATGTTCTCAAACTCTGCAGTTTCTTCTCAAACTGAATTGGTGAAGTCCCTCCTTGCAACCGAGGTACGTTAATGTGTTCTTATTAATGGATCTTTGAGTTTCTTGTTTTAACATTCAATATTAATTGTCTTGTAGTGCTAGCTAATGCTGTTGTTATATCATTGGATTGAAGAATCTCTAATACTTTAGGTTGTGTAGTTTTCTCCAAACACTGGGTCATAAATTCCATTATTATCATGATTTTGACCTTTGCTATCTCTAAACTAGAGTGGCATGTCTAACTTAAGGCTCACTTGACAAGTCGTGCTTTGTACATTTTTAAAGCACAATGCCATGCAGGTATGGAAAGTGGCTTTATCTTATGTTTCTTTTTGAGCAGGTTGGAACAAAGCGTGACAAGTCAGCTGTGGATGCAACTACAAATAAAATTAACAGTTTACTGTTCAAGGTAAGATAGAATAATTTCTTTCTAATCTTTGTACTTTTCAAGGCTAGTCAAAGATTAATTATTTGAGTTATAAGGTGAGATCCCTTCGAATGAGTGGATCATGTGCACTAAACCTGTGCGGAATGCCATGTGGGAGGCTTGATCTCTTTTATGAACTCGGATTTGGCGGTCCTTGGTATGTTATTTGAAATGTTCAATCCTACATTTTAGTGCATCAACAACAATACCATACATGCTGCAGGCAATTTAACCTGAACTCACTCCATTCAGGGATGTAGCCGGTGGAGCTGTGATTGTTCAAGAAGCCGGAGGTGTTGTGTTTGATCCGTAAGAAACTCACACTGCAAACTAAATGTCTCGGTCTTTAAATATTACCTAAAACCTGGTAAGTTGATGAAAGTGTGAACTGAATCTGTTCTTTTTTATTCTTTTTCTTTTGCTTGTTTATTCAGATCTGGAAATGAGTTCAACATAACATCTCAAAGAGTTGCAGCATCGAACCCTCACGTCAAGGATGCCTTTGTTCAAGCCCTAAAAGAAGCCAGCAGATGAAATAGTACCATGTCATGAAGATTTCCATTTAATATCACTTGTAACCCCATTGTTGTCTACAAGAAGAAGAGTTGAGTTCTTGCGAACAAAATGACGGATAAAAAACGTGACTGATAAAAAACACGTTTGTTGTGGATTAAAATAGGCTTTGATTCGTCCAAATAATTTTAGCTGTTTTGAGATATGCACCACTATCTATTAGTATATGGTACATGTGATTACTTCCATCCACCGCTGCATCAATACATACCCGTTACCCAAGGCATGCACCCAAAGCTTTGATTGTTGAACAAATTCCTTCACTCCTCTACCATTACGCCAAGTCCAACAGGCGGATGTGTGCCAACATCAAAATCACGTTACAAAACCAGGAATTCGCAGCTCATACCAAATGTTCATGGTTTTCCCTGAATGATGAGCGACTGTCACAGACATAATTATTGCAGCTGGTATTACAACTGGACTAAACATCACTAAAAATTGGTGCTGTTACTACTCTACAGTGAGAGGTTCATGCAGCGGGATCACTTAAAGAGCTCCTAGCCTACTGCCGATTCAGATGACTACCAACATCTATAAACGTTGAGCAGCAAGAATGTAAAGTAAACTGTGAGAAAAGCAGATAATATCCAACTAAACAAATTTGGTGTTTAAGCTGACATTTGTTCAAACAAAGACATTACAAAAACTGGTTTAAAAGACAACTTCAATCTAGAACACTTCATTCCTAATAATCCAAATGTATAATTTTAAGAAGGAAAAAAAAGAGCTTAACAAAGATGATAAGTAGCAAGAGACAGTCTCTAAGCAGCTCCTTTGCCCTTCTTCTTCTGGAGCTTCTTCATGTAGAACTCGAGCTCTTTGCCTTCCAGAATGTATCTGCCAAGAAACAACAAAACAACGCTCAGATATCATTAAGGCTGGATTATATGCATTACAATGTTGTCCAAGTATTTAACAACTATTTGAAACCTTGAAGGGTTAACCAAGAATGTCTTACTCATTAAATATCAAACTGGTAAAATGAGGTATGAGAGTTTCTGCTTACCCATCAGCACGACCACACTGCCCAGGGCGAGATGAGATTGAGGCCAACAATCGTCCACCACTGAACTGCTCTTCAACATGTGGGTCAAGCTTGTGATCTTGTTGACGACTCTCAATTTTCCTTACGAGATGGTTGCTCTTCTTTGCTTCCTCGGCAACAGCCTCAGCCTCCTATTATACAGCAACAGAATTTGTGTATCAACACAGGGCAAACGAACAGACGAAACAATGAATCCGACTATACAACTGAACACATGTTGATATTTCTAGTCTACAGAATCAAGAGAACACACAAAAGTTGATTAAACATTTAGGGATGACTTCCGTAGGTTATTCCAGGAAAAAAATATCAAAAGAGGATTGTCCAAAGGCCAAACAGTTTTGATGTATTAATCTTGAGGAATTCTGATAAAGGGATAACACAATCTACAATCCAATAACCCTATTCATTAACCAAATTTGGCAAGTTAAGAAAATCAGTAGGCGGTTTTGCATCATAGCTTTGTGATTCACAGTTAGGATTCTATGCAGTAAAGTAGAACAAAATTGCTCACTAACATAGATTTAAAATGCTTATATTAAACCTTATTCGTAACCATGTAAGCAATTGAAATCTTTTAATTGTGAGACATAACAAGACACAAGACAGTGTACTGAGGTTAACAACAGTTGTACAAGCATTGAACATAATCAGTATAGCCCATAAAAAGTAAAATGAAGTCGCTAAATCCAACAAAAAATAAAAATTTATAGACATTTCAACATCATGATTATAATACATATAAAAGTGCCAACTAAATCTAAGAACCCACAAACTGAATCTCGAAAATCAACATAAACATATTATAAATTCATAAGCAATCAAATTATTACCTCTGCTTCTTTCTTAGCAAAAGTATTCTTCTTCTTGCGTCCAATATCAAGACCATAATGTTGAAGATACCATTGCTTAAATGGTGCAGCATCAACTTGAACAATAGCACCCTTAACCAAAGTCTGAGTTCTAACCAACTCGTTGTTAGATGCGTTGTAAACGACATCAAGAATACGGGATTTCCTGGTTACAGTCTCACTTCCCCATGAGTAATTTCCTGTATCGAGTCTAAGAGCTCTCCATTTCACATTTCCTCCACGAACCCTAACTCTTCGAACTGTTTTGTTGCTCGAGAGTTTAGTATTTGCGGGCTGTCTTCCGAGCTCGTACCTAAATAAAATGGTCTTGATACAGATTAGGGTTTTACTCAAAAAAAAAATGATTCGAAAAAATCAGGGTTCTAACGGACTTACTTTCGCTTCTTCCTCCAGGCCTTCTTTTTTCCTCCAGTTGCACGTCTTTTGTGCATAGAATCACGAGAGATACCTGCAAAAACAAAATCAGATTTTTCTCCATTAAAATGAGGAATTGAGAGGTATCACACAAAAATCAGAGGGGGTAAAGTGAAACCGGAAAATACCCATGTTTGCAGATGGAAAGAGAAACCTCTCTACTGCCTTGCCTTGTAAACTTCAGAGTAGGGTTTTGAGAGGTAAGAGAAAGAAGAGAATGGCGTCTCGTTCCTTTAAAAACGAAAAAAACCTACTTTGCATTGTTACGAATTTATCCCTAAATTTATAAAAAAAATGACAATTGGAGCATCGCTCGGTCTGATGTCGTTTCTTCCACGTGTACGGAGGATAAGTATACTAAGCTTTTATTGTCGACACTATCCAGCCCATCCGTGACTAAGGGTTTACAAGCCTTTGGTATTATTTCGTGTTCGATTGGAAACTACTCTGAAGTCCTGAGTTTTTTACACTCTAAAATTCACATTTTCAAAAAAATTATTGATTGAGTTGTTTGTTGGGTAATTTACAAAATATCATGCTCCTCTAATTGGTTTTATAAAATGGTCATAACTTTAATTAGTGTTTATAAAATGATATTTTTTCATCCGATTTAACATTTAAAAAAAACGGTGTCGTATTTTTTTAAAATATCCTCCTTCATTTAACTTAAGTGGTTGAGGTGGTGGTGGTGGTGGTGGTGGCGGTGGAAGCTTCACTAAATCCCGAAGGGGAAACGGTGAACCCTTTGAGTGAATGCCATGTAACGATCCTGAACCGGGCTGGAATCTTCTAAACATTAGAGAGGAAGCGGTGAACCCTAAAGGATGAATGTCATGTAACGATTTTGAACCTAATGTTTAGGGACGATTAGATAATTGCAGCGTCAAAGTTAACTGTGAATAGTGCTATAACTCTCCAGTTAGCTCAAGTGTGACTCTTTTGCAAAGAGTTGTAACAATATGACCTTTTTGTGAACTGGTTGCTAATTGTGTGACTGTTTTTGATAATACCCTTGTTTGTTTGTTTTACATTGGATTTTGCTGCATTGAAAACAGCATCATACAACCATTGAAACTCATGGCAGTTGGTGTATTTGAGGTAAGCAATATTATAGTTGTGTACATTCTTGCATATCTTTAACATCACTATTTCCTTACACTTATTCTTCTTGCAGGTTTGATTTTACCATGGACAGTTATTGTACATATGGTTCTTGTCACCACAAGAAAAACAGGAATGTGGAGTTGGGAGTTGGATCTGCATTGTTTTTTTTGGTTTGTGGCATTTGCAAACCACTCAAAGTATGAGCAGATTGAGCAAAGCAAGAACTTCTCGGCAACATGATCAACAGTTTGAGCTTTCAACAACTTCCTCACTGCATTACAAGGTACATTCTTACGCCTTGAATAGATCCATTGACAGTCAATACGCTCATGCATACCAATCTCACATAAAGAACAAATGTTGTTACTGCTGATGTTGCTTGATGCATCTTCTGAACTGTTGCACCATTTAATTTTTCCTTCATTTATTTGTTGTTTGAACATGTTATCTATTGGTTTGTTGAATGGGAAAATGAGGATAAATACATGCGTGTATATAAAGGAAGATGAAATCAGACTGTTGGGAACGATATATTATCCATACCATTAAAACTAGATGATACATACTCCCTAGATTTATCCCTCGATACAGGTAAGCAACGTCT
Organism: Papaver californicum; assembly: GCA_023531435.1. Lineage (NCBI taxonomy): Eukaryota > Viridiplantae > Streptophyta > Magnoliopsida > Ranunculales > Papaveraceae > Papaver > Papaver californicum. The sequence continues at coordinate 1,279,120 of JAJJMC010019832.1, forward strand.
AACTCAATGGTTAGGGATTTCAGTGTTGCTGACAAGTCATTTGTGCTCACCCATGTACTTTCCCAATCAAGAACTGGAAGGTAGAAATAACATACACTCAAGGTTACAAAGCAAGAATTCAACGGTAAAAGTTGGAGGAAAAACTGATCACCTGAAAACTTTGAGTTGCTAACCTACTGTGAACACATGTGGCGGAGTTGAAAGAATTTAATGGTGTAGTTGGGTTTTCCACAGTCACATGCTGATTGGTGATTTAACACATCGAGTTTCAAAAGCTGGCCAAAAGAGATGTCCACGCATAAACTTTGGCTCTGCAGACATCAATTTTTCTATTAACAACCATAAAGACCTAATAAAATTATGAACATACAATACTGATCGTCTAAACTATTCATGTTTTTAACTCTTCATTAATAAAATGACAAGTTTATTTAAAAACAAAAAGCAATGCACACTTGAGAGATGTTGGAGAAGTACCCTGTAACAATGAGCAAACCAAACAGAGACTAGAAATGGGTTACAGGTTAGAAAAATAGAACACTGCAAACAATCCCACAAAGCACGGAGAGGAGGAGTCGCCTGTTCAACAGACTGCCTTTAACTCGATATTTGCCAGGTACACTTTAGAAAAGTGTTGCTATACCTTTAAATTTGACAAATCGAATTCAGGATAAAACCTCCTGATACCAACCCAGTTAGCAAGACTCGTTGGCCCGTTGTGAACTTAACAGAAGAAGATAAAGAAAATAAAT
>JAJJMC010019832.1:1285374-1330549 GCA_023531435.1 Papaver californicum
ATCACATAAATTGTTGGAAATAACTGATTCCTGATTCCTGGTTTTCTCCATATTTTCCAAATATCATCTCTAGTTTATTTTACTTTACTTTATTCCTGGATTTTATTTAATTAGATTAAATCAATTATTTTCTAAAATCATTACCTTCACAGGTTCGAGAAACGAACACTTTTACCATTATATTCTAAAACACATCACTCAGCCCTGCACAATTACCCATTTGTTGGATTTTTGTGCATCATTTACCATTATCCATTTTCATTCTCACACAATTTGCAGAGCCATAGAGTAATTATTGTTTCAGAGATTGTAACTCAAGCATGATTATGTTTTGAACATTTTTCGAAATAGAAATAGGATTCGCATCATATTGCACAAAGGTTAGAATCTCTACTTTATTTTATTTTTTATATTATTATATTGGTGTAATCCTTACTTCCTATCAAGAAAATCTATGACGAGAAGACTCGGTATTATTTTCAGTTGGTATATGATTATTGAAACAGTTCTGCATGCTCTAAGGCTACAAAAATATAACCATAGATTTTTTTGGAAAGTTATGCATTTTGGTTTTGGACACTAATATCACAATATCATTAGCATTTATGTTTGATCTTAACTTAATTTTATATTATTTGAAAGGATTTCTCTCGCTTTTACTTATTATTTCTTACTGACTTTTGTTGTTTTTTATCCTTATCTTTGTCTTTGAATTAATACAATGCACATCAGTTTAAATATGGTCAAAACCGATCTGTTTATATTTAGACTACAAATTTAAAATATGTCGTTCTTTGAGTCCGGGGATAGCACAAGACGTCGCGGATGGTATCACATATCTCTGGATAAATTGTCATTGGAGGAGACCTACTGGAGTCGATGATCAAGAGTTTTCTAACATGGTCAATGATGGTGGTCGGTAAGGACTTTCAATCACTACTGCGCTCTTTTTGAAACAACAAACTATTTTGTTAATTGATTGAGTAATTCATTTTGACTCATCCTATTCGACATTCTCCACTTGACTGCTAATACCCCCCCCCCCCCCCCCATGGGACATAAGTGAATTTTTTAGCGAAAAATCCAGCCAATAATGCCAAGACTTCATTTCCTTTTTAATATTTGTGGGGTTATTATCTCTTTCTCCCCCTTCTATTCATTTATGTTTCAATTCTAAAATTTTGAATAATTTTATTTTTTGTGTGTCAGCAATTTGGAGAATGTTGAAAAAGGCCATCCATAAGGTATCAATACTATTTTCCACCTAAAGATGTCAATATTGATTTCTTCTACACAAGATCGACTATTGTATGTTTGTGTTTGCTTTCACATGAGTACTTATATTACACAACTGTGAAAAGTTTTTGGGCTCAATACTTGACTCCAGTGGTAGTTTTCATCTTGATGCAAAGTAGAGGTCCGGAAGAGGGTGCCTAGATTCTTTAATCTCATATTGTCTAAGGATTAAATCTAATAGAGTTCAATCTCTCACAAAGATCAAGTAGAATGCTCAATTAATTTTGAGTTTGAAAGGGAAATCAACCTTTGCAGTGGAGACAGAAGTTGTAAGTCTGAAGGGGGATCAAGTGGAATTTCCAATTATTATTATTTTTAAGTTTTCGCTTAAGTTGCTGAGAACCCGAACGACGAAGTATATGTCCCAGTAGAAGACATACAATGTAGTACGTAAGATCCATAGTTCACATGGGCTATCATCCATTGCCAACCAGCTCCTAGTGCAACACCAGCAATATGAAGGCGAAGGGATGTTAGACAACAACATTATGAGAGAATAACAGGTAAAGAAAAGAACGTACAGAGCAGAGAAAGTTAAAGATATTGTGAGAGAATAAAATCCAAGCAACGCGTGTTCAAAAACTATTGGAGAAGGAGCGAGTTACAGTGAGACGAGAAACACTGAAACATAGCCTTTTAAAGCATTAAATTGACAGTTTCAAAGTTGATAAGATTTGAACCTGACAACATTAATGCATGATCGACACGTGGGTTGCGGGAAAGTAATTCACAAATGATAATTCGGAAAGTTGAGTTGAAATATCAAGCGCTTGATGAAGATCTGATAGAATATAAAAATCTTGTGCAAAAATTGGCGCTTCAAATCCCAAATATAACCTTTCGACATTTGTCCAGAGATAAGAATCGCCATGTTGATGCACTAGCATTTATTTCTTCAATGATAAAGGATCAAAACACTACAGTAGTCAAAATTGGGCGCATTTATGAGCCGTCAATTAAGTTGTGAGCAGTTGAAAACATGGAAGAAGAAATTGAGGAACATATTGAAGATGCAGCTGACAAAGATGATACAGATTTTCCACAAAAATCAGAAAATGAATTATCCACAAAAGATTGGAGGGTTTCAATACACCAATACTTATAAGATAGGATTTTGCCCGTAAACATTAAAGAGGCAAGAAAGGTGTAACCGAAATATGTGAATTATCAGTTGCGTGATAAAATTCTATACCGCAAATCTTTCTTGGGACCTTTGCTTCGATGTTTATCAAAAGAAGAAGGGCAGCAAATTTTCAAAGATATACATTATGGAGATACGGGAAATAATAGTGGAAGACGATCACTTGCATTAAAAGCAAAAAGGCAAAGATATTACTGGCCATTTATGCATAAAGATGCGGAAAATATGGTAAAAAGATGTGAAGAATGTCAGCGTTATGCAAAAAGAATAAAAGCACCCGCAACAGAACTTAACTCCGTACTCAGTCCCTGACCATTTGCAAAATGGGGGATAGACATTATTGGGCCATTAGTGGAAGGCACTCAAAAAAGAAAATATTTAATTGTAGCTACAGATTATTTCACTAAATGGGTTGAGGCCAAAGCTCTTGCACATATCAGAGATACAGATGTTTTCAAATTTTTGTTTGAGAATATAATATGTAGGTTTGGGATCCTGGTAGCCATAGTTTCGGATAATGGACAATAATTACAAGGGAAAAATATTGACATGCTTTTCGAAGCATTTAATATTCAAAAGAATAAGTCTACTCCACTCTATGCACAAAGCAATGGGCAAGCTGAAGCAACAAATAAAACAATTGCCATGAATTTAAAGAAAACTCTAGATGGCCATCATAAACGATGGTGTGAACAACTTCATAATACATTATGGGCATATCACACAACAAGAAGGGAGTCCACTGGAGAGTCACCATTTCTTCTCACATATGGAGTAGAAGCAGTTATTCCAACGGAAGTTATTTACCCACAACAAGAACAGAAGCATGGGAGAAGAACTTGAATTCACATTTAATGCTTGAAAAGTTGGATGACTTAGAAGAAAGAAGAGAGGTTACACTTCAAAGAATGTAAAATTATCAAAGAATATTGGCGAAAGAATATAATAAATAAGTGAAATTGTGGAATTTTGTGGAAGGACAATACATTATACGGTAAATCCCGGAATACCAAAGGGATAAAAGAGCAGGAAAGTTTGCACCTACACGGGGAGGACCTTATATTATACAAGAAATTGCGGGACAAGGATCATACCATCTGCGGAATATGGATGGGGAAATTCTACAACATCCTTGGAACGTACAATATCTCAAACCATATTATCCATGACCAGCAATACAATTCTACAATAGTTTGCGGTCATGAAAGGTAAAGCAGATTAAATGCAATCTCTTTAGAAATTCCAAATGAATATGTATGATTGTTGGATTTCTCGCTACAGAGATGCTAACATGACATTAACTATTGTATCAGGTACTCTCCACTTCAGGAAGTGCTTACAACTAGCAATGCAATTATACAACAATTCGGCTTCATACTAGGTAAAGCAGCAGAATGTAATCTCTTTAGAAAGTCCATGTAAATGTTTATGAGTGTATGACTATTGGGTCTTTCGCTACAGAGATTCCTAACATGACATTAATTGTTGTATCACTCTCCGTTTCAGGAGACACACTAGGGACCACATCCTAATTTCCTCATGGCCAGAGAGAAGTTAAATATGCGCTTCAACCCTCAATGTAACTCAAGGCACAAAAATTCCTTGTGGTTAATAAATTTACACTTATATAATGAACTAACAATTAATATATATATATATATATATATATATATATTCTTGAATTTTTTTGCAGGAATAAATATACAAAACAAAATAAAAGTACAAATACAATTTGGAAGTAAAGAAAAATAAAGCAACGTAAAAGAAATCTAAGGAACGGGAACATCAACTTCAAAAGGAGGATTATTCGTGACATCTTTACGCTTGTAAATTTTAGGAAATCCATCAGCTTGTACTTGGTCAAGAGTATTGTTGACTGCTTTTGCAATTAAAACTCGAGTTTTGGCTCTTAACCATGAAATATAAGCTTTTCTCTTTTCAATTTCCATTTTGTACCGATTTACTTCAGTTTCATAATTTTGGAATTTTGTCTTCCAAAATTTTATCTTCCCTCTCTCAGTAGATAAGTCCCGAAGAAGGCTTTCATTCTTCGCAGCTTCATGTTTTAAGCTATCTTCAGCACCTTTAACTTTAGAAGATAAAAGCTCAAGTTGAGCGAGCGCTTCACTGGCCTTGGTAAAGGCAAGCTCTAGCTGAGTTTGTGTTTCATTAACTTTGATAGAATCTAGCTTCAGCTGCTTATTGAGCTCTTCTATCCTAGTATTTTCCGCACCAAGATCTCCCTCGGCCTTAGCAGCTCTTGCGGCTGCATCCTTAAACTTTTCTTCAAAACCTAAAATAAAAGTAACGGGTTAATCAATGCGGGAATAATATTAAATTTTAAGCATGCGGTAAAATAGGATACCTCTTGCGAGGGATTCGAACTCTATTAATTCGACCCATTGCATCTTTGGTAATATCAAGAAAATCATATTCTCCCGAAAGCTTGCTATAATTGGCCTTGAGTTGTTCAAGATGCTGCTGACACTGATTTAACTCTGCTTCGTTATCCCACGGACGATTCAATTTAGATGTACACCTTGCCACTTCTTTGTGTAGGCGGAAAATGTCGCTCTCACGATGAAGAATAGAACCAGATAAATTACGGATCATAGCTTGAGCATCCGCAAGGGCTTTTCCTTTAGCATTAGCCTCTGAAGCTGAGTTGTCTCTGTCTTTAATGAGCTGCGCTATGTACGAAGAAAGCTGTGAATGATGATGCGATCTGGAACGGGAAAATCCCGCAAGAATATTCTTACGTTCCACACAAAGCCTGCAGCTTTCTTTTTCCAGTTTATCAGATATTGCCCATGCTTCAGAAACGTAATCTTTAGTACACAATAAAGTAGCTTCAAACTCAGCTTTCTTACGAATTTTCTCCCCAAATAGAAGCCGATGCTGCGATTCTAGTTCATCGTGCTTCCGCTTGACTAAATCATGACTATCAACAAGATCATTAAATTTTGTCTCTCCACATTCTCATTATTAACTCTATAACATGATCTCTCAACTGTGAAATTTTACGCTGCATCCTAGATACAAGTTCTAGATCCCCCGCTGATCCCATGAAGTAATTCAGAAGACAAGTAAAAAAAATTAAGAAAAATTGACGAGATAGAAAGAATTAAACCTTGATTTTGAAGGTCAAGCAGTTGTTGACGAAGCATGTCATTCTCCGGCTTCAAGCCTGTAGCCTCCTCTTCCACTGACCTAAATTGGGACTCCATCATCGTGGACCGCGCCTTATAGAATTTATACGCCGTATATGCAGCGTTTTGACCCCGCGCAAGCTGCAAAGTACAGAATTAAAGCTATAAATAAAACTAAAAATAGGAAGAAATCAAAGAAGATAAATACAATAAGAATACCTCAATAAGAGCTTGTTGCGGGAAAGAGTATACTTCTCCGTCCGCAAGTGCAATTGTTTCCGCAAGAGAAGAAGGTTCGTTAATGCGGAATGTGGGATCAACAGCTTCACCTTGATCTTTCAACCAAGCATCACTAACAACTTCGTATGGTACAGCCTCCATGCACTTTCGCAAGAATGAGACCGAAGCGCTATCTGGTTTCACTGGTAAAGAATTGTTTAGAACAGATAAAAGATTCTTCAACATGAACCATTGGAAGGCTTCTTCTTCTTTTTCCAAGAGGTTTGAAGCGTCTGCAATTCCCATCCCTTTACTCGCTTGCGGGAACTTCATGTTTGGCTGTACTACGTCATCAACAGCCACACTCGCATCATTAACCACAGCAGGTCCAGTTTTTGCCATAGTATTTGTGGGCACATTACCCGCTGCATTAGTGTCCACAGACTCTTCTGCTTCCGCAACATGAGCTTGCGGATCCACTTCTATTGAAGTAATTTTAGGATCAGCTTGAGTGTGGCAATTCTCTTCATCAGTTGAATCATCTTCACTTGTGGTTGCTTCAAGTGGCTCATCAACGATCAAAGGAGATAATTGAAGGAAAAAAAAAGGATCGGGAACGACAGTTTGGTGCGAGAAATTGATGGCAGCATTTGAAATTTCTTCCCCAGCACTAACTTGATCCGCAGACTCAAAGTTTGTTATTTGAAGAGGTATATTCTGCTCTTCATCTTGTATTTCTGGAGCGGAGCTTCCTTAACCTCTCAAGATTGGACGACGAAGGGGAGAATCTCGAATTTCTCCCTCTTCCTTGTCTGTGGAAGCACGGGGTGCACCCTTTACCTTCTTCCGACCCTATTAATGAACCGCAATAATTCATTAAACGAAATTCATAAGGATTATTAAAATTTTTCAGGTTAAAACAATACCTTTTCTGCAGGGGTTGCGGCCTTGCGCTTCATTCCCGCATCATCTTTTGCACTTTCGTCAGCTTGCGGCTCAGTTTCCGGCTATAAAAAAGAGAGGAAATATTAATTATTAGAGAGAAACTCTAACCATTAAGCAATATATAAAGTACAGAAAGACAGAAACTTAACATACCACAGTGATAAGTGCAAACTTGAAATCAGTAAAATTTAGCCGCCAAGGGAAGTAACCATTGAAGCGGGTAAGAAGACCGTAGACCACATTATCAGGAACGAACCCAAAGACCCATGGACCTTCAATTACTAGAGGGGTGCGGTACCATTTGTAGTCGTGATCCTCACGGATTATTTCCCTTGGAGGAAGTACTGTCCCCAGAATGTACTTCAGCTTGGCGTTGTCAATTTTCGCTAGCAGGCGGAATCCCTCACCACCTTTGCGGCTCGGGCCAACGCTCCATTTATTGAAATTCCTTGCGGCAATGTTGTCCGTGTAGGTAGCATGAAAGTTTTCCACCGTGTAATATTTACGGTCCGCAAGGTTTGGAACGTAACAGGTAAAATTGGTTCTTCCCTGGCTTCGCATGTTACATTCATCTAGTATGCGCCACCAATTCCCATTATATTGAGCGATGGACCGCGCTAAGCTTTGATGGGATTGATTATGGCTGGCAAGAACTTCGAACTGAAAAGGATTCTCGCTCTGATACAAAAGAAGCTGTAGACCCGCATTTAATGCTCCCGCAGGGATTAATAACTTGTTGTTATTGTATTTAAAACCTTCCATCATTTCCAGGGTAATTTCATCTTCAACACAGTCATAAAAGGAGACCTTGAATTGGCGAAGACCATGATTCCTTTTGAATTCCTCAAGGTTCACTGATTTAAAGCTACAACTTTCATGAGCCCGTTTGTTCTTGGGAGAAGGATTGTTGACCGCAACGCGAATACTTGCGGGTTTTGTAGATCCATAAGGATGAATCTTCGATACAGGATAGCGAGATGACTTCCTGACCAAAGGTTGTTCATCCTTATGAGAAGCATCACCAGTAACTTTCGCATTGTCCTTTCCAGCCATGATGAATTTCAATCTACAAAAAAGAGCAAGAAAAAATAAGTTTATTAAGATCAAAAGCAAAAACCAAGCAGGAAAGTTGCAAAGCAAAAGAACGACAAGATGATCATCACATCAAAATGCAAATCAACCAATAATTCCCTGATCAGGAGAAAAAATAGGCCATAATAAAACAACCAATCATCAAAAAGAGAGATCATCATCATTATAATCATCATTCATTCCAACAAATAATAAACAAATAAGAACATCATCATCATCATCATCAATGATTAGTCCAAAAAGCTTTAGATACAGAGATTGATAAACAAACAAGTGCGAAAAGAAAAAAGCAAAAGGATTACTTACAATGAAGTGAAAGATAGAAGAAAAATATGTCGATTGAAAAGAGAAAAAACTTGATCCCGATGCAAGAATCCTTGATCACAAAAGTTTAGGAGAATGAAAAGGTGTTGAAGAATCTCTGAAAAGTTCAAAGGAATGAAAAGCACTAAAACTTTAAGAAGAAAAAGACAAGAGGTGTAAAGAATGGAATGAAAGAAATAATTGGTATTAAATAGGAGAAAGCTGAAACGAACGAAACCGTCAGAAACTGAAAAGGGAGAAACTTTATCAGAGAATTAATTGCCTTGAAACTGCCAACTGACAAGAACGTGGGAAAAGATGTTAATGCTAGCGAGAAAATCGGAAAAAAGTGAAACTAAGCGTGGAAGAGAAGTTATTGCAGGTGTAAAAGTAATAATTACAATTTTCTTTTTCTAAACTCTTGTCATACGTCAAAATCTGAAAGAAAAAAGGGGGCAAGTTGTGAGAGAATAAAATCCAAGCAACGCGTGTCCAAAAACTATTGGAGAAGGAGCGAGTTACAATGAGACAAGAAACACTGAAACATAGCCTTTTAAAGCATTAAATTGACAACTGCAAAGTTGATAAGATTTGAACCTGACAACATTAATGCATGATCGACACGTGGGTTTCGGGAAAGTAAGGCACACTGCTCAAAACAGATAGCCTTGCTACCTGACCGACACCAGGTTGCGGGAAAGTCTGACACAATAAAGAAGTAATGATGAGTGTTGATGCATGAGGGACACGTATCAACTTCACAAGCAGCTGAACAAAAAGGACTAAAGCATGACGATTCACTTTTAAGAGCTACGCGTCAGACATGCTATGATTTAAATAAGACCGCAACATTCATCCCAATCCAAAAACAATAACTTAAATACAAGACCGCAGAAGAACTGCGGGATAACCAATGAGAAATTACCAAAAGCAAGCAGTACGCATGCTAAGACTTGCGGGAATCATGATCAAGTCTTACGGAAATTACAAATAAGCTTTGCGGGATTGTATTTCGCACCCGGAATGGATAAGAATAAATAGGTGGAAAGGTAGATTGGTGGGACCCATTAAATTGACTATAAATACCAAGCTCATAAACTTGAAAAGGGATTGGAAATTCTGAAGAAAAATTGGACTTAAGGCATAGAATCATAGGCAAGAATTTATGTATGAGATTTTGTGTAAACTTAGTTTGATTGATACTTGATTAATATGATCATGATTCATAGTATGCTTTTCTTCTGTAATGTTTAAGGATGAATAATAAAAATACAAATCTTTTATCCGTGGATGTAGACAATTAGTTTGTTGAACCACGTTAAATGTTTGAGTTAATTATTTTCTAGTTTTGATTGATTTCCAACTGTTAAAAGTTAATATATGATGATTTTATGATATGGAATCAAACTGTTATATGATTCAAATTATATTTGTTGTGATCCAAAGATGTCAGATTTTTGGTAATCACAGATATGTTCCAACCTATCAAGACGGGTTTGCATTATGTTGAGTAACTCAGTAGAATTGTGAAGGAGAAAACAATGGCAAGGTCAGAAACGATAGCAGCGACTTCACGACTGTTTGTAAATGGTAAAGCGTAAACATTTCTTATAAGAAAGACAAAGACCATGAAAGCTATGCCGACATCACCACTATAGAGAGTTACGTTTCCCTAGGTCATTTGAGATCCTCACACTGATTGCAGCATTGAACCCTGGGAATATCATGAATTCCTAGAACAGTGGATAGTGTTAACACATACCCATAACTAATACTTTCACACAGATTGCGGTAATTACTGTGGAGTTTAACTTTCTGTAATGATATTGCAGCTACTCAGGCAATATATGCATGAAATCCGTGTCGTTACAGTAGAAGTTGCAGTAACAATTGATGACATAAAATAACATTACACAACATGTTTGATACCGATACAAGACTTTTCACAATTGAGTTTCTTAAAGTTTATTTTTCCTTAATTAAGTTTCTTTCTTAAAGTTTACAGTTTTTATTTCATTTCAGTAGGACTGGATTATGATTAAGAATAACAAATTTTATGTTGTTAACTGTAAGAATTATTTTTAAACCAACTTATTTGGCAAATAGTTGAATTAGAATACAATATTCTTGTAAACCAACTAATTGATAATATGATACTGTACTACCAATTACTCTTGAGTTGATTCATGCAATTTATGCTTTTAAAATACAATTCTGTTGCAAACCTATTAAACTATCTCAACAAAATAGAACATGTGCGTACACAGGTACGCCATTTGACCTGTTGGTAAACATATGGTATTACATTGTCATCTCTGAAAACCCGGGAAATAGAAATTTTGAGCAAATGCACGGGCGATGCACTGATAATAACAAATATATAAAGAATTTATTTTTATTTTCAATTTAAATTATTTTTATAATATAAGATAATATATTAGTAATATAATTTGATGTTAAATTAAAATAAAAAGAAGAAAAACAAAATAAAATCACTTAAAAATTTCTAACAGACTACAAAAGAAATAAAGAAAAGCCTAATGTTATATACTTGTGAATATAAAAAAATATTTTAATTTTGGGTTTTAATTTTATGATCGGTGTTGAGCTTGGGTCTTAGAAAATTTTTAATTAGAGTTTGGATTCGACTGTCGTACCGTCGTTAGAAAAATATATTTTTCTTAATTAATTTTATTATTCTCCATGGTGTAACAGGCTATGAAGATTTCTCACAGGCATTTTATCAAACATTTGATTTACATAAAGCTCAACGTGTGGAAGTTGTAGGAGTTCTAGTACTTCTCTCATTTGATACATAAGAAACCCAAACAATCGAAACTCCATATTCTTCATCATGACCAGAATACCATTCCACATTAAAACCACATAAATCATCAGGTTTATGCTATAAAAGTTTTCGACAAAGAAGCATTTGCAGTAAAACGGAAAAGATGATACCAGTTTTAATTTGAAGCTTCACATTAGTGATACCCATTAAAAATATTAGTAACAACCAGTTTCAACTATACCAGAAAAAAAACCCAGAGATTTTACTTTTTAGCTCTGATTCATGCAATTGAAGAAGAAGATGATGAGTTTCTCTAATAGTGAAACGCCAAGAAATAACCTATAACTAGACAAAAAAAATTCAAAAGAACTCACAAAGCACAAACCCACCGTTGAAATACTCAATTAATACATAATCAAGAACAAAATCGCAAAAAATCTTCCTCAATTTTCAAATTGATCTCACAAAACGTACAATCAGGAAAATAAACCAAAACTAAACGGAACCCATACCTCCAAATATCCGAAGAATAACTTAAACTTAGATTCATGAACTTTGAACCTTATACAAAAGGTAAATCTAACCATCAGTTAGGGTTTGATCTTTTGAACTTCTAACACAATGAGTTAATGGCGTTATTAAGGATATTACTTATTTCTAATGATTTCGTCTTTAATGAATTCATGACTTCACCAGGAAACTACTGGTAATGGTTTATGGTTGAAGAAGAAGAAGCGGAGAAGGAGTAGAAAAATGTGTTCAAAAGATTAAACTGGTTTTTGGATTTTTTTTTTATATTTTTTTCTTTTACGGAAATTTAGCAAGATTAGTTGGATTTTTATTATTTCCAAAATTAAACACGTGTTGTTACATGATGTAATCTAGCGGCCCCGATTTACCAGACCATATACGTAAATCACGCGCGGCCACTAACCGTCAACGCGGTCCGCTAAGGCCCTGGGATCAAACTCTAATTAAAAACTTCCTAAAACTCAAATATTATACTAGTAATAAAGTTAAAACCCAAAATCTAAATATATATAAAAAAATATTTTTTAATTTATATTTTAAGAAGGTATAATATCTAATGTTATTACACTAACTATTAATATATATTAATTAGACGTCTTATAAATTTATATTTTTTTATTATTTTATAAATTTAACATGGTTATTAATTTAATATATTAGTCTAAAATTATAACCTATTAAAAAATATATTTTAATGAAATTATTAATTTAATTGAAATTTTATTGTATCGGTATTTTACTTTATGGGTTGATACGTGTAGATGATCAAGAGAACTCAATAACAAGATGAGAAGTAAACTACGATTTAACGGAGAAAACTTCTGCTTTTCAATTGACAACTATAATCTGTGCTAATGAACTTTTGGTTACATTAAAGTTTGTTCATTCAACTGGCTAAAAGTTATAGCCTTCTTCTTCCTCATTTTCTACTGCACACCCTTATATAAGCTGTAGACACCCTTGTATAGGTTATTACCTTCTACTTAACAGAAACCCTAGAATTACAAATACTACTTCTTAGAAACTCTAATAATAAAAACCCTCCGGAACTAGTATCTCGATCTACTTCTAACCATAGATACTCCTGTTTCAAGGATGAACCAACAGAAACAAGCTATAATAGAACAAAAACTAGGGTTTCCCCAAATGTATTCAACAGAGAGAGTTGGGAGAACAGAAACCAACACAAAAGGTCTTCTTAGAGTTGTTACTGTATAAGAGAATTGCAGGAGTGATAATGGCTCTTGTACGGACAGGGGAACATGAGTTAGTGAGTGACAGTGCTAGGAGAAGGGAGATAGACGCAAGTTTAGAGAGGGATGCTGAAAGGAAGCTCGCAAGATGAAGGGAAATCTACACTTCTCAACAATCAACTTATTCTCCTCTGGATTCTGGCTCAAATCTGGGGAAGCATGGGTATTTTAATGGCATCAGAAGAAAATCTATTTTTCTTGAAAGAAAGTCTTATGATTTTATAATGGAAAATTTTGGTAGGAGACAACTTCTTCGCATTGATGAAAGAGGTAGAAAGGGTCACATATCTTGGCTAGCACTCTCTCCAGCTGTGTATGCTTGGTTTTTAAATCTTTTGCTTCATGCCTGCAAAATGGATTCAAGAAAGCTAAAGTGGAATAATAGGGATGGGGCAGATGCTTTTCTGGATGAGATGAAAGAAAATTTCAATGGGGAATATCTCCAATTATCCAGATTCAGAAGAGGAGATGGCCCTCAGGCTTACTCCTTATGCTTTCCTGCTGGAAAAAACAGAACTCTTTGGAGTTTATTAGGTGAATCTTTAGAATCCTTTGGGGAAAGTCATAATTGGAAGTCTGCCAAAATAATTTATCCTCCTAAAATACCTTCTCAAGATGACTTCCCCATTCTAAAATCCAAAGCCACTTACTTGAAGGAAGAAATTAATAGAGTGGGGATAGTGGAGATCTCTGAAACCAAAAAAGTCAAAAACTGGAATGCAATTGCTAACATGATTAAAAGAAAGCTGCGCAGGTATGGATTCCTGGAACTTAAAGCATTATCACAATCTTCTGCTACATTTTTGGTGAATGAGGAAGAATGGCTAGGATTATGGTCTCCGGTATCCTGGAAAGAAAAAGGTTACTCATTAAGAATCGATCGTTGGGAAGGTGATCTAAAGAAACATCACTCACACAAAGTTGCGTCAGAAAATGAATCAACCATTCCTCTACAGGCTTCTTACCTTTGTGAGAAGTGGGTAAAGATTAGAGGTCTTCCTCTCAAGCTTTGGTCTCATGAAAATTTCACTGCTATCGGAGAAAAACAGGGGGGATTAGGCGCCATCAGCAAAGAAACTCTGCTGAAATATCATACCAATTGCATCAAAATATCAGTCTTGGGAGACCTGATGAGGATCCGGTAGTTACGAAGATGAATATTTCCAGCAAGGAGTTGCTGTTGACGATAAAGTGGGATTTCAAGCTTTCAGGTAAAGACAAAATTTATGTACAGGAATACGGAAACCTCTGCAGGGATTTTGACAGGGCGCAACTGAGCTATGAATTAACTGACATCTCTTATAAAGCGAATTTGGACAGTCTTTTGGAAGAGTGCGAAAGAAGAAATGTTAATGTCCAACGGTACGCTGGTTGCGCTCCTGCTTACTCTTGTGATAAAAAGTTTTTTAACCCTAGCAACTGGGCCTTTAAGAAAGTGGAATTCAAAAAATCTGGTGATTCTAGAAGCCCATACCCAGATACTAACATCCTAGAGGATCGAGCGGTGGAAAACACTGTGGATATTACCCGAGAATGCTTCTTTTCTCAAAGAATGACTAGAGAAAAAGAAAAACTAGGGATTTTTAACCTAAATTCTAATTTGGGGGATGTGGCAATTGAAAGTTTATCATCTGATCCTTCGAATGAACAGGGAGAATTCATATTACTTCATCAGGTAGAAGGGTCCTCAATTAGTGAGAAGTTGCAGGTATTAATTAATGAGAAGAAAGTATCAGAGGTGATGGAAGAGAAAACACATAAATCAAATATTATCAATAAAAAAGAAACTGCAGTTCTTGAAAAATTAGGGGAAATCAAACTAGAGGTTGGGGATCAAACCATTTGAGCAAAAGAAGTGGCATCAAGACTCTCTGATCTTTGCATCGAATTCAGAGGTGTGGAGGAAACTCAACTAATTTTGCTTAACTCTGTAATGGATAAATTGGTGATGAAATTTCAATCTAGTCTGTAAGAGAAGCAAAGGCTAATAAAGTTGGATTTGGGGAAGAGTCTACATCTGAGATTGCTGAGGTTGTGAGAGATACAAAAGTGGGGGATACAGAAGTGGAGGATTCTGAAGTGGGGAATACAGAATTGGCTGTACATAACTCTTTAGAAGTGGTTAATACTGAAGTGGAGGATGGAATGCCAATTGAGGTTTGGGAGGCTCGGGTTGAAAATGAGTAATGCTAAAATCTTGTCTTGGAATATTTGTGGCTTAAACTCACATGAAAAAATTGGGGCTCTTCAATAATTGATCAATAAGCAGAGATGTTGCTGCTGTCTAATCCAGGAATCTAAGATGATGAGGGTAACAAGCTGGTTGGTTAGACAACTGTGGTACAATGAAAATTTTGACTGGATGTTCCTCCCATCTCAATGTGCTAGTGGAGGACTTATTATGATTTGGGATGCTGGAAAGTATGCATAATTGGAGGAGAAAATAGGTATTTTTTCTATCTCAGTTAAACTGCAGAATAGGGTTGATAACTTCATCAGGGTGTTAACAAATGTATACTCAAAACCAAATTATAATGATAAAATTCTATTTTGGGAAGAATTGAATGAACTTAGAGATTGGTGGATAGGACCTTGGTGCCTAGCAGGAGATTTCAATGCCACCAGATGTGAAGAAAAAAGAAATATGGCTGGGGGTGACTTGAGGAACATAATTTTTTAAATAACTTCATTGCACAATGGGGGTTAGTGGACTTAGAGCTCAATGGGGGTGCCTATACTAGGTCTGATGGAAGAGCAACCCCTCTTCTCTCTAGAATTGATAGATTTTTATTGAGCCACGATTTTGATTCTTACTGTCCTCAAGCAATTCAGGTAGCTTTGTTAAGGTTATACTCAGATCACAGTCCATTACTGCTGGAATGTAATCATATTATAAAATGTAACCCTTAATTTAAATTTGAATCACATTGCCTGGATCACAAAGAATTTTTACCAAAGATGCTTCATTGGTGGAATTCAATGGTTTTTAGAGGGAGACCAAGTTATGTGTTTGCTAGGAAACTACAAAATTTTAAAAAAATTCTGAAAAGTTGGGCTAGGGATACTTTTGGTGGATTAAAACAACAATTTTTTTTCTGGAAGAATCGATTAAGCATTTGAATCAATTGGAAGAAATAGGTCATCTTAGTGAAGAATTATTTGGTAACAAGCTGCAAGCTTCAATTGACATCAAAAATCTAAAGCTTCTAGAGAAAAGAAAGATTATGCAAAGAGCAAAAATCAAGTTTCACTTGGAGGGAGATAAAAACACAAGATATTATCACAAGATGCTAAACTCAAGAAGAAAAGCAAACTCTATAGTCAAACTTGTGGTAGAGGGTGAAGATTGTTTCAATCAAACAAGGATCACGCAGGAAATTCAGCATTACTTCCAGAACCTGTTTAAAGAAGATAATCAATATGCTCTAAATTTCAGTGGATTTGAATTTCAGAAAATTTCTCAAGAAGATATCATATTTCTTGATGTTGTTTTTGGGGAAGAAGAAATCCATAATATTATAAAGCATTTTGGAAAACACAAAGCTCCGGGGCCTGATGGAATGATAATGGAGTTCTATGCAAATTGCTGGGACATCATTAAAACTGACCTACTCTATGTTTTGCAGGAATTCCATGAGCTAGAAAGCGTCAATTGGAGATTAAATTGTTCTTTCTTAACTCTAATTCCTAAGAAAAAAGACTCATGCACACCAAAGGACTTCAGACCTCTTGGACTCATTGGTAGTGTGTATAAAATCATCTCCAAAATTCTTACAGAAAGGTTAAAAATGGTGATGCACAAACTAATTTCTAATCATCAAAGTTCCTTCATCAAAGACAAGCAAATTCTAGACGGAGTGTTAATAGCAAGTAAATGTGTGGATGCAAGATTGAAACAAAAAATTCCAGGACTTCTCTGCAAAATAGACGTGGAAAAAGCATTCGACAGTGTTAGATGGGTCTCTCTATTTAAAATTTTAGAGAAGCATGGTTTCAGTAGGAAATGGAGAATGTGGATCCAGTGGTGTGTATCTTCATCAAACCTGGCAGTATTGGTGAATGGAAACTCTTCACAAAAGTTTTCCCCCTCTAAAGGACTAAGGCAAGGCGACCCACTCTCCCCTTTTCTTTTCTTGTTGGTAGCTGAAATTTTGAGTAAATTGTTATAGGAAGCCAGACAAAGAGGGAAAATCCACGGATTTATGGTGGCTCCGAATGGGGAAATGATTATGCATCTGCAATTTGCGGATGATACTATAATTTTTTTGAATGCTGACATCCAGGAGGTTAGACATCTTACAGTGATTCTTATGATCTTCGAGGCGTTAACAGGGCTAAAACACAACTTAGAAAAAAGCACAATGACAAGTGTGGGTGCAGATGAGAACATAAACACTCTGGCTGAAGAGATAGAATGCAAGATAGAGGCTTTTCCGATAAAGTACCTGGGCCTTCCACTTGGTGCAACATTGAGAGATTACTATGTGTGGGAACTAGTGATAGAGAGAATGGAACAGAAATTGACGGTGTGGAAGACTAAATACCTCAATAAAGCAGGAAGAATCACTCTCATAAAAAGTACTCTCTCTGCACTGCCGACATATTACATGTCACTTTTAACTTTGCCTTCCAAAGTGGAAAAAAAGATGGTTAACATTATGAGAAGATTCTATTGGGGAACAAAAGGTAATAAGCTAAAAATGTGTTGGATCTCATGGGAGAAGATGTGCAAAGCAAAGGGAAATGGAGGCTTGGGCCTAAAACACCTACAGACTGCCAACAAGACACTATTATCTAAATGGATATGAAGATATTCGAAGGAAAAAAGTCAGTTATGGAGGAAAATAGTGCAACAAAGATCCAGCATCAAGGAAGATGATTTAGTACCAGTTGATTTGAACATATCACAAGGAAGGGGTCTATGGAAGGGCATTCTCAAATCCAAATTGTGGCTAAAGAGTAATATGAGGATTACAGTGGGGAATGACAAAAGTGTATATTTCTGGCATGACAATTGGATAGGTGAAGGTTCTCTGAAAAAACTTTTCCCTACTATTTTTAAAAATGCAGAATCAAAATGGAGCAGCGTAAAGGAATGTGTGGATGAACAAGGCAACTGGGAACTAAAGATTGGTTCCATTGTATCGACAAGAGCTAGAGACGACTATATTGGCCTAATGAGGAAGATTGGTACACCACCAACTCTAGATGGGGAGGAAGACGCAATTAAATTTTTCGACGATACAACTGGTATATTCCCGATCAAGAAATGTTATAAGTTTCTCAATGATCAGTATGAAACATCGTGTGTCCATTCGCTAAATTTTTATGGCATAAAGAAATTCCGCCAAAAATATATATTCTACTGTGGTCGGCGTTCCATAAATCTCTACCTACTTTATCCAACCTGCAGCATAGAAATATAACCATCATTGATTTAACTTGCAAGCTCTGCGAGAGGGAGGTGGAGGATAGTGATCACCTAATGTTTCAATGTGATTTCTCAAGAAAAGTGTGGTTCTACTTCATCAAGGCTTTCAAGATTTCTTGGTGCATGAATGAAAATCTTTTACAGAACTTTGAAGCTTGGAATAACAATGTACTATGGGGCAGAAACAAAAAGATTTAGGAATGAATTCCTTATGCGGTCATTTGGAGCACGTGGAAAGAAAGAAACTCAAGATCTTTTGAAGGTAAGCAGAGGACTGTCAATGACATAATTTTGGAGGTGAAATCTACCATAATTTTATGGGCTTCAGACTCGGATCTTTTTAGCGGTATTCCGATAACCAGCATATTGTTTCATCGGATGCGGTATTGGCTTAATTGTATGATTTTATTATTTTTTTTCGAATGTGATGGTTTGTAAATTTCCCCCCTATATGAATTTAACCTTTTCGTCAAAAAAAGAAGAAGCTATAATCTATAAGCTCAGCCTTTAAGATACTGCATTGTTGCTAAAATTTGAGAGATAAAATCAGTAAACAAACCACACATGTTGTAATGACCCGACCTTCCACCGATACTGTCCCCACTTAGCCACTGCGGTCATCCGGCAGTGTGAGGTTTTCAACGGGCACCGCTGCGGTTATCCAGCAGCATCTTCCCAGGAGGTCACCCATCCCTGGATTACTCCCGCCCGAGCACGCTTAACTACATAGCTTTTTGCCAACTCTGGAGCCAACTGTGCTGAAAAGGCCTCGGTGTTAGGAAAGGACAAACCATTACCTATATTCCATACGGCGAACCCTACCTGCCGAATCGGGGTATTACAATACCACCACTTTTAAATTGGAGTCGTCCTCGGCTCCAGAATATATACAAGCACAGATCTTCGACGTTCACTGCCATTCATGAGACCAGTACCTGGCACACGCCGTCCAGCGTACTCTCTCACCCTCGGCAGGTGACCCGTCGTCGGCTCTGATACCATTTTGTAATGACCCGACCTTCCACCGATACTGTCCCCACTTAGCCACTGCGGTCATCCGGCAGTGTGGGGTTTTCAACGGGCACCGCTGCGGTTATCCAGCAGCAGCTTCCCAGGAGGTCACCCATCTCTGGATTACTTCCGCCCGAGCACGCTTAACTGCTGAGCTTTTTGCCAACTCTGGAGCCAACTGTGCTGAAAAGGCCTCGGTGTAATGTAGACGTTCCTGCCTCTTGTAACCGCGGTGGCTAAGTGGGGACAGTATCGATGAAGGGTCGGATCATTACAAATAGTATCAGAGCCGACGACGGTCACCTGCCAAGGGTGAGAGAGTACGCTGGACGGGGTGTTCCAGGTATTGGTCTCATAGGTGGTAGAGAACGTCGGAGATCTGAGCTTGTATATATTCTGGAACCGAGGACGGCTCCAATTTAAAGGTGGTGGTATTGTAATACCCCGATTCGGAATATAAGTAATGGTTTGTCCTTTTCTAATACCAAGGCCTTTTCAGCAGAACTGGTTCAGAGTTGGCAAAAAGCTCTGCAGTTAAGCGTGCTCGGGCGGAAGTAATCCATGGATGGATGACCTCCCGAGAAGCTGTTGCTGGATGACCACATCGATATCCGTTAAAAACTCCACACTATCGGATAACCGCAGTAACTAAATGGAAACAATATCGATGGAGGGTCGGGTCGGATCGGGTCATTACACATGTATAGTACACTAAAGTACAACAATAAGTTATCATACCAAGATGATCACACACTA
The DNA here is from genome assembly GCA_023531435.1 of Papaver californicum. Taxonomy (NCBI): domain Eukaryota; kingdom Viridiplantae; phylum Streptophyta; class Magnoliopsida; order Ranunculales; family Papaveraceae; genus Papaver; species Papaver californicum. Next base: position 1,305,290 of record JAJJMC010019832.1, read on the forward strand.
GCATATTCTTTGACGCGACCTTCATTTTGACCATCTTGAATAATCCCAGTTTCAAGAATATTTTTCTCATAAGGCACAAGATCGTTGTTTGGTCCCCACTGTTAAGGGATGCAAAAAAATTAATAGAAAAATAGCCAAGTGAAACAGTTCAACTAAAAGCATTTACTTGGCCAGAATAAAATAACCTGAATGATTTCTAACATCAACAGAACTAGATAAGATCATGTTTATTTAAGGGTTGTCACCTTGATCAACCTTGCTTTCAGAATGATTATTTATTCTTGAACTAGTGTGAATAACTGAGCTGGCGGAGGATTTCGTAGAGGCCAATAAATTTTCTTCAGCTTTAAAGAAAAGAACTTGAGGTTGTAAACAGTATTCTTCACACAATTCAATAACTGCGTCCCAACTGCCAATTACCTGACAAAATTACATTAGACAAGGAAATGTAATGTGATACATGGATACCCAATTTTGACTAAAAGAAAAAGAATTTGAACACAAAGCTGTACCTCGATAGTTTTGTCAATATATAATTTCCATTTATCTTGCTCACAGCTGTACGCAATGCAGTAATAATTGTGTTTACAATAGCAAACCTATAATATACATGACGATGTCAAGAACCCATAATGTAGTAACTTTTTATCTAAAAATGTGTAGAGATAGGTGCTAAGAAAGTAAACGAGTTTATATTCAGTCAGGAGGTCAAAATAATAGTGCAACATGGAATTGTGAATTTGCAAGGATGCAAAGATTATCAGAATGACCAGCTAAAAGTTTTTGTCATCAAAACAACATTCTTTTTTATATGATGGAATAATTGTTTTGATCGATTAAATATAATTGGTTATTCGTACCACTGAACGTAGATGGTGTTTGCTCCCTTAATACAGCCCTTTATATACGACAGAAACATCTAACTCGGTAGTTAAGGATGCTAGTTGTTGGGAAATAAAAGAAAAGTGACACGTGTAGGACGATTAAGAAGGAAACAATGAAATTAAGAAGAATAAGAAGCACACAATCAAGCCGTATCGAAGGATCGAAACGGGACAGATGTGAAAGACTGAGCAAATCTTTGCATGATAGACACCTAGGATCGGGAAAGTAACATCACACTGATCGAAGCAGATAGCATTAAATGCGTATCAAATGGGAAAGTAGGAGTAATGATGAGCATGGAGCGGGAAAGTAAGAATAATGATGAACATGGAGCGGGAAAGTAAGGCGATAATTACTTTTATCATACGAATGACACGTATGATCGGGACAAAGCTGATTCTCAAGGAACGAAGAGCACGTGTAAACCATACAAGGTAGCGGACCAAAAAGCAAAAGGCATGACCTGTCAATCTTATAAACATCCCGATCCTAATATATAAGGAGAACGATAGAGGGTATCGGGACAAGAGGGACCCACTAATAAATCTATAAATAGAAGAGAGCATTCAACGAAGAGGGGGTCGGAAAATCAAAGAGAAAAAAGGCTAAGGAAGATTTATCAAAGCAGAAGGAGAAAGGTTATTAGGTATGTACTGTGGATAATTAGATCAAAAAGATAGGACATTCATAATTCATTTTCTTGCTTTTTTAAAGATGATGGATTTGTAACTGTAGTTTTGATCAGATTTATGATCTGTAAATGATTGGATTGTTAAAATGTTTATCAAATCATTGTTCTTAAAGATGATTCTGTGTATCAGTTCATTAGTTAAAATCTTATGTTTATTGTATTATCCTTAAATCATTGGTTGTTAATGTCAATGGGAAAATTGGCATAAACACTAGTGTTGCTGATATGCCCTTTCCGCTCTCATTCGTATTCGGCCATCCAAGAACTGGACGGTGGAAATACCAAAAACTCAAGGGTTACAGAGCAAGAAATCAAAATTAACATTTGGAGGAGCCACTGATATTTGCTAACCTGCTGTGAACACATGCGGCAGAGTTGAAAGGAAGTGATCAATGATCAATGTAACAAGGTTCGACGCAGGCAGAACGCCATGGATGTGCTGATATTTGTTTCGTCTTTAGCGATACCCAAAGAGTTACCAACTTTGCTATTAATAACCTTTAAAACAAAGTTCGATTATGAAAAATTATTAAAGTTTTTGCCTCTACACCAATCACATGACAAGTTATGAAGCAACGATACAGGTTCGGGCGATGATTCATTAATTTTTAAAATTTGGAGATACAGGTGCGACGGGATATAAAATAAAATTATTTAACGTTTGATACCCAACAAATATCTAAAATATTACTTTAGTATCTAATACTTAAAATATTAAGAGTTTGTACCTTGACCTGTCGCAGACCGTCAAGTTAAACTTTGACCAATCTTTATTTTATATTTTCTAATTTATATTAAAATATAATTTAATTTTACGAATTTACTCTTGAAAAATAACAATTATCTTCTTCTTTCATCTCCTACTCAACCAACAACCGTTGTTGCAACAAATCAAGAAAAAAAACTTCTAAATCATACATAAACGATATCTGTTTTTCACCACCACAACCAAGTTCTTCTACCACAACAACCTGATCTTGCTAACCTCCTCCATCTTCTTCAAAATCCCAAAAATAACAAAACCCCCCAAAATCAACTGAAAATCCAATCAAATACTATTAAGGCAATCATGTTGAATCTTAGCATTCCGAAAAGGAGTTCCACATCCCTAATTACATAGTTTTATCGGATCCCCAGTTGAGTCTACTTCTTTTGAAATGAGTTTGCTGATTAGGTATTGAATGGTTTGAATTCAAGAGATTTGATGATTTTGAGCTTGGTTTGGTTACTTTGGGTGGTGGTTTTGTCGTTTCATCAATACCTAGTGATTTTGAGCATGTTTTGTAAAACTTTAAGAATAAAACCCTTTTGATTAAGAGAACAGGGAGGATTTGTTTTAGTTTCAGGTGGTGGTTGCTATTGAATGATAGTTGAAGATTTAGCTCGAGTTGGAAACATAAAATAATGACTGTCAGTTGAGTCGAACTTGAGAGAAACAGAGACAGTGATGATTATTTGCGAAGAACTAGAAGATGCTTAGAATTTAAGACAACTAGGAAACTCGGGTTAATGTTTAATTGGATTACTAGTGCGAGAATTTAGTAAAAATGAAGTGATCGATAAGTTAGGGTTTTCATTAGAGATGGCGGAAGATAGGCTAGGATTTTCATTAGGGATAAATTGATAATTTCAATTATCTTTTTTATTACATTTTGAAAAAATAAAATAAAAAACGGCCAAATCGAAGATTTTAGCGGTCAACTTTGATTCAAAATACCAACCTTAATATTTTAAATATTGGGTACTAAATATTAGATATTTTTGATGGATACCAATCGTTAAATATAGAATAAAATTTATATAAATAACATAAATAAACGTCTTTATAAAAAGAAGATTTATATTAAATCCCACCAACACTTTTCCTATTTATCATCCCCATAAAATATTAAAAATAAATAAATTTATTTTTTGTTTATCACCTATAAAAATTAAATTAAATTTTACCATAACTATTATTACTCTAAAAATCGGAAAACTAATAACAGGCGGCTATTTTAAGTAACTCTTAATAACTTTTCTAATTAATTAGATTATTTTATGATCAACTGACTTTTATGGATTTTGATTAACTAGGATAAACTTGTTTTGAGTGAGGTCTTATTTGTTGATTTTCATTTATTTCCCCCTGGTGATAAAGACTAATAAACGGTTTTGATAAATTTATATAATATTAAACGGTTAATGGTATGATTCCATTAACATTGAACTATCATATCACTTGGTTAATGCCATGGATCTTATAACCTATGAACGATAAACCTTGGTTACAAATTCAAATTAATTCGATTCTTTCTTAAATTATTCACAAATAAGTTTTGTTCCCTCCGTACCGCTAATCAACTCCTTCAGGTCGATGGATTCAATCGTTAAATCTATGCGGCTTACCAACTAGGCCATGTTTAGTTTTTGTTTTCGATTTTTATATTGCTAAATTTCTTAGCAACAAAAACATAAGGAGGTATAATTTGCAATCCCTTTCCTATTTTCTTTGGAGGTTCTAGATTCAAATATTAGAAGTAAAACTTTTTTTTTTAAAAAAATTAAAAATAAAAAAGATTGAAGTGATGATGGTAGTGAAGGTGACGGTGGGAGAGATAGAGAAAAATAGTTGTTTTATAATTTAAGGTTAATATTTTTTGGTTTAATTGTTGGGTGGTTATATTATTGAGTTTAAATAAAAAATCAAAAAATAGTATTTAAGATAAATAAAAAATAGTAAATAGGATAAATATGGATGATAATTAAGATGAGTGACAAATAGTAAAAATATGAGTGCCATCAAAACCTAACAACACTTTAAAATCAAATAAAACGCAATAAAAAAAGTAATAAAATTATGGGTTATTTAGATTTTTGGTCCTATTTTTGTGACCAACTGTAAATTTGAGTCCTAGAATTTTTTTAATTAAAGTTTGGATCCCAGGACTCAAGTTGACCGTCTTGACCATTCAAAATAGAGTTAAATATGTAGAATTACTAAATTAGATCTAAAATTTAATTTATTCCCAAGCACCATTCAGTCATCTCCTTCTTCCCAACGCTGATTCATGTTATCTTTACAGGACTTTAAGAATTCTAACAAAACCCAAACTTTTATTACAATTGAAACTCATTTACATAAATGATCTTCACCATTCATCACCATCTTCAATGTTAGAGAATTCTCTTTTTCATTTGTTTTTTCTCAACTTAAAATCTTTCCAGATCTACCCAAAACTAAAACAGATTCGTACCATTATTTCCTTCTCCTATTCGCATTTAAAAACCTCGCTAAAGTCTTGCAACCCCAGATTTCCAGATCCAATATCTTTTCCAACATCATATTTCTCATCTTTAATCAATCAAAAACTTATACAAAATCAAAACTCCCCGGGTTACAATTTCAGTCTTTTACTTTGCTTTAATAGAAGGGAGATGGTGCTATTAAAATCAAATACACAGGTGATGGCTACAACAATCAATCAAAAATAGGATAATCAAGAACCCAAATAATAATGGCTTTTAGTCATTGGGGATTTCTTTTCTCATTGTGTTACTACTTTTTCTATTCAAGTTCTTTCTTCTTGAATATCAAAGGGTACTGAAGTTTTAAGAAGTAAAAAAATAACACGTGTAAGGCACATACGTCAAGTTAACTCTCTTTTGGATAGTCAAGATGGTTAACCAAGTCCTGAAATCCAAACTCGAATTAAATTTTTTCTAGGACCCAAAATCTAAATAACCCTATTATCATTAAATAAAAATAATAAACATGATATAGGCTTAATGAAGCGCTTCTCTTCTTCATGAGCAGCGAGCGAGAGAATCTTTGGCACCGAGCCTAACTAGGAAGGCAAATTCAAAATATTCATCAAGCAAAATACTCCCTCCTTTTCAGCAAAAGTGTTACTATCACTTTTTCATTTTAGCCTAATAATAGGCCAAAATAAAAAAGTGATAGTAACACTTTTGCTGAAACGAAGGTAGTATATGTTATATAATTTAGAAGGAGAATGAAGCAATAGAAATGGGGAATATAAGTTCTAATTTTTATTATTTTTTTAATTTAAATATGGATGTCTAATATTTTAGTATATAAAACATTTTTAGTTTAACAATAAAACAATCTTACAATCTCGAAAAAAAATCATTATATAACCTCAAAATAACCCCCAAGGTATCCCCTTGTTTATTTTGTAATTATAAATAAGTAATTCACCATGTGGTGAATCGGGTGCAAATGCGTTACTTATTTTGAAGAGTCCGTGCTTCACAGAAAAAACAAGAAGCAAGGGATTTTTAATAAAATGGCAGATTATTAACAATCGATATAAGAAAATGCCCCCGTTTTTTTGAACTTTTATAAAATGCCCAAACCATTAGTATTTCAGTCAAAGCCATCCAAATTGGTAAAATCTCGTTTACTAAGTCAATTTATCGTCTGACGAGATGATATATTTGATGAACGCAATTACAAAGCTACCCTTTAAACCGTCCCACTGTTGGATTCTTTGCACCAGATTGTTACACGTGTTTTTTGGTCCAAAAACGCTTCAAAGGAAAAACCTTTCTTCCCCTTGTTCGTTTTCCGCCGCCTCCTCCTCTTTTCCCTTTCTCTTCTTCTTTCCACCTCCTCCTGTTCTTCCCTTTTCTCTGCAAATCAAGAAGATCACTAGCAACATCAATCTCTGCAAATCAAGAATATCAATCTTAAAATTAAACACTAGTGTTTGGATCAAAGTATAACCCTAACCGAGAACATGAAGAACAAAAACATGAAAGAAAAAAAGACGACGAAGAGGTAACCCTATTGTTTAATTTTAACAGTAGTTAATTTCGTATGATTATGGTTTTGTTTTTCTTTATGAAATAAGGGTTTTGTTTGTTTTTTTAAATTAGAGTTTTTTTTCTTTCTGTTAGGTTTTTTTTCTTCTTCTGAAATTAGGGTTTTTTCTTTCTGAAATTAGGGTTCTGTTAGGTTCTTATGATTATTTTACTGGGTTCGGGGGATGGGTTTGTATGATTTTGTATGATGGGTTCGTATGATTTCGTATGCAATGTGTCTGATGAGAAAATCTTGATGAGAAAAGAGTCTGATGAGAAATTGATGCATTTAGTGGTGGTTCTGTTGTGGTTCTAATTGGTATATATTGATGGTAACATATTTGAAAATCAATTTCAATTTCGATTGTTGAATCTTCATGACGATTGTGATTATGATGATCATCTCCATTAACAGAACTCGAAAACTTGTTTTTTTTTTTAGTTTTCTTTAGTAAACAGAGAATTGATGAAACTAGCAATTTTACTACCTGGAGAAATGGGTTGTTTTACCTTCTTCAAATCTCCATAAATCTTCAAGGCTCTTGATTTCTTGGTGGGTTTTGGTTGTGGTGGAACAACAATCAAAGCTAGGGTTCATTTCTCTCCTCTATCATTGAATTGATACAACAATCAGAGCTATGGTTGCAACAATCTATTTCTAGGATTTCTTCAATTCATCTTTCTTCTTCAATTTCATTTCCAAGTAAGTTTTTGCACCCATGATTGTTCTACTCCAGTTTCATGTGATTTTGGGTGGTTTTTATCTGAATTTTTCTGTTGATTAGATTGAGATGGTTTTGATTGTGGGTTTTTGATATTTGTTACAGATTTGAACAAACTGAGTTTGAATTTATCAATTTCTGAAGGGAAAAGTCGTTCAGCATTTGTACAAACAGCTGTTGTGCGTAATTTAGTTGGTTCTCTTACCAAATGTGAAGGACTTCGTTTTGCTGTGGTAAGAAAATCGATATGATTTTTTCTCTTTTTTTTTAGCTTATTATTGAAGCGTCCTTATTGTCCTGGATTGGTTTATCTTTTTCGGATTGGTATTAATTTGTGAGATCTTGTGGATGCTAGTTTGGTCAATTAGAAGAGCTTTAAAGTATTTTTGTTGTTTTTCTGGGTATTGGCCTGTATTCTTATGGAACTGATTTGTGTATCAGGTTGTAGCGAGATTTAATGAGGTTGTGACAAGGTTGTTGTTGATACTTTGATACTCCTGAAGGAGACTCTCCTGTTGCTATTGATATGTCTACCATGGGAAAATGAATGGTGTGGGTGAATGGTGTGGGTGAATGGACAAAGCATTGGTCGCTACTGAATGTACCATACCCATTGGTCGTACACTATTCGACAAGGATCAAGGACCATGCCACGAGATTCAAAAGACTTTGGAAATCCAAGCAACCTGTGTTGAGGGTAGTCACAAACACGAGCAGTGATGTTCATGATTGAGAATGATGGCTTAATATTATCATAATTTAACAAGTTCTGATCGTGTTCATGAACTTATTAGCTTGATCAGAATGTACAAATGAGAGATGATAAATGAAAGAAAGAAAAAATAATTTAAGAAAAATATATGGGTCTCCAAATGAAAGTAATGTGTTTTTTTTTTTTTTTGGATTTGAACCTGTTTATGTTTGAAAAAACAATGTTGTGATTATGGTTTATTATTAGAACCTTTTAATATGAATGACATCTATTAGTATGGTTAATTTATTGGAATTTTTTGTCTCAAACCTTGTTGCTGATGCTAGGGTTTATAACTGGTATAATTAGGTTGAAGATGATGAAGGTTGAAGATGATGAAAAAATACCACTAATGGTAGCACGTGCTCTGCACATGCTGTGAGTCACGAATTGAGCACACAATGACTCATTGTTCTAACTAGGCCTCTTTAAAACGATTCAAGGGATTTAACGTCTTTTCCAATAGCTGATTTAATGCCACATATGCTCTAACTACCGTTAACCTAAAACTGGATGAAAAAGGTCAAACTGTGGACATTTTATTAATGTTAAAAAAAACAGGATTTTTTTATAAATGATGTTTTCGTACATAAATATTTTATAAAAAGCCCCAAGAAGCAATGCCTATAAGAGATACCTTTTCTGTTTGGAGCGCACTATCATTAATGTTGTGTAAGAATGAAGTGTACTTCAGCTTTTTTGACACGCTGCATTTCGCCTGCTCAAAGATATTCATCCCGAAAAGAGAATGTGCTATACAAGCTTCACTTGCACAGTCCCATGACCCGATGCTGCTTTTATCGCATTCAACACCAGAGTCACTTGAGTCAGAAGTAAATGACTTATGAAGGCATTCAAAGATTACTACCAATACCTCAGAAGAATCACCTATCTGTCCCTTCCAGTCGTCACTATGCTTATTAGTTCTGTTTTGGTTAAAGAGAAAATAACTATTCGACGATCTTCTTGTTGGGGACAAAATGATGTTCGCCCGAAGTGACATCATCACGTCCCGAAGCGACGTCATCATCACGTCCCGATCCCGAAGTGACGTCATCACGTCCCGAAGCGACGTCATCACGTCCCGATCCCGAAGCGACGTCATCACGTCCCGATCCCTTAGCGACGTCATCATTTTCCCGAAGTGACGTCATCAATCCCGATGCACCAAGTCAATTCCGATAGACCAAGTCAATTCCGCACCAACTTTTGGATAGAGGTCATTTTGAAGATAAGGATAATAATAACACGTGGAGGATCCCGTTGACACATGACGAAATATGGTGAATCCTCTACGACACATGGCGAGCTTAGAAGAATCTCCATCGACACGTGGCGAACTTTGATGACATGTGGTGAAGGGCTTTTTAGTAATTATCATCTATTTTATCCCTATAAATACAATTTTAGAGTGAAGAAGAAGGGGACTTTTTTGGCCGGATGGAGGCTTCCTCTGCTTCATTCTCAACTGTAACCCAGATATGAATAAAAACTCCAACTTCATTACCCGTGGATGTAGGCTAATCATGGCCGAACTACGTTAAATCTTTTGTGTTATCTTCATTTCCGTTTATCTTTTATTATGATCTTTGGTTGTTTTTTTCCCATGGGAAGTTCGGCAGAAATAATTTGGCGCTAGAAACAGGGATTGTCTAATGGATTTATCCAACCTGTGAGACGAAGTTGCAGAGGTCTATCCAAATCGAAGATTGATGAAGATTGTACTGTGAAGAAAACCCTGTGGTTAATAGTTAGTAACTGCTGTTTTTCTCTTGGAGGATGGGCAAAAAATTAGATTCTGGGCTCATCCTTTAAAACCCCATTCCCAATTTTCAATTTTCGATCTCATTAGTTTGAGTCTGTTCTTGATTTTTTTCAATCTCAATAGTTTTAATCAAAACCTTTATAGGAGTTAATAGCTTTGATTTCATACATATTTTGTTCTTCAAATCTGAGTTTATCTTAACTTAATCTCTAATAACCATCGATTCAATCTGATTTTTATCTACCATTAATTTTTGATTTGAAACATTCGATTTTCTTCTGAAATCTCATCTCAAAATAAGGTTTCCTCAGTTTTGAAACATACAAATTATATCTTGCAAACCCATTAAATTGGTTTTTAAAAACATTAAGCATCATAGTTTCAATTTGACTTGGGAATTTTTCTCATCAATTTCATTCAGCTTTTCTTATAAATCAATTGCTACAGTTTTTATGATTATAAAAACGATTTAAATGAATGATTTTGTCTAGAATGAGCATATGATTGCAGGGAAAGATTGAATTAGTGGAACATCCAGATGAAAACAATTACATATCCCTCATTGATTAACAGAGCACACAAAAAGTGTTTGTAAAAATGTTTAAATGACAAATGCTTTGGAAGATTCAAGTTCAAATGCTTGAATTGGCATACCCTCTTTTTCATCTACATCGCGTGCAACCAATTCAATTACTCTTCATGAGAATTCAGTTTCATCTCCATCTATTCGGCAGGGAGTACATCAAAAAATGGTTGCCACAACAACTCGGAACAAACAAGATCAAGAAACTTTTCCGCATCTTTGCCAATCACTGCAGATATTGGAAGTGGAGTATACTCCAAGGACCAAAAATTCTGATGCTGCCATGACTCCTTTACATGGAGATTCACACTTGTTCACAGCACGAATCATAGTCCTGTTAAGAATTGCTACTTAAGCAACAATCATCATGTCTTCAAATCCTGAGACGCATTAACTAGAAACTTCACAAAGAACTACAGCTGTTCATCACTCTTCATTAGTTAGTGTAACGACATCAAGGAATGGTGGCCCATGCAACACCTCAGGAGCGGAATTGCTACTGATTTCATCAGAGCTCCAACTGATTTCATCAGAGCTGCTACTGATGACGCGATAGATGAAATGATGACGTGCTGCAGGGAATGATCCAAAAGATTAACGACGAATTTGAAGATGCTTGATGGTGTGATAGTTAAAATGATGACGTCTACTGCCTCAAATTTGAAGTTGTGCTACAGATTTGATGACTTGCTGACTTTGATGATTTGGATCCAAAAACTTGATGACTTGATGACCTGATGTGTCCTTCACTCTCTCTTGGGTGCTGATGGTTTTCAACCATCTCATTTTCAATTCCTTCAGTCTGTGTTAGAGGACTACTAAACTCACCGAGTATAGTGCATGCTGCTGTTGAAGTGATGCCTGCTACTGATGACTTCATGAAGTTAAAGTCTGCTGTCATTGGTGTTACATGTGCTTGCTTTCAACGTTATTAATGGAGGTTAGCTCATCACAAATCTTGCTGGACAAAAATGAACTTTGAGAAACACAATTTGCAGGACAAGATTTTTGTAACACCAGTTCAGGTCCTTATTACCCTCTATTGCTGGAAAGAAAATGACGTCTTCGGACCAGTGAGAACCCTTTTCACTAGATCTCTATTATAATCAGCAGCATTTTTTGGTGATGCACCAATCACGTTTTTAGTACCACTGGAAATCCAACCAGTTTCAGAAACAACCACTTTCAGATCATCATATTTTAAAGTAGACGTTGCAGCAAAAACAACATAAACTTGAGTATCAAAGAGATTGAAATAACGAAGTCCATTTCCCGAATCAACACCAGGATTTTGTCGGAACAGTGCGTAATTTAATGAAATAACATTTGAATTTGCTGCGTAAGCGAAAAATGGATAAACATTAACCATTACATCACCAAACAACAACCCATTTTGTTGACGTCAAACAACAACAACCATTTAGCTAATCAATTCATTCTCAGCCAAAATGAAAATCTGTATAATTATTAAAAATGTCATTTCTGAAAAATGTCATTTCTGAAAAATCTGAAGACTTGCTTCTTCCCAAGGGGTCGTCAAAATGTCATTTCTGAAAAATGTCAGCAAAACCGGAAAAGGGGCAATTTATTTCTGCTCCTTCATTTTCTACTGTAACTAGAAAAGTTGATATCCTGTTGATGGTGATGGAACTCGTGCTACTCGAGAAGGAGTCGCTCCTTCATTTTTTTCTGTAACTAGAAAGTTCTGTATAACAAAAGGCCGATAGAGCAGCTGTTAAACCAGCTTTTAAGAAGGAAATAGTAAGTGCAGGACCAGAATGTTCTCTAGGAACTGTTCCAACAAGTACGTATACTCCATCCCTAATCGTCGATCCGACACCAATTTCCATGAGCTGAAGAATAGGCAATTCCTTAGCCCATTTGGGATGACCACTCTCATTCAACAGTGAAGCAAAAAAGCCTACGTAGATTGCAAGTTGAGCATTATGGATATCGAAAAATCTCAACACCACGGATGAAGACTCCCGATCATTTTTGGCATGACCAAAATCCGAGAAAATTTTATACAAGATAGTTCCTTGTTTCATTTTTTATACAGGCCTGAGGTCTATGAGATACGGTCTCACCACAGGCAAAAGATGGAGCTTCTCGTCACCCTTGATGTCATTTGCAGTCTCGCTCTTGGTTGTAGCCCGGAGCATTCAGCCCTATGAACTGTACGAATCAGCGACAACATAGTCTTTGCGGTAAGAGGAAGTCAGTCCATAAAATCTAACATCAGTAACGCCACTGAACGGAGCGATTTTGTTATTGTCCATGATGAAGTGATTGCATTATAACTGCATAACCAGCCTCCACTTCAGCACGTCGAAATAGGCACTTAACCTTCTCCCTCTCACAACTGATGCAATTGTCCTCAACTTTACGGCAACAGAGAGGAACGTTTAACTCATTCAGTTCAAACATGTGCCATATATTTCTGATGAAGATTGGCTTTGGCGAAGATCAAAATGAATGTATCAAGGTTCATGTTCTCTTGTTCTTGCTTCGGATGATTTATCCCATTTCCTGTTTCTCCTCCAGAGTGGCTAATGGAGAATCAAGGTTCGTGTATTCATGGGGAATCAGGGTTCAGGAATGTTGCAACGCTCACAACATGTCTCTTCTAAGATCATACGATGATGCACTAGGGGGCATGCTATAAAGAAATCAAATTTTTAGCTGTGAAATGAGCTAAATACTGCGCGCCAATTAGATATTTCATTTTAATAATTTATTAACGCTAAATAGATATAAAACTTTTCGCCACTTCATGTTATATGCCTTGTACTTCTCAACATAAGGCAGCAATTGTTAGATACTTTATATAAGTCTTCGAGAAATGATATTTCAAATGGCTTATACTTCACGAAGAATATTCAATAAATACTTCAATTTATTCTGAACTTCTTATATTAATTCGAAGGACGATACTTCTTATACTTCATATGAGTTATGATACGAATTTTCATTCGATATCTCTTACACTTCTTGCGGTAATCTAAACGCTCCTACATGAATTATCATTCAAAAATAGGTGTCTTTTTCAATTTATCATTAAATATTTCCGGAAGACGAGTACTTCTATACTTCTGATCTCTCAAACAACGATTACTTCGGAATAAAATGATATTTCATCTGGATATTCCTCATGTCTTATTTAAAATACATCTCATATTTTCTTTCTATATATGCTTCTCATGTATATAGAAGAATATGAGATGTATCTTAAATAAGAAATGAGAAATGAGAAATATCTGGATGATTTTCAAGTATACTTCTCATATACATTTCAGGTATATTTCTTACCGATATTTCTCCGTTCAAGAGACAAGAAAAGACTAGTGGGTACATCCCCAACGAGGGAACTCATGTAAGAGTCTTGAAATAAGGCTAATAGGTCCATCCCCAAAGAGGGGACCCATGTAAGAGTCTTAATAAAATGATGGGACACATTAATTTACTCCATGCCCGAGATAAATTAAGCGTGTGTTCCTACCGAGCTCCGTGGCTAGGAGACATGATAAGACTATTGGGTCACAAAACCCATGAAAGAGTCTTGATACTTGATAAGACTATCGGGTCACAGAACCTAAGTAAGAGTCTTGATACAAAAAGAGTACGTTCGGGACCAACCCTGTATCTTACCCCTGGCTCGGGTTTGTTTCGTATGTGTGGGATCTCGAATGTCATAAGTCCATGGAAGGAGGTGCTTCGTTGCAAAAAATTCCAACCCAGGGTTCAAAGGAATCTTGCGGTAAAAAACTAACGATCAGTATATATATATATATATATATATATATATATATATATATACACAAAATTTTATTTTGCAGGACAAAAATACAACATAAAATGAAAAGGCACAAGCAACATCAACCACCACATTATGGTTCGGGCGAGACGAGAAGTCGTTTTCTTAAGAGTTTTTCTTCAAACAACTCTCAAGAAAAGGGGGCAAGTTGTTGGGGACAAAATGATGTTCGCCCGAAGTGACATCATCACGTCCCGAAGCGACGTCATCACGTCCCGAAGCGACGTCATCACGTCCTGATCCCACGCCATCACGTCCCGAAGTGACGTCATCACGTCCCGATCCCGAAGCGACGTCATCCCGTCCCGAAACGACGTCATCACGTCATGATCCCGAAGCGACGTCATCACGTCCCGATCCCGAAGCGACGTCATCACGTCCTGAAGCGACGTCATCACGTCCCGATCCCGTAGCGACGTCATCATTTTCCCGAAGTGACGTCATCAATCCCGATGCACCAAGTCAATTCCGATAGACCAAGTCAATTCTGCACCAACTTTTGGATATAGGTCATTTTGAAGATAAGGATAATGAGAACACGTGGCGGATCCCGTTGACACATGGCGAAACGTGGTGAATCCTCTACAACACATTGCGAGCTTAGAAGAATCTCCATCGACACGTGGCGAACTTTGATGACATGTGGCGAAGGGCTTTTTAGTAATTATCATCTATTTTATCCCTATAAATACAATTTTAGAGTGAAGAAGAATGGGACTTTTTTGGCCAGATGAAGGCTTCCTCTGCTTCATTCTCAACTGTAACCCAGATATGAATAAAAACTCCAACTTCATTATCCGTGGATATAGATTAATCATGGCCGAACCACGTTAAATCTTTTGTGTTATCTTTATTTTCGTTTATCTTTTATTATTATCTTTGGTTGTTTTTTGCCCATAAAAAATTCGGCAGAAACACTTTTATTCTAAATTCAGGTTTCTGATTTCAACCACTGTTAAATGAGTATGAGTGCGGGAGTTGTTAATACAAACCGAAATATATCCTGATGAGGAGTAACTCTCAAACGAGTGGGACCATATGCTTTAGTCTGCATATTTGTAGATGGCGAGCTAAAATTCTCGATAATATCACATAATGCATATACGGTACAAGAATTCCCAATATGCGTATGACTTAGTTTTGATCCACGCAACTCTTTGCGAAACCGTTTTAAATGCCATAAGGACTGCATTTACACAATAAATAAGTACAGTGTAAGATAAATATTGAAAAAGTCGTATGAAAGATTATAGAAGGGTTTGCTGGAATGTGCTGACCTGTAGGATACCATTCAGAAAACAAATTTTTCCACCAGCTTCATGTTTGAACAATTTTTCCAATGCATCCTTTCTGTTCCTTATGCCAACCATGATTGGATTTTGTGAAACTCTAAAACCATCTGATTCTGAAGATGACTTTGGAGGCAACAACTGCACCTGGAATTACTGATGAAATTTTAGGTGCCTGAAGTAGGTTTGGAATAAAACATCAATAAAGTGCTAAAATATTAGAATGTTCATGACATTGCTTCACAAAGTCAAATCTTTCTCCTATCCTTTATAGGTATCTACATAAAAAACTTAGCAAGAAAAGCATCGCAGGAGAGGAACATGTCTAAAGATTATGCAATACCAGGGCTTTGCAAGTCGGTTTCCTTTAGGTTGGCTTGGAGTTCTTCGGCATGCAGTACCCTAGGTGCCTTTGTTGCCTCACTACCTTTCATTGTTCCACTTTCCTTTTTATGTAACTCGGCTAGGTGCTTCTGTTGGGCCTCATTATTAAAGCTCTTTTTATGCTCCTGGGTTTCTGCAAACATTTTTTCCTCCTCTTCATGCTCAATTATAAGGCGTCTATATTCTTCTTCTTGTGCTAAGCTAGCATCACCATCACCATCACCATCACCATCACCATCACCAATTTCTGAATGACTATTAGGTGTAGAAAAGCAACAGCAACAACATAACAACCAGTAAAACAAGGAGAAAGACTACTAAATAAGAAGTAGAGGAAACGACTTTGCATTTATTGAGATAGAAAGAGTGACTGGATCACGTTTCTTCTAAAGTTGTTTTATGGACATGCGGCTCACTATTTCCAATCACCTGCAACATTACAGAAGTCATGATGAAATTTGACACAACGGGTAAGTATAAGCCTTTTGAAAAGATAGAGCAAGACCCAACAGTTCTGACCTCATTCTTAGCTTTTCTGTAATCCCTACTTAATAGACGATTCCTTTTCTGTTTCTTCCTCTTCTTTGTTTTATTAGTATCACCTACTTGATGTTTGCCCTTTCTAGACTCATCTTTACAATCAACTAAAAATGGTATTGTTGAAAGTAAAGATTTTTCTACAGCCTGGAAAACAGAGACGAGCATGAAAATTTGTAAGGACATATAGAAAATGTTGAAAATATGATCTTTTAAAAGGAAATAGAGCCAGACCCAACAGTCATAACCTTTATTAAATTATATGAGAGAAATTACCTGGGCTATATCTCCATCTTCCGAATCTTCATCTTCCGTTTTCCGTTTCCATTATTCCGTTTTTGGAAAATTCCAATACTCCATTTCCTGTTTCCAAAATTCCATCGTTTTTGGAAGATTCCAATACCCGGGCATTTTGTGCTGACTCTCATCCTGAAAATTTTCCTTAATCGCTTTATGTTCCTTCTGAATAACAGATTTTAGACTCTCCTGAACAGATTGTACACCCCCTCCTCCTCATAATTCTCCTTAATCGCTTTATGTGCCTTCTGAATAACAGATTTTAGACTCTCCTGAAAAGAGTGTACTCCCCCTTCCTCCTCAGAACTCTCAAAACAAGTTATATCCGGGGCACCGAGTCGACCGAGAGCAGCCTTGCACACATTAACAGTCGTGCTCATCTTCTGTCGACCCTAACAACAAAGTAGTATAGAAAATAACAAACTCAATGGCATTCAACAATGATGAATAAGCTTGTTTAGCTAATTCAGTGCCAATACTCATATATATATATATATTTATTTATTTTAGCTTTTGGGTTGTCATTCATTTTAGCAGCAAGTTCAGCAAAAAATTTACCCCGACTAAAACGAAAATAGGCAACATTCTCGTTCGGACAACCAGACTCTTTCATAAGATTTCTGGCCTCTAAGTATTCCCCTTCTTTAACTGCATCTACGACCTTTTTGTATATAGCCTTTATAATAGAAATAGATGAATCAACCATATGTGCTTCTGTGTCAACTCTTCTTTGTCTTGTTTGTTTTCTCCCTCCAAACCCATTTGATCTCCTTCTTTCTCCCTATACCAAACACCAAACAATTAGTAGAAAAGGTAACTAGTTTTTAAGAACGGGAGACTGAGATGTTTTTTCTTCCTTAAATCAATCCCATCGATAATGGAGTTTGAGGATTTGATAGAATAAGAAGAAAATATATGTCGGAGAAAAATGAACTTAAAATGTATTTTGGTCTTGGTGGGAATGGACCTTAGGACCTAAAAGTCACTAAGGGACACTAGCTCATTTTTTACTATTGTGAATGAAGAACCTTTAGTCCCACATTGGAGAGACTAGAAATGAGTCCTCTCTTTATTACCATAAAAAATACAACTAAGGAAGGGCCCTTAGGGTTTAGAAGCTTTTGTGGTTGGGGGAGGACTAAGGCATGAGCTAGTTGGAGCAAACATACTTTTCACACAGAAGCACGCACGCTTGAGGCTTGCGTGCTTGTAGGTGCGGGTGTGACCGTGGCTAAGGTTGCAGGACTGAGTGTGAGTTGCGGGCGTGGCTGAGGCTGCGGACCAACAAGGACCTACGTTTTTTGAATTAAATTTTGTTTTAAATGTGGGAGCGTCTGACCCGGCTAGAATTAAGCTGTTTTAAATAGAGAATATTTTCTGACCGTTTTATTGCCGTTTCAAATTAAATTTCGCACTTAAATTTTTGATTAAATACAAAATTGATTCTCATTCAATACTGTGAGGATTTCAATCTTCTTTTTGCTATAAAAGAAAAACGAGTTTTTCATTTCAACTCACTTCAGAGCAGGCTACTATCCCTAGCTCTTTTCCCCTCTTCTCGCTTTGTTTTGCGCAACTGTGTGTTTATTTCCCTTCTATCAATTGTTGTTGAGTTCGTTTGAGGATGATTTGTATTGTGCTAATTCAAATCATAACGGGCAGTTCTATCCTGGACACATCTTCGTTGTTTATGGTATATCATCTCTCATTCTTGAGGAGTACCCGTGAACTATTGTGTTAAGGACAATTTGCTGAGCATGTGGCTCTGTCCTTGTGTGTGCATCAACATCAGAGTGTATATCATTTCAGTGATTTTCTAACGTTAACAATTTTCTCTGTTTAGTGTTATTTCCATTGTTGCAGATCCAACAATCTTAACACAATATCTATTTTTTCTGTTTCAATGGCTAAAAGTGATGTAGAGAGACCACGAAAATTCAATGGCAAAGATTTCAAAAGATGGCAATCCAAGTTGTTGTTCTTTCTGAGTTTTCACATGCTTGATGAATTAGTTCTGAAATCCTTTGATGAGAGTTTAAATGATGCGGGAAATGATAGAGAGTTAGAAAGTTGGAGTAGACAGAACTATATGTCCAAAAACCATATTCTAAACTGTTTAGAAGATGCTCTTTATGATTTCTATAACGCAAAAGAAAACTCTTTTGCGTTTGACTTATGGGCTGCCTTAGAAGCAAAATATGAAGCGGAAACTGCTGGTAGAAAGAAGTTTTTAGTTGCCCGGTTCCTGGAATACAAAATGACAAATGACAAATCTGTGGTTGACCAATTTCTTGAACTTCAGCGCATTATCAATGAAATTATTGCTAAAGGTATGGTCATAGATGAAACGTTTCAAGTGTCTGCGGTGATTGAGAAATTACCTTCTTCTTGGTATGAATACAAACGAAGACTGAGACATGAAATTGGTGAAGTCAGTATGGTTGAATTGGGTAAGAAGATACAAGTGGAAGAATTGATGTGCTCCAAAGACAAGAATGTATCTTTCGCAAGGGACATGTCCAACAAGGTTCATGTGATTGAACACAAGACTGAAAAGGGTGACCGCAGCAACCGCAAGCCTGATCCGCACAAGAAAGATACTTTTCCGAAACCCAAATCTGGCATTGGTAAAATTAAAGGTGCTTGTTATGTTTGTGGAATTCCTGGCCATATGGAAATGCATTGTAGAAAACGTAAGGATTTTAATAACAAGAAAAACAATGCTAATTTGGTTGAAAGCAACAAGAACGAGTTTTCTGGCACGGTGTCTGAAGTCAATTTGGTAACCAATGTGAGAGACTGGTGGGTAGACTCTGGTGCTACCAAGCATGTCTGTGGAAACAGAGATATGTTCACCTCCTATCAGAAGGTAGGGGAAGGGGAGAAACTCTACATGGGTAACTCGTCCGCAACACAGGTTGCGGGAAAAGGCAAAGTTGGGCTGAAGCTCACTTCTGTAAAAACTCTCACATTGAATGAAGTTCTTCATGTTCCGTACATCTGCAAAAAATCTTGTATCTTTTGGTTATTAGATGATAAGGGTTTCAAACTAGTTTTTGAATCTGGGAAAGTTATTGTCACTAAGGGTAAGGACTATGTAGGAAAGGGTTATAAGACTGAGGGTATATATAAAATGAATGTAACCTCTGTTGAAATGAATAAAATTGATTCTTCTTATGTTTGTGTTTCATTGAATGTTTGGCATGGTAGACTTGGTCATGTAAACTATAAATTAATGAATAAACTGGCTAGCATAGGCTGCATACCCAAATTTACTTTGGAAAATGAACATAAATGTGAAATATGCTAAAAAATCTTAAAGAAAAATATTCAGAGAAATTCTAAACCTTTAGAATTATTTCATTCAGACCTACTTGACATGAAATCAATTCAAACTAGAGGTGGTAAAAAATGGTTTATCACATTTATAGATGACTGTACGAGGTACTGTCACATATATTTACTTAAAGATAAGGATGATGCCTTAGAATCATTTAGGATATATAAACTAGAAGTTGAAAACCAAATGAGTGCTACCATCAAAACTGTTAGGTCTGACCGTGGTGGTGAATATGTAATTCATATAGGATATTTTTGCATAGAACCTGGCATTATACATGAAGTAACCCCTCCTTATTCATCACAATCTAATGGTGTGGATGAACGGAAAAACCAAACCCTTAAAGAGATGATGAATGCCATCTTAATTAGTTCAGGACTACCTGCAAACTTGTGGGGGGAGGCCGTCCTCTCAGCTTGCTATGTCTTGAACAGAGTACCCTTTAAAGGATCAGACAAAACTCCATATGAGTTACGGAAATGTAGACAACCTTCTTATGCATACTTTAAAGTGTGGGGGTGTTTGGATAAGGTGTCCACTCCTCCACCTAAGAGAACCAAGATAGGACCCAAAACTGTTGACTGTGTCTTCATAGGGTATCCTGAATATACTACATGCATATAGATTTATGGTTGTGAGTTATGAAATATCTGAAATTGGTGTGAATACTATTATGGAATCTAGGGATGCTGTGTTCCTTGAAAATGTTTTCCTTTGAAATCTGAATCTCGCATGATATGTGTTGATCCCCTAGATATCCCTTCTACTAGTCAGACATTACATGTAGAGGAAGATGAATTTGAGCCTAGAAGAGGTAAAAGACTTAGAACTGAAAAATCTTTTGGGTCAGACTTCATAACATGCTTAGCTGAGACTGATCCACAGACTTATAGAGAAGCCATGACTTCTTCTGAAGCTCCATGGTGGAAAGAAGCTACCATTAGTGAAATGGATTCCATTATACAGAATGATACTTGGGAGATTGTAGATTTACCTCTAGGGTGTAAACCCATAGGTTGTAAATGGATCTTCAAAAGAAAACGTAAGGTAGATGGAACTGTGGAAAAATACAAAGCTAGATTAGTAGTTAAAGGCTATAAACAAAAAGAAGGTGTAGATTTCTTTGATACTTATTCACCTGTTAAGAGAATTACTTCCATTAGGATGTTAATTGCTATTGTTACCATTCATAACTTAGAGATACATCAATGGATGTAAAAACATCTTTTCTAAATGGTGAATTAGATGAAGAAATTTACATGGACCAACCTGAGGGATTTGTAGTGAAAGGTTGTGAAAACAAAGTTTGTAAACTGAAAAAATCTTTGTATAGTTTGAAACAAGCACCTAAACAGTGGCATGGAAAATTTGATCATATAATGATTTCTAGTGGTTTTAAAATCAATGAATCTGTCAAGTGTGTTTATACTAAACTTGTGAATGATGAATGTGTGATTGTATGCTTGTATGTTGATGATATGCTTATACTTGGTACAAACATGGATGTAATTAATTCCACAAAGAACATGCTAAATTAGAAATTTGACATGAAAGACTTAGGCCCCGCTGATGTGATCTTAGGGATGAAGATTAGAAGAAATTCTAATGGATATAGTCTTAGTCAATCTCATTATGGTTAATCTGTGCTTAAAAAATATAATCAGTTTGATTGTAAACCTGCTTGTACTCCGTATGATCCTTGTTGTAGACTCAAAAAGAATAAGGGTAATGGAGTTTCACAACTTGAATATTCACGTGTTATAGGAAGTCTGATGTATTTAATGAACTGTACGAGGCCAGACATTGCTTATGCTGTGAGTAGGTTGAGTATGTTGAGTAGGTATACATGTAATCCGGGACAAGAGCATTGGGATGCACTTATTAGAGTGTTAAGGTACTTAAAGTACACTTTGAACTTTTGTATAAGTTATGAGAGATACCCTGCGGTCCTAGAAGGATTTTGCTACGCAAACTGGATATCGGACTTAGAGGAGTCTAAGTCTACGAGTGGATACGTTTTCACTCTAGCTTGCTATTCTGTAA
Organism: Papaver californicum; assembly: GCA_023531435.1. Taxonomy (NCBI): domain Eukaryota; kingdom Viridiplantae; phylum Streptophyta; class Magnoliopsida; order Ranunculales; family Papaveraceae; genus Papaver; species Papaver californicum. Next base: position 1,327,197 of record JAJJMC010019832.1, read on the forward strand.
CTTGGAAGAGTTCCAAACAGACATGTATAGCTCGATCCACTATGAAATCAGAGTTTATTGCGTTAGATAAAGAAGGAAAGGAAGCCGCTTGGCTAAGATGCTTTTTAGAAGACATTCCTCTTTGGCATAGGCCTGTGCCAGCTATATCTATACATTGTGATAGTCAAGCTGCAATAGCTAATGCTAAAAACAACAACTATAATTCGTAGAAGACACAATTCCCTAAAACAACTAATCTCGACTGGCGTTATTTTTGTTGACTTTGTGAGGTAGGTCTAAGGAGAATATCTCGGACCCTTTGACGAAAGGTTTGTCCAAGGAGATAGTTAGTAATGCATCGAGGTTGATGGGGCTTAAGCTCATCAAATAAACTTGGCATGAAGGATACTCAACCTTGCTGAATGGAGATCCCAAGATCAAGGTTTCGAATGAGACAACTAATTTGTGGTGGGTTAAAGGAAACACTATCAGAGAATTTCATTCTCTTTTCCTTCCCTATGGTGTAGACGTGATAGTGTGACTGCATGTGAAGGATGACTTTTTATTAAGTCTTAATGAGTTCTATAATTTCAATTTAAGATTGAAGTGGGGTGTAGCAGTAAACAATCTTGATAGAACTCACCTATCTGAATAAAGAAGTGAGCCGCTTCCTATGAGAATTGAGCTGATTCTCTAGAGCATTCTGAGAAACGGGATACGTCCAGGGACAAAATGGACACAACGGCACAAACTTAACAGCACCTAGAGAGATATCACGCGTGGAAGTTATTGATGAACTACACCAAACGATGGCAGTTCAAGACATCGCGTTCACTGTCCATCAAGTAGTTCCGGTAATTTCTCACTAAGCAAAGGTTCAAGACCTTATGGACACCTATTGCCTAAGAGGTATTTTCTCGCTTTCTGATTTCTGATCTTCATCGGTTTTTCATTCATGTGGGGGATTGTTGGAGAAAAATGAACTTAAAATGTATTTTGGTCTTGGTGGGAATAGACCTTAGGACCTAGAAGTCACTAAGGGACACTAGCTCATTTTTCACTATTGTGAATGAAGAACCTTTTGTCCCACATTGGAGAGACTAGAGATGAGTCCTCTCTTTATTACAAAAAAAAAAATGCAACTAAGGGGGGGCCCTTAGGATTTAGAAGCTTTTGTGGTTGGGGAGGACTAAGTCAATGAGATAGTTGGAGCAAATATACTTTTTACACATGTGTGGTGCTTCGCACCGAAGCACGCACGCCTACGATTGCGGTTGCGGCTTGCGTGCTTGCGGCCTGCGAGCTTGCTAGCTTACGTGTTTGCGTGCTTGCGGTGCTTGCGTGCTTGCGGAGCTAGCGGAGCTTGCCGCTGTGGCTGTGGGTGCAGGTGTGACCGTGGCTAAGGCTGCGGGACTGAGTGTGAGTTGTGGGCGTAGCTGAGGATGCGGACCAACCAAGACTTACGTTTTTTGAATTAAATTTTGTTTTAAATGTGGGAGCGTCTAACCCGGCTAGAATTAAGTTGTTTGAAAGAGAGAATAATTTGACCGTTTTATTACCGTTTCAAATTAAATTTCGCACTTAAATTTTTGATTAAATACAAAATTTATTCTCATTCAATACTGTGCGGATTTCACTCTTCTTTTTGCTATAAAAGAAAAACGAGTTTTTCATTTCAACTCACTCCAGAGCAGGCTACTATCCCTAGCTCTTTTCCCCTCTTCTCGCTTTGTTTTGCGCAACTGTGTGTTTATTTCCCTTCTATCAATTGCTGTTGAGTTCGTTTGAGGGTGATTTATATTGTGCTAATTCAAATCATAGCGGGTAGTTCTATCTTGGACACATCTTCGCTGTTTGGGGTATAACATCTCTCATTCTTGAGGAGTACCTGCGAACTATTGTGTTAAGGACAATTTGCTGAGCAGGTTGCTCTGTCCTTGTGTGTGCATCAACATCAGAGTGTATATCATTTCAGTGATTTTCTAACGTTAACAATTTTCTCTGTTTAGTGTTATTTCCATTGTTGCAGATCCAACAATATATAGAATCAAACACAAATATGAGATGTTTTTCAGATCTTCCCAACATATTTGGATACAATAAAGTAAATATATTATTAGTAGGTTAACTAAAATAAAACATCGTTTAAACACAAACATCTTTCTGATTCTACTAATAATATATTTACTTTGTAAAAAGTTTTTTTTTTTGTTGGAAAAAACAGTTATGGAAAGAAAAAGAGAAAAAAAAATGTACCAATAAATAGTCCATCGAGATTAAACCAAAATCTCCCTAATTTTAGGAAGTTGGATGAAACCATCTCCAATTGGACTCCTTTTCATGGGAAAGCTTGGCCACATGTATAAAGTCTATTGGTTGACCAATTTTATTTTTTATTTGTGAATATTTTTATCAAAATAACTAATTTTCACGCTTTTAATAAAATATTTTCATATCTTCTTTACGCTTTTTAAAATATAAAAATATTAATCACATCGTTTAAGAGCATCTACAGTGGGACGACTAGACCATCCGACTAAAGAGTAAAAATTATACTATTTACTCCGCCTGAAACGCAACGATGCGAGAGTAAAATTTGATCGGGCGGTTGTCTAAGCTAGCGCCTGGCGTTGGGCGCACGACTAGGTATACATCTAGGTTTACGGACGTACGCCTGTGAAACGTTTGGGTGGGGCGGACGCCGCTCGATGTGAGGCGTTACCCAAAAGAACACCTGATGATAGACGCACCCCTAGATGCATACACCCAGAGACAGACGCTATTTTATCCGAACACCTGATGGGGCGGTATCATAGCCACACGCCCGGTTATTTTTCTACACGTGCAGCTTGGTCGTGTGCGAAAAAGGACGGGCACACGCTTAGCCATCCGCTTGAATCATAAGGCGCATCTCTAGCCGAACGCGCGTCTCACTAGGCGGGCGGCTGGGTGAACGCCTGATGGGGAAGGCCAATATATGTTCGTCTTGATTATCTTCTCCTCTCCAACCCACCATTTTTCTCTTGAACACTTCCAACAACACATACGAATTCCACCCACCACCCCAATTTGTGAAACCGAATTCTCCCAAATCAAGTTCAACCTCTTATGAAAATTGCAAAGGCTCGGTAGATTTGATACCAACTATTTGAAGTTAGGATTATTTCAAAGGAAGGTAATAACCTCAAACTTTACTATAAATTTTAATGCATTTTATAGGTTTACATTATTATTTATTGTATTATTTTGTTTATTAAATTTGTATATATATATATTTTTAAAGATTAATCATATGATTATGAAATAGACAAATTAGGTTTTAGAAATTGTAATTTTGGAATTGAGTATAATTCTAGGGTTTATGGAACATGTAA
>JAJJMC010019832.1:1330559-1418568 GCA_023531435.1 Papaver californicum
TGTAATTTTGGAATTGAGTATAATTCTAGGGTTTATGGAACATGTAAATTGGGTATAAAAAATTGATGAGAATTTGTTGAATTGAATTTAAAATTGATTAAGTAGTTGGTTAATTTGAGTTGGGTTGTGGATAATTTATGATTAATTGATTTGATATGATTGTTTATGAAATTTGGGAACTTAATTATATTATTTTGCAAACTTATGAAATTGTCTATGAAAAGATCATAAAGGTTTATTGTTTAAGAGTTTGAGAGATAGATACCAAAAAAAACTAAATCAAACTCTCTTTTTTTTTTTTTTTTTTTTTCTTATTTAGCCGTAAAATTTTAACTCCATCTTTTCACTCTTCATCGAATGTTCTTCATTGTTGATTCTCAGAAAACTTCACGCAGATCCTGAAGATAAACATGAATAGAGTTACAAGATCGGGACGAATTGGTTTGAATCCAGCATCAACTGAATCTGGAAGTGGTGTAGTTGTTGATCCACAATTCGTTGTGGATTTGGTGAATGAAGAAGTTCAATCACCAGTGATTGATAACGAAATGTTTGTTATAAGGAATTGAGCAAATTTGTTGGTCAGGGTCTTGACCCGTTCGATTGACGTTGGGGAGTTGATGAGTCTTGAAAAATAAAAAGTAGTTCTACAAGTGCGTAGAGAGATAGCAAAACATGACGAACGAAGGTGTATGACGAGGAAGCCTGAATGTTTAGCACCATTTGACGGGGATGTTGATGAGAATGTTGGTCGCCCACATGAATGAATTATGGACTTTGTTATACCTTAATGTTTTTACCTTTTATATAAGAATTTGTCGTAGCGTTGTTGGTTATGGTGTTGAACCTTATTAGTACTTTTATTATGAATATGAATCTGGTCATGGAATGAAAGATATTTTAGAGGCTCATAAAGGTCTATTTACAGGCCAGGGCCATAAAGGGCTCTATGAAATCCTAACAACGTCATGGCATGCTCAATTATCTCTCTTAATTTAGCTTGAATGAGTTGTTTGTAGTTTTTTTTCCTTTTTTATTTAGGAGAAGAGTAGATAGGCGAAAAAAATGAGTGCTTGGTAGTTTTTTGTCATCTAAATTACTTAATTACGAAATTTAAAGTTCTCTGTAATTCAAGGAAAAGGTACATTGGAAGTTCATTAACATTTAAGATAACACTATTAATTCAAAACTAAAACTGAAAATAACACTATTAGTTCATAAATGTTGAAACTGAAAATGTCAATCTTAATAATAATGGAAATTTTAAGGTTTCAGGTATCCGAGAAACCTTTAAGGTTGGCTTCTCCTTCTCTGCAAAATTCCTGCCTTCCTAAGTTCGATGTACTCTTTTATTACGGCATCCAACCCGGAGACATCCATCATCATTATGCAAAACTCGTCGTCTGCTTCTTTTTTGCGTCAAGTTTTTCTTTCCTAGCTTGTTTTGCTTTAAACTTTGCCGAAGACTTAGCTAGTTTTGCTGTACACTCGGATTCTCTCTGCGCCATCTTCATTTTTATTTGTTTTGTATATTTGGTGTTGAAGTTTTGTTGCTCTTTAATCATTATTTCCATCATTTCCTGTTGGCCACTGGATTTTTCTCTTCCTGTTTTCTTCTGTTGTTTCGCCTCTTTTTTTCACGTATGACGGTTATATGTGTTAGGTATATCTCCTATTTCTTCGTCGCCACTGGAATTGTCTTGGCTTGTTTCCTGTCTTTCCCGGTCTTCCTCGCCGCTTTCAGAATCTTCCCCAGCTTGTGATGAATCGAAAACAACTTCGATCGTCGTGAATATTTTATATTTTCTAACATAATTGCGTAACACTCTTCATGCTTAAATATTTTGCCACCATTAGCATCCTTGAAAAGCTTCCTGACTTCTTCAATCTGTTATTTTTTTTTAAAGTTTAGTGGAGGATATACAATTCAAAACAATAATGTAAGCGTTAAAATTAAACGGGTACTTACCTTTGTTTCGGGGGCCCATCCAGTATGGTGCTCACGTTCCACTTCCGCCTCTTTTGCAGAGTAAAGTGCCATATCTTTACTTATTCCCTGAAATCGTTTCTGAATGGAGGTCCAAGTGCGACCCGGCGTTGTAGGTATGACTTATTTCATCCCATTTAATATGCGAGACCATAATCTTTCTTCTGATTGATCGGAACCAACACTACAATCTTGAGATATTGATAAATGAATTCTACACATCGTTACATCTTCAAATGTAGTAAAATTTGGACCTCGTGGTTTTGGTGCCATAATTCTAACCGATTTGGAAGACAAATATATGAAAAAGAACGAAGTTTTTCTCGTATACAAATGAAATAACAATGGGTTTAGTAGTATGAAAATGGATTAGTAGTATATGAAATACACAATCAACCAATCCATCCATTTATATGTATACCAAAATATAGCCGTTACAACGGTAAGAAATCAACGATAACAAATCTTAACGACTATCTCAACGGTTAGAATAGTAGGCATTCGCTTAGAATAACGCCCCACACACAGGCGCTCGATTAGCCGAACGCCCCACAATCAGGCGCTCTCTTAGGCGAACGCCTACAACAGGCGTTGTCTTAGGATGACGCCCAACACAGACGTTATTCCAGCCGAACGCTTGTTACCAGGCGTGCTTCTGGCGTTACGCTTGATTGGACGTCCTCTTGGATGAACGCCTGATGGGACGGAGTTTTGGTTCACGCCCGTCTGATGAGATGCACGTCTAGTTAAACGCCTGGCACCAGACGGAGACCCAGCGTTACACCTGGAATGAGACACACGACTAGGTTAACGCTCGACTATAATTGAGTTTGGTCTAGTTCTGGGATCATTTTTGATCCCAAACAGTAAAAATTCCGGACCATAACTCATATTTACTCGCCCCACTATGCTTGGATTTGGACGGACCAAAGATCAAATTTAGGTTTGGTCCATCTTTTACTCCCACCATTGGTGTGTCCTTTTGACGCGGTTAACTGAATATTACTTGCCATGTTGAAGCTTGATGCCTCAGTCACGCCAAGATAATACGTTGGTTTGAACTAGATCATCTAATGACTTGGTCATCAACAACTTAGTCAACAAAGTAAAAAGGTAGGTTATGCAATCTATTGAATATCTTGCAATTAGTATCAATTCCTACATTGGTATTATGTAAAAATGTAATTCCATCTGATATGAAATCTATCAGAGTGGTCTAAAAATTTAAAATTTTGCTTAAAGAAGTCGGAATCAACTACAAGAAGTAAGAGAAACAAAATCCCAAGTTTCAAAACAAGAAAATCTGGGTATATTGAAGTACTGATACATAAATAAGTCAATAAGAATAGTCTAACATGATGTGTATCTCTCTCCAATCTAGCTGAGGGCATCCAAAGCCATTTATCAAAAACAAACAAAACACTCTGTGCTGCTACAAAGAATAAGTTCTAAACCCTACTAACCATCTCTGTTTACATATATATGTATACGGTGATACTTATACTATCATACCCCTGTTCGTCGCTAAAATAGCGCAGCTTGAGACGTCGACCCATCTCCATTGAATTGAATACCCTCAAATACCTTGCAGCAATGGCTCCAACAGGCATCAGAATTCCCCAAGCAACAGCATTTAAAACTCCATGAACCTGAAAGTTCCGATCCCAATAAGCCAACATAGAAAAATTTTAGACTCATATCTTTCAAGTGAAGATTTCATGTGGTATTAAAACATGAGAAACTTATTTGGCTCCAAACCCAACTAATGACAGAAAAATAATGTTAGACAGTTCCTGCAATCTTGGTATGAGGCTTAGACAACACTATCCTTTCACACATGATTTCAAGGAGAGTTAAATTCATGGCTTTTTGACGATTATTCCTCAAAGGAAAACAATATCGAAGCAGATAAGACCGCTAATTCTAATGCAAAGCCACATACTGAATGTTTTCGAAACATAACACCTCATAAAAGTTAAGTAAAACGGAAATAAAATTTAGTTAAACAAACAAAAAAAACTTACGTTCTTGCGTTTCGTTCTTGAATCAACACCACCACCACCGGAAGACTGTTGTCCAGAGAGAAAATCCAAAGAACTGAAAGATTGTTTATTAGCCGGACCCATTTCATGTGCACCAGGACTACCATTACGAAGAGGACCTTCTTGCCAAACTTGATTTACAACAGTTGTTGTATTGCTTTGTAATTGTATAGTTGCAAAAATTGTCATTTCTCTATCCCGAAAGGTTGCGACTAAATCAGGAACTTCAAAAGATAATTTTCCTTGTGCCAGGGATGTTTGATACGTGTTCTCCGGGATTGGAGATTGTTGATATGCCTTGAATCATTTGTTTGCCGGAATACTACGGGGAGTCCGAGGGGCAGAGCCCCTCGGCGGCGGTCTCGCTGACCGGTCAGCGAGTCAGTGGTCCAGGGGCGACGCTCCCGGCTGGGGGGGCTAGGGGGGCAGCACCCCCCGCCTAAACGGTATACGTAATGTATTATAACTGGGATTGTTTTCCGCTTTCTAGTCGAATTAGGGTTTATCTCTTTGCCCTATATATAGGCATACGTTGTACCTAGAGTAAGTATCTTTGGTATTCTGCTCAGTAATAAAACTCTGGTTTCTCTGCCGTGGAGGTAGCTAACGTTATAGTTAGTGAACCACGTTAAATCCCTGTGTTCTTTATCTGTTTATCGTTCTCGTTTGATCTCTCGTTATAAAAAATTGGTATCTGAGCGAGGTTCGATTTCCGCCGAGAACGATGTCCGGATCCATGATGAAGATCGACAGGTTTACCGGGAGAAATAGTTTTAGTCTGTGGCAAATCAAGATGCGGGCTTTGTTGAAGCAACAAGGTCTTTGGTTGCCGTTAGCTTCAGATAAGAAGGGCGCAGATACATCCACCGCTGAGTATGCGACTATGGAAGAGAAGGCTCACTCTACGATTATGTTGTGTCTTGCGGACGACGTAATCACTGAAGTCGCAGATCAGGAAAAGGCCGCTGCTTTGTGGTTAAAGTTGGAAAGCCTCTACATGACGAAATCGCTGACCAACAAGTTGATGCTGAAGCAACGTCTCTTCAGTCTGCGCATGTCTGAAGGCACGCCTCTTAGAGATCACCTAGATCAAGTTAATACTATTCTGCTTGAATTGCGTAACATTGATGAGGTGGTGGAAGATGAGGATGCTGCCTTAATGTTGCTGGTGTCTCTGCCTCCGTCGTATGAGAATTTTAGAGAGTCTTTTATCCACGGAAAGGATACTATAACGCTCGAAGAGGTTAGGTCGTCTCTTCATACCAGGGAGATGCGACATAAGGCTGCTGGAACAGGTATAGAAAATCCGGCTTCCGGGTTGATGGCAAAGGGAAGAAAGGACGGTAAGAAGGGAAAGAAAAATTTCGGCTATAAATTACCAAATGACGTCTGTGCCATATGTAAGGAAAAAGGTCATTGGAAGAGGGAATGTCCTAAGAAGAAGAAGCAACAAGAACATAACTCTGGATCTGCAGCAGTAGCTCAATGTGGAAACACATCTGAGGGAGATTTTGTTCTGCTAACAGATGATTACACACATCAGTCTGATGTGTGGTTCCTTGACTCTGGGGCGTCCTACCATATATGTCCCAAAAGAGAGTTATTTACTACGTACAGCCGTGCAGATGGGGGCAGTGTCTCTATGGCAAACGGGTCTGTCTGCAAGGTGGTTGGAATCGGCTCAATCAGGTTTAGGACACATGATGGGAGGCTCTGCACATTGAAGGAAGTCAGGCATGTGCCACTCTTGACAAAGAATCTGATATCTTTGAGTCTGCTAGACAGCAAGGGTTTCAGTTTCAAAGGTGAAGGTGGAGGTTTGCATGTTTGCAAAGGTTCTGATGTGATTCTGAAGGGTGTCAAGCATGGAACTTTGTATGTATTACAGGGTTCAACAGTCACAGGTTCTGCAGTTGTTGCTTCAACTGAAATTCAGGGATCTGATATGACCAGATTATGGCATATGAGGCTTGCTCATATGAGCGAACGGGGAATGCAAATTCTTTCAAAGGAAGATCTTCTCGGGGGTCATAAGACCAAGAACCTTGAGTTCTGTGAGCATTGTGTGTTTGGGAAGCTACAGCGCAGCAAGTTTCCTAAGGCAGTTCATCGGACCAAAAGCACGCTGGACTATATCCATTCAGATTGCTGGGGTCCCTCTCGTGTTGAGTCTCTGGGCGGTCACAGGTATTTTCTGTCTATCATTGATGATTATTCCCGGATGACTTGGATATTCATGATGAAACATAAAAGTGAGGCGTTTAGTAAGTTCAAGGAGTGGAAGACTCTGTTAGAAAATCAGGTTGGGAAGAAGGTCAAGAGGCTGCGAACAGATAATGGTCTAGAATTTTGTTCATCTGAGTTTGATGATTTCTGCAAAGATCAGGGTATTGCTCGCCATCGCACAGTAAGGGCTACACCACAGCAGAATGGTGTAGCAGAAAGAATGAATCAGACGCTTTTAGCGAAAGCAAGGTGTATGCTTTCGAATGCAGGTCTTGCTAGACGGTTCTGGGCAGAAGCGGTTTCAACAGCTTGCTATCTTATCAATCGGAGCCCACACACAGGCATTGACTGCAAAACACCTTATGAGGTGTGGACTGGAAAAGCTGCAGATTATACAAAACTGAGGGTCTTTGGCTGTACTTCTTATTATCATGTAGCTGAAGGGAAGTTGGAGCCAAGAGCTAAGAAGGGAGTTTTCATGGGCTATGGTGCAGGTGTGAAAGGGTACAGGATCTGGTCTGACAATAAGATTATACTGAGCAGAAGTGTAGTTTTTGATGAAAATTCTATGCTGACATCCAGAGAGAAGGTCACTGATGCACCAGAAAATGAGGTTGGTGTTAAGGAGGTGGAGGTGCAATTCAGTCCAGAGGAGAATCAGGCACCTAAGTTGGTTGACGACCAACTACCACCATCAGTTACCGAAGAGCAAGATGCATATGAGTCTGAGAATGCACCACCAGAGGAAGTTGAACATCCGAGCATTGCTACAGACCGACCTAGAAGGGTTGGAATAAAACCTCCAGCGAGGTACAGGTTTGACGATTTGGTAGGTTATGCATTGCAGGTGGCCGAGGAGGTGGAGGATCACGAGCCGTCCACCTACAAGGCTGCAGTATCTGGAAACGAGTCAGCACAATGGCTTGCCGCAATGGTAGAAGAAATGGAGTCTCTTATCAAAAAATGGGACTTGGGAGCTTGTAAAACTTCCTGCTGATAGAAAGGTAATTACTTGCAAGTGGGTTTTCAGAAAGAAGGAAGGAATGTCAGCTGCAGAGGGTGTCAAGTATAAAGCACGAGTGGTTGCAAGAGGTTTCAATCAGAGAGAGGGAGTGGACTACAACGAGATTTTCTCACCAGTGGTCAGGCACACTTCCATCAGAGTGCTACTAGCCATAGTTGCACATCAGGATCTGGAACTTGAGCAACTAGATGTGAAGACAGCTTTCCTGCATGGAGAGTTGGAAGAAGAAATATACATGAGCCAGCCAGATGGATTCCAAGTTCCAGGTAAAGAAAATTACGTCTGCAAGCTAAAGAAGTCCTTATATGGGCTAAAACAGTCCCCCAGGCAGTGGTATAAACGATTTGATAGTTATATGGTGCATCTTGGCTATCACAGGAGTCCGTATGATTGTTGTGTGTACTACAATGATACGCAGAATTTTTCACGTATTTATCTAGTTCTATACGTTGATGATATGTTGATCGCTGCTCAGAATAAATCAGACATTCAGAAGCTGAAGGGGTCTCTTAGTGCTGAGTTTGAGATGAAAGATCTTGGTGCTGCTCGGAAAATTCTGGGAGTAGAAATCTATAGGGATAGGAAGAAGAGAAAGCTATTCCTATCACAGGAAGGGTACATCAAGAAGATTTTGAGCAGATTTGGAATGTCTTCAGCCAAGCCTATAGATACTCCAATGGCATCTAACAGCAAGTTGGGAATGTACACGGTTCAGACTTATAAGGAGAAAGAGTACATATCTCGAGTTCCATATGCTAGCGCAGTTGGAAGTTTGATGTATGCTATGGTCTGCACTCGACCAGACTTAGCATTTGCTGTTAGTATGGTCAGTCGGTTTATGGTTCAGCCTGGGAAGGAACATTGGCAAGCTGTTAAAAGGATTTTCAGGTATCTTAGAGGTACCTCAGATGTCGGTCTCTGTTATGGGAACGATACCCGATGTTTAGTGGCTGGTTTCTCAGATTCTGATTATGCTGGAGATGTGGAAAGTAGGAGATCTATGACTGGTTATGTGTTCACTCTTGGAGGTTCTGTTGTAAGCTGGAAGGCAACTCTACAACCTACGGTTACTTTGTCTACTACAGAGGCAGAGTATATGGCCTTGACATAAGCTGCAAAGGAGGGAATTTGGTTAAAGGGGCTGGTTAATGATCTAGGCTTACATCAGGATCAGGCTATAGTGTATTGTGACAGCTTGAGTGCAATATGCTTAACCAAAGATCAAGTCCATCATGAGAAGACAAAGCACATTGATGTCAGGTATCACTTTCTGAGAAATGAGAAGAGAATTGAAGTGAAGAAGGTAGGGACAGCTGATAACCCTGCTGACATGTTCACCAAGCCAGTTCCTGAGAGCAAGTTCCAACATTGTTTGGACTTGCTCAATATCACAAGTCAATAGTCTGAGCCCCTGTCTAGGGGCATCTGAGGCAGAGAAATGTTCTGGCACTGTCATGGTGCATCTGTTTCTGTTGCTGGGAGGATTCAAGTCAAGGTGGAGATTTGTTGATATGCCTTGAATCATTTGTTTGCCGGAATACTACGGGGAGTCCGAGGGGCAGAGCCCCTCGGCGGCGGTCTCCCTGACCGGTCAGCGAGTCAGTGGTCCAGGGGCGACGCCCCCGGCTGGGGGGGCTAGGGGGGCAGCGCCTCCCGCCTAAACGGTATACGTAATGTATTATAACTGGGATTGTTTTCCGCTTTCTAGTCGAATTAGGGTTTATCTCTTTGCCCTATATATAGGCATACGTTGTACCTAGAGTAAGTATCTTTGGTATTCTGCTCAGTAATAAAACTCTGGTTTCTCTGCCGTGGAGGTAGCTAACGTTATAGTTAGTGAACCACGTTAAATCCCTGTGTTCTTTATCTGTTTATCGTTCTCGTTTGATCTCTCGTTATAACAGAGATTTATAAGCAATCATTTGCCCATCTTTTAGAAAAGCAACAAGAGCTTGAGATCCTTGCATTCCTCTACCATTTGGATTAATAGCCCAAGCTATCCATCTCGTCGAATCGATATTGGTATGTCGATAACCGATGTTTACTCTTCTGGTTGCTGGGTCATATTTCCAGTGAATAAATGAATTCAAGACCGGTAAATCATTACAGGAAGTGAAATCAGTACTGACTCGATTCTCACTTCGAAAATTATGTGTTCTACAAGTTTGAGCTGAAATTGAGATGAATAAGGAAACAAAAAGAGTTAGAAACAAAACATGTCTAATATAATCAACCATGGTGAAACCCAAAACAGAGAAAGAATCTCAGAAAACTAGATATGTTCTGAATTTTTGAAGATCTATCTGTTCTGTAAATGATCTAACAAGGACGCCACTCAATTTGTATGAGAATTCAGAACTTTTTTGCTCTGTATCTGTGTAAGAACAGAGGAAGGTGAATGAAAGAAAAGAAAAGGGAAAATAAGGGTTTTAATACAAGGGGGCAGTTGAGGTTGTTGACTGGTTCGGACAAAGAAGGTTCGGAATTAAATCTAGTCATTGCTTTTACTTTGGAACATCAATTTGATATATTCTCTCTTTGGATTTTTGATTTGTGTGTGAACAAGAATAGATTGCCAAGTGATAACATTTCACTGGGGCCTAGAAATACTTTTGTTTTGATGTTTTTTTTCCTTTTTTTTTTTGATGTATAAGATTGTTAGGTGTAGCAAATGTTGATGTGTCTTTGTGTATTAAACATGTCCTTTTTTCTCACTTTCTGGAAGCTTTTAGGTCTGTATTTCACACCAACCCACACTTAGGTTTCCCACCTGTCTCTAAGAATTTTTGGTATTATCAACTTTTTTTAGTTAGAAAAACGGAATTTGGTGGACAAGGAGGAGGCATTGATTAGTAGCTACTCTATAGAAAATATCATGTTCAAAGCTTGATACTTGAAGCATTGCCTTGTTCAAAAATTGGTGATAAAGCACGGCCTAGAAGTCTTTAACTTTTTACTAATACAGGACTCCTTTATTGGTATGATGAAGTCTTCTTCGTAATCATATTATGCACCATTTGGTAATATCATAACAATAACTTAAAGGAAAGTTGCTCTACTCACATTGAGAAATCAGAGCTAGTTTTACTCGCTTCTGAACTTGAGGTAGTTAAAGAAGTATTACCTAGAAACTGTATACATTCAATGATTCAAACTAATAAAGACTCCCCTTAAAACCCTCGACCTCCCCCGTTAGTATGGTGAGTGTCAAGCATTACATGTTAATTAACGTTCCATTTGTTAACCCATTCATGATCAAAATTAGAGAAATTGTTGTTGGTTAAAGAGAAGGCCAGGTGAACAAGTCCAAGAAGAACAAAGCTTGTCAAAGTCACTGATAGTGAATGTTAATAATGTAAGTACGGTATTTGTTGGGTCCAGTACGGGGCTTGTGCAGGCCACAAGCTTATAGTCTTCTTCTTCAACCATTAATTAATCCCTTAAGACTGAATTTATATAAATCAAATTTGTTATTTTTCCAAAATAATATCTTTCAAGATTTTACTATTCGAATAAAATTCCCACTATGTTTGAAGTTGAACTTTTACTTTATGAAGGTACGTACAATCATAATGTTTGAACTTGTCAACTAAAATCAGTTTGCCTAATTGCTAGTACTTAAAAGAAAAACATTGATTACGGGTTTTTAATTACTTACGGTAGTCACACTTTACATACCACCAATTGAAATTGGAATCCTATGCTGCTGTATCTAAACTAAAGTGCAACTTAACTGCGTAATATCACGGGTATAAAGTATAAACTCCATGGAACTGGCAGGTCCACCAGCACAACGGTAGGTCATAGCATAGATACTGATTACCTAAAACTATTCCACCATACGAGCGACCTTTTTGGTGGAAATCTCTAATAGGCAGTTGTGAAGTTTTTGGCATGGAGCACACTTGGCCCCGACTTCCTCAAGATCTCAGAGGCACTTGCCCCCTAATTATCTTGTTTTTCTGTCGAACTGTCGTAGAAAAAGAATCCAAATGGAATAGACGGATAGTGTACCATTTATGGCGTGAAATAGACGGATAGTGTACCATTTATGGCGTGTTTAGTTGAAGGGAATGAAATTGTATTCCAAGAAAACTGATTTCGTTCCCATATTTAGTAAAGTGGATTTTTTTAACATAACCTTTTAACTAGGTTTAGAGTCTATCAAATAATAGATTGATTTTACATTTTGTGAAACTAAATAAAACTTGAATTATTCTCGTCTTAAACTTTCCAAGTATGTTGAATTGCTAACTAGGGTTCACATTTTACTGTAAATCTCATAGCATTGAAGGTTATGTGGTTTTAAGAACCAAAGAAATTAACGTAGCACAAATACTTATTGCACCGGTGTTAGGAAAAAACCTAGACAATATCATTTTATAAATATTAAGAGGTCTAACATTTGTTTTTATCTCAGACTTTTGATGAAAAACTTCGTATTTTCCCCTAAATTCTCTGTGTGTGGGCCTAATAGGCATCATAAGGAGACTTGCAATTGACTGAGTGGATGAGTCTCAATTTGAAATAGTTAGTGAAATTTAAATAAAATAAGTTATAATAAAATCCAATTTCTCTTCTAAAGCATAGCCTTTAAACATGTTTTATCGAACTCCTTATAAATATAGTAAGCATATTGCTTGGTTGAAATAACCGGGAGGAAATCCCTTTTAGAGCTAACTATACTATGATGCTAACTATTCGATCAAACTAAAAAATTTAAAAGCCTATCTTTTAATAAAAGAGAAGCTAAACCTGTTCTAAGAATTGTTCAAAGAGCAATTTTGAAAGATAGATAAATTAGGTTTCCCAAAGAATATATACGTTTGGAATAATCATATGGAAGGAGGTATTAATATTCAAAAAGACTAGGTAGGCCATTAGATGTTAGAAATTTAGTAGCATGAAGGCGTGTTGAACATTTTTCTTAAAACGTTTTTCGCTCCCACTCACTAAGAGTTTGTCAACGCAAACCGTTTCCTAGGATACAATTAATCGGCGAATCACCCTTGAACTCTAATTAGTATTGTATTACTCATTTAAGAAAGAGTGAGAAAAGTTTAAATGCAGTGTTCTTCAGGTATTACTTAAACCTTTTTTTTATAGATATCAACGAGACATAAACATGCCTCTTCAAAAATTATGCAAAAAGGCATCAGTATACCCAGTAAATGTAGTCAGTTAATATATTTGAAATCCAATTTCGAAATTGAAAGGTTCCTATAGTTAACTTATGCCTCTTCAATCCAAAAACAATTACATACTGTTTATTTCCCTTATTTCTTGTCGGTTATATCATTAACCCAACATATGTTTAATTAATAAACTTTATTTGAATATTAATCAGATATGTAACATTCCCACTATTAAATATATACAAGTACAAACGAGTAATGTGATGCCTCTATGCATAAACAAGAGCGTCAGCGAGATTAAACTTTACTTAGTGTAAATATTTCAAAGTTATGTCGAAGGTGGTAGTGGCTTGGATTTAAACCAACTATTCATATGTGACATAGACAAAAATACGACATCTATAGAAACATCAATACCTATAATAAGTTTGATTGTCACTTAACACTAATATGGCCTAGTGCTTGCCTGGTTTTATGAGCAATCTAAGAGAAACCACACTTTTATGAGAAGCCACACCACTTTTATACTCACATAGTTGAAACCTTTTCAGTATTCATGTTATTCTGAAAAAAATTTCACAAAGAACTAGACTTTATTAAGAACTAATAATCAATCTTTATTCATAATGGTACATTTTTTTTACAATGGAGATTCAATGTTAAGTGTTAAAACTAATTGTTCATCAACAACTTGTTTTACCCATTAAACAAATAAACCAGTCATTTCCTAATTGTTGGGCGGGTTACCATTATCGGTGACTAGATTATCTGAGGTTTCAATCCCATACGATAATATTCATTCACTGAGTGAATTCTCGAAATATTAAGTCCTTAATAAAAGGACAAGCTAAACTGGTCCGACTTCATCTATTAGATTCAAAATATAATGATAGCGACATCACAATACTATGATCTCTTTCATAGATTAATAATTCCAAATTCAAGAGTCTTGGATTCAAGAAATCTCTTAATCAAAGAAATCACATTTATCTTTGAAATTTCATTACTTTTGACATTTAACCAGGCTCCTCACGGTGTTACCTGTAACAGTCTATTTCAAATGCACCACTTTACTAAAAAGATACAAATAATATCATGCACGATGTTGTGAGAGTATATAATAAAAAATAATAATAAAAAAAAGGAATTCATTACCCCCATAATTTCATTATTTAGGAAAAGAATAAATGGAATTCTTATCACTTTAAAGTTCCAGTATATGACAATATTAGAAAAAGCAAAGCTTACAAATATAATCCTTGAAGGCACACAATGTTGCTACTTAATTACTCCTTGAATTCATGACTGATCTTAACTTGTATAATTTTGAAATTTCGGTTTTTCACGTCTTAAGCTTTTGGATTTTGAAATAAATGCACGTTGAATGGAAAGTTCCATATCAAGAAATATTTAACATGTATTTGAATCTAATATATTATTGTCCATATTTATTCCTTTGATACTCAAGGCTAGATCCTATTAATATTATTGAGATATATTTTCTTTACTATCTTAGTATCGGAAATTGATGTGCTTATATTTCCAAGAATATTGCACATAACTAGTTGACTAATTTAACAAAGTACATGATTTGCAACTATCCAATATTGGTTGTCATACTAGTAGAATATCTCAAATGTTAATGTTTGGAAAATATTATTGATGATATATTTTGGAAACAATATTTTATATTTATTGCAATGAGTTATGCATGTTAATATAATCATATAATATCAAGATCTTTGCTAAAATCGAAATGACATTTATTGGATATATTTTGATTTTTGGTTTTCGATTTTGGTAGATCTTGTTTCCAAACAAGACTCTGTCATAACAATAAAAATAATAGAAATTTGTATTCTTACAAACTCATTTAGGAACACATATGAGTTGTGTGGTAGTTGATTCAATAGTGAAGAGTAAGTCTGGGTCGTTTCGGACAAAAAAACGATTAACAATTTCAAAAACTTCTTTGGGATCAAGAAGCTTTATTAATACCGTTGGAGGGAAACTAAGAATCACACTTTAGCTTCTTTGTATATTACTTGTAACCGAACTAACACATAATTATCTGGTAAATAAGTTTTTACTTATTCTATGGTCATTCTCTTATGATATAAGGTCACTTAAGACTTTGAACATTTGACTATTGAAAGTTCTAGTGATTTAGAATATGTTAATAGAAATATTATTTTGCCAACATTAACAGACTTCTATGTGTATGACAAATCATTATTGGAATCAAATGCAGGTTGCTACTATTGAAGATTAGGAAGATTAAAAGCTTGAAGTTCTTTCGTGTTTCTTATCTTGACGTGATTATCTGCTTGTCTTGATTGTATGGGATAAACAAGTAGTTTATCTTTGATAAATGTAATTCTTGTAGATTGACAAGTTGGTCAAGATTGGTTATTTCGGTAATCGTGATCTCGATTGATCTTGATCAAGGAGTTTCAGATTTGGTAAATAATTGGATTACAGATCTAAACGGAAGATCCTTGTCTCTGAATTAATCATTTGATATCTTTGATATTGTGATTGGTAGTGAGTGGTTAGCAGATAATTTGGTTCCTTATTGTTTGTAAGATGTCATAAAGGAATTGAGTTGCATAAGTCTTCATGGAGGTGAAACAACACTTGGCAGTGGGTTCTGTTAGGTGATTCACGTGCGTAGGACAGATTGGTTGTAGGCACATGGATATTGAGGAAACTGAGTAACTAGAGATAGTTTATTAGGTCTCAACGCTCTCAACTACATGGGGTTGCTGGTAGACATTTGTGTAGCGGCTTAATTCTGAAAGTATTCAAAACTGGACTAGGTCCCAGAATTTTTCTACCAAGCATTTTGCCTCGTTAACAAAACCTGTGTCGTGTGATAAACTACTTTATCTTCTCGTATTATGATTGTCGTAGTTACAATTAAAGTAAATACACCTATACGTTGACAACATCTTGGGTCGATTCCATAATCTATTCCTTAATTGGATTTGTAGATTATATTCCAGATCACCTTGCTGAATTAATTTTTAATCTTTATAAGATTAAAAATATTGTATAAGGTGTGTTTGATATAAATTATTACAGAAGTATTGTATAAGGTGTATAAAATATTGTATAATGTGTGTATGATATAACTTATTGCATAAGTAGTGGTGGTGTAATCGGTATCCTCGTCTTTTCAATAGGTTTTTAGTTGACACCCATACCCAAACCCAGGGTTATACCTTGGATTCCTAGAATTCTAATATTGCGGGGAGTTCAACTCTTTAGTTTCTCTAACGGGAAACTAAAAATTTCATTCTCAAATGAAAATATGCTAGTGATCCCTAGTTACCTTTTGGTACCATAAAAATTCTCAGTGAACCGTCAAAATAAATCCCCCTAAAACCGCATCCTTGTATTTTATGATGGGTCTCATAATTTTCATATGAGACCTGTTATTCCCAAAATAATTCATCATTGCTAACTTCTATTAGGGCTTCATCATGGAGAGTTTTTTTTTTTTAAGGTTAACGGGAAACTGCTGGGAGTGGTATGTTAAGAACAAATATTTTTTTTTTAAAAAAAATCTTATTTTCTCTGGTTTTTTTTAACCCACTATTTTGTTTCATCCTTTTTGCTATATCACTAATAATTTTAACTAAGACTTATTTTTACTACTAGATGACCGCACGTATAGAGAGGCTGATCGAAAATTTGAAAAAATTTGATTGAAATTAATTTTACCTATTATCTTTTATTCTGCGTCAGAAAAAAGTAAAATATATCCGTTGTTGACTGTTTTTGTTTACACCACATAATTTCAATTTTGTTTTAATTTGATACAGTTGAAAGTGAAATTGTTCGATTTTATTTAGTTAGATGGAGGTTAAATATAACTTGGGACCCTAACTCTTTGATTATGAAATCAATTTCGAAAAAAGATAATCAATTTCGAACCAATTTGATCGAATTGAATTAAATTGAATGAAACTGATGCAAATTTGATTAGACCACGGTTTTTTCAAGGTTTTTAAGTCAAAATAATTGACGACCAATTCGAGTTTCGATCGATTTAATGGTGTTTGATAATAGTTGGGGGTTATAATCCTATGATTATCAAATCAATTTTGGAAAAAAAAAACGATCGATTCCTATTCAATTGAATCAATTAAAAATCAAAAAAAGAAAAAGTTGCCTCCAATTACATTTGAGCTCCTATGATTACCACATATAAGGGCTTCTTTCGGTCGTCCAATGATTGGAATCCGTTAATCTCATGTGAAAACACCAAATCAGAACAAAAGAAGCACACTAAAAATTTCAACTAGAAACTTTTTAGATGATTCTTATATGACCGGAAGGTTTAAAGTTTTGCTCGGCTTTTATTGTTGTCTTATTGCATTTTGCATGATCTTATGATGCGTCCTCGATGGCTAGGCACAGTGGCCAACGTTGCTCATCAGGTACCAATTTACTTAGGGTGTGCCAATCCAATGTAAAGATCTTATATAGATTTTGGTACATTCTCAGACAACTTGGTACCCATTAGCAACCATGCCAACAACAAGCAACCTAGGGATTTAAGCATCTCGTGGCCTTTACCTTATATTTCCATGCAGTCGGAGTGTTTACCTAGTGGCAAGGGTATCTCTTGCTTTGGAATACAAGGGCCGCAGATAATAACGGTTACCTCCTTTTTCTTTTGCAATTCTCTTTATTCTACGCAGGTACGCTTTTATATTGGGCATATATGCTTAATATCGGTGGGATCATGTCTTGATTTTATTTTCATAGACTGCATATTTTGCAAATTTGTGTGCTTATGTTGATGGGAACTACACAAAGACTCTTCAACACTATTGCGAACCTTCTTACCGTCTAACAGTCTTTTAAGAAACATTTCTCGGTCCAATACTTAACTTGAGATAGTGACATTCGTATTTTCACTTTGTTCGCTTTCGTAAAACTTTGATTTTGAAATTTCTTGTACATGAATATTACTATACGTATGTGAATTGCATTAAATTGACCTGCAGAAATCTGTGAAAATTAAATCTAATACTATAACATTTTTCTAGTAAACTCTACGCCATCATAATAAAAATGTAAAAGCAAATGACGAATGCAATCAAATTACAGATCCTCGCATAATAAGCTGAATTTGATTACGATTGAGACTCTCTACACAATATTATTCCTACATAGAAAAAACTGACTTAGGAGTTGGTAAGAAATCACTGCAGTTAATGCAATTTCCTATCTATACTAGTCTTTGGTCATTCGCATCTATTTTTAGGAAAGGTTAATGCAGTTTCTCATCTATTCCAATGTCAATCAAAACGAAATCTTCCACAACAACCACAAAATACAGCGTTTAACTCTACTGTGCCATGGGTTCATATGATATGAACGCGATCTATTTCATTACTTCAATTAATCTGCATTTGAATCTAAAATTTTAGAATTTTTGTGTATGATCAATCCAAAACTTAGGATTGCAAAAAAAAAAAACATAAATCATTATATCGGTTAAACAAATTAAGGGTGTTTCATGAGGATCAACCGCCGCGTGCCAAGAACGATTAATTTAATAAAAAGTTATTACCTTCCCCGCCTATTCTTTTTTTATCTAAATTATATATTTCACTTTTGACGGCATGATAATCGATTTTTGTACTCCTAATTGATCATTTTAAGTCAAATGTTGCGTTCTCATATCCGAAATCTTTAATCCATTTTTATTCTTGTACAAACTACAGATTGATTTATGGGTTACGCAGAGTAATCTAACTCCACATCAGTTCGGCCCGTGGAAAATCAGCCATTAGACTCATCATAGATTGGCATATCTTGTCAATTGTCAAACTCTCGAAAGTCTCCTCGCATTGCATCTACCCGCCGACAAAACCCAAAGGAACTAGTAATACTACTGCTACTCATTTGATGTTAAGAAACAAGATTGTTTGGCAAATATATTTGCCATGGGAATCGGGGGTAATGGAGTTGTGATGCAGGAACAATGTGACTGTAAGAAAGGTATTTATATCTCGTAAAGATAACCGACCTCTGTAACTAATAGGTGAACAACACCATCTAGCAGAAACATAACGAAAAAGACTCATTAAATCTAACAGACAGGATAGTTGTAAACAGCTAACAAGTACAGGCTGGAAAGACACTTGTCAGAGAACTGTTGGTAAGAAGATTCACATCAACGCATGAGTCAGCATGAGCTCTTATTGTGACCAAGGGCAACTTCAAATAAATGGCGTACCTTGTGCACTTCTGAAGAAAACATTAGGTAACGCCATAACGGCAAGAGTTTTAAAAAGCTTATGAAGTGTAGAAAGTTGTGGAATTGCCATTGGTTTAGGTCCGAATTGGTCATGATGCATTAGAACTAGGTGGTGGTGTCAGCTGAAATAGGTCCCATTCAAGGTCACTTTCGTTCTCACAAGTGCTCAGAAACTACTGCTTTCTGAAGCAGGCATATAGGGTAGCAAGTACAAATTCAAAGATAGAGTTGCCATTGTACTCTTTTGGTTGATGCTTTCAAACTAAAGAGTGTAATGACAATGGAACTCAGTTGGTCATATTTATGTATTGCCATCAGAGTTCAAGAGGAAGAAGTCAAAGAACAAATAATCAATCTGATTAGAATTAAAAGTGAATCTCATTAGAAGTAAAAAATGTAGAGCAACTACCCCACCCTCAATTAGGAGATAATGACAAACAAAAACCATCTGAATTATGTACTACACTTGTGGTTGACCCAAGTAGGGTCTGACAATATCCCGACCATTGTACATATTATAGTATTTTATACTCTTCCTGACCACAACAAAATGTCGGTTTGAGTATCTTAGTAACGTTCTTGATATGCAGGTTGAAATGCAGTTCTCCATGACTGGTCATCCTCGGGTACATCGTTTGAGTTACTATTGCTATTTGTGGCTCTATATTCCTCTTCCTTCCAGTACATAGGCTGCAATGCAGATTCTGGTAATCGGCTCTCTGCCAGATATTGTTTCATGGTTACCATCTCCATTGCGTGTTTTCTCTTCTGCTTCTCCAATTGTTTCCTTATTTTCTCATTATCTTTTTTAGCACTCATATAATTTCCCTGATGAAACATAGAAATGAGATCAATGATAAGAAACAACACTAAGATTAATATTATAGATAAATAGCACTAAGGTGAGGGTTTCCTTAGAATTCAAATTGTGAGAGTGTATAACCCTACCTCAGTAACTGAAACAGCTTCTTCTGCTTCTCTCAAACGCACGAGAAGCTCCCCAGCAGCATGAACAGCTTCGGCTGTGTCTCTTAGTTGAATCTTTAGACGATTGTTCTCCTTTCTCAGATGTTCCCTTTCCCTTTCTCTCTCTACTCTCAAGGCTGAAAGCTCTGTGGCAAGGGACTTGAGGAAACGTGAATTACTCTTCCCTTTTCCTCCTGCCTTGGCAGCAGCTCTTTTCACCTCTGCAATCCCTTCCATGATCCTTCGGTTTCTTTCAAGTGATTCATTATGCTTCTCTTGCAGCTCAACATAGTGTTCAACCATTCTTGCATGCCCAAGAACAGCCCTATGTAATGTTTCATCCAATTCTTCCGTAACTTTCTTCTCTAATCTCAAATCCGTTTCCACTTTCTCTGAATGTTGGCGTTGTAATTCAATAGAAATTCTCAATTCATCAGTTAAACAAATCCACTCACTCTCCATCTTTGTCCAGTTTTGCCTTTCCTTTTCAATTACCTCGTCAATCTTTTCTTGAAAAAGAGATTTATCATCACTTTTTCTCGATAAAATTGATTGTGACAAGTCTGAAGGAACATCATTGTAAGACTGCAACCTGTTTTTCAAACCTTCAATTTCCTTGAGAAGTTCTTCTCTCTCACTCGCATCAAAAGACATTTTTTTGCTCTCATAATCCGTCATCTCCAGAAGGTTCTCAGAATAGTCATGACTTGTTACTGAACTCTGTCCTTGCTCCTCGTATTTCTTGACCTACACAGATATCATGTCAACAATGAGAAAAGGCAAGTGGGTCTAAATAGATATTAAACGGTGATACATTAGATGATACAAATACAATTAGAAATTCTGTTACCAGGAGATCGAGCTGCTCAATTTTTGCAACTTGTTCTGCACACACATTTTTGATCTCCTCCTCTCTCTTGAGTGCTTCAGCTAAGGCTATTTGCATGTCCTGAATACAGCAACAAGAATGTTGTTAGCAAATCCGAAGAAAAAGTAAATAAGCTCTTCATTTTGTTAAAAGAGGACGTCGAAATTATCCTTACTTTAGATGCCCGGTCCACAGTTTCTTTGGCAGTCCCTGCTCCACCACCCGGTACTATCCATTTGTTAAAGCTGTCCTCCACTTGTTCAGAGTCATTAACTCCTGGCTGTTTGCAAGCTGCACAAATGAAAGATCCACCTGATCCATCTTCTGGTAATGTTTGGAGACCAGCAACAGATTTTTCATTTTCTTGGCATGGTTTCAATGCTAAATGATCAAAGGATAAAGCAACTGAGGATTTGATTGAAACTGAACTCCTTTGATGGTGGTCAATAATCTGCAAACCTCTGTGGAGGCTTGCAGCCAAGGACTCCGTGGCACCTGAGAATATAGTGCTTGCACGCAAGGAAGCACGAATTTGATCACTTCGTTTAACTGACTGACGCAAAACCTCCTGTTTGAGATTGCAACTCTCAGAAACTAGGTTTTGACTCGCCAAATTATTTAATGAGGCTGATGTACTTCTCTTCTGGGTATTTTCAAATTTCGGTGATTCTGAGAAGGTTGGTTCTTGAAGGACTGAAACCTGTCGCAGCGGGATGACCGAAAGACTAGCTCTGGTGAGATTAGCTATATTCTCTTTGGGGGCTACAGAACAACCATTTTCGTTTAAAGGTTTGATGGGTTCCTTATCAAGTTCTTCGAAACCGGTGTCATCAATTTTACTTTCATCACTAGTTAAATCTGTATCTGAACTATCTTCATAGGACGAAAAGAAACTTTCTTCCTTATCGACGGATAGGTTTGTTGGGTTTTCTCCACAGGAACTTTGCAAGTTCTCTAATTGGACTTTTAGATCATTTACATCTTCTTCATCGACATTAATTTCTTCCTCTGAATCATTATCTACACGGGGTAGGATCAATGAGCGATTGAGACTTAACCTCAGTTGGTTTAAGCTTTCACGGGCACTTTTTCCTCTGTAATACTCAGAATTCTTTCCCATCAAGTTGTACCCAACTGACTTTGCTCTAATAAGTTCTTCCTGCAGCAAGCAAGAAGGTACCGCTAATTAGATTAGAATAGAGAACCAAAATACCGTTAGCTGGATACATAAGTCATGAAAGTTAATAATATATACTTTCAATAGACGAATCTGATCACTGAGACCATTAACATCATCCTCCGAAATCTCATTTATTTGTGGCTCATTTTGAATGGATTTTGCACGCTGACCAAACCTTAGCGTGCTCAGAGTTTCACCTTTGCATCTGCATTGAGAAAATCAGCCAACAGCTTCAAGAAACAGAACACTCGA
The DNA here is from genome assembly GCA_023531435.1 of Papaver californicum. NCBI lineage: Eukaryota > Viridiplantae > Streptophyta > Magnoliopsida > Ranunculales > Papaveraceae > Papaver > Papaver californicum. The sequence continues at coordinate 1,352,517 of JAJJMC010019832.1, forward strand.
GTTAAAAAAGAAAACTGATTCAAGCCTCAGGAGTAGTTAAACTTCCATTTACCTGTCATGAGGAGAAACAGTGCAGAGGACTGAGAGTTTTGCATTTCCCCCAAATGATTCCCGAAGTAAATGTGTTAAACATGAACTTCTATAAGGGACATCACTAGGCTTTTCAGGCTGAGGACTTTCAGCAAGAGTATTAACCAAGCGCCTGCAAACATAATAACAGAAGGATTACTATGAGAGCCATGGTCATATAACCAAGTGAATGGTGAGCTGATCAGAATTTAATATGATATTAGAAAAGTGATGAGTCATACCCGAGCTGTGCCAGAGATTTTCTCACATTCCTGACCTCCTTTATGGATGCATCCTCAAGTTTATTTCTGTCTGATCCAGCAAGGTCAACCAGACTAATTCTGCTGGTCTTTGAACTACTAATGCATTTTGAAGAGGTTACCTGCATTGGGGTCACAAAGCATATCAGTAGAAATAGATAAGAAACCAAAATGGGATATTAAGGAAATCACAAAATTTTGTTGAAGAGGTACCCATGGTACATTCATGTTTACAGTTTATTTAGGCAAGAATTAGAAGCTAAAGCCTTACCTTGCACCACGATTCAACAACACATGTGAAAACGACATGAGAGCGAGAGCTCTTGGAGTTTATACTGGTTGCACCGACCTTTCTATTGGAAAGTCCCTGCAAACATGATTCTAAGATGAATAAACGTATCCAAAAATGAAGAAAAAACAGCATTTGAAAATACGCAATACATGAAAATATCCTACCTTAATTAAAATTTGCGTTACATCATCATAACTAGTTACAGACTGTTCAGTTAGATTTTCAACATAGAATCCATTTTTCGCATCATCTCTTATCTGAAAGCAGAATAAAAATTAAAATGAGAATTGCCACGAAAAAGAAAAAGAGAACCAAGACCTTCAAAAGGAAAGCTTAAGAGAGTGACTAATTCGTCAAAAATACCCACCTTAAGGTTTCGCTGTGTGGGATCAAGTAAATCACCTATCTTCTCGTTATATATCTGTAACAACAACAAAATGTTATGAACTTATAAACCACAGAGTAATATATGAAGCTAAACTATTACTTCATTGTGGCGGAAAAACAAGAAGAAGAAGCTTACTTCCAGAAACGAACATCGACACTGATAATTAACCTGCTTCTTTCCAGAGTTTTCTTGTTCCTAACGAATATAAGAAACAAATCAGAACACCCAACATTTTGATAAGCAAAATTCAACTTAAATCTTAAAACAAAAATGAGAGAAAAGCAAGCCTACTCTTTGAATCTCTGAGAATAGCATCTGGAAGATTCGAGGAACAATGCCCTGGTTACTACTTGGTGAGTGACCTTCAACCATAGCGCTCGGAGGACCCCACATTGTATAAGTTTTTCCACTACCCGTCTTTGTAACCGACATAAAAAGAAATAATTAGACATATAACATCAAAATTCAAACCCTAAGCAAAATCTTAAGAATCCAAATGAGGAAGTAAAAGATAGTAAAATTACAACTTTCTAATACCTGTCCATAGGATAAGACTGTAGTGTTATAACCAGCCAAGGAATCCTTTACTACTGGAACCCCCACCAATTGGAAGATGTCTTCCTGAGATATACAAATCAGCCGAAATCAAGTTATGTTTGCCCTAATTTATCAACCAAGCAAAATGTATTTTACAGAAAATAAAGTCCATAATTTCTAGATGAAGGAAATCAGGGAAAACCACATAAACCACAGAATCAAATGCAAGCATATACAAATCAGGCAAAATAAAGCAAATATAGTTGGTACCTAATTTTCTCTCAAAATTAGGGCATACCTGTTTCGATGTCGAATCAACAACAGAATCAAAATTAAACATGCGATCTTCAACAGAAATTGAAGTAGGGCTAACTTTACGAACAGTCGGTAGATCTCTCTCTCGCCAGCTAACAGGTCTGATTCTTGTAATAATCTAGAAAAAAAAACACAGAATCAAATCAACCAAAAATTTAAGTCAGAATAAGCCAAAATGAAAGATATAAATATGAATTTGAAAATGATTTTACCTTAACTGATGGATCATGAGGAAGAGTAGCTGATTTATCAACTTGTTGATCTAAAACTAAGACGTCTCTCTGAAAACTAACTGATTTCAGTGGTGATTTTTTTGTAATTGGAGAAGAAATGTAATCATTATCTAACTGAACATTTGAATCTAAAGGAGGAGTATTTTCAGTATCAATCGATTTGATTAATTTCATCTTCGGTGACATATTTGCCGAAGAAGATCTAGGTAGTAATTTGCGGATCGATTGTGTTAAAATTCCTCCAGGTAGTTTGTTTTCAGAGATTTCTAACAATGGTGCCATGATTTTCTCAGATCTAAAGTTTACTGAGACAAAAACAGGGAGAGGGAGAGAGATTTGAAAAGAGGAGAAGAGGGAAAATGGAGAGGCGTTTTTTTTTTTTTTGTTGGTTGGGAAACAAACCGTTAGAATTCTCTAAAGGGGGGGACTCATTAACATAGTGTTTGAAATAGTTGTAAATGACTAGATTATCCTCGATCTTAGTTAGTATAATTGAGAGGTGATGAGTGGGGGCTATTTGGTCTGTCAGTAAAATATAAAATATATCCGTTGGAGATTTAGACTTTGGTCTTAAAATTTTCTTTATTATTTCGTTTGAGTTTTGCTGATTTTTTTATTTCTTCTTCTGGAGTAAATGTATGAACCGTCCTTTAAGGGATCGAGATCTCGATAAAAAAACTCGTATACAGTCGTACATATGCGTATCTGCTGGGAACGGTAAAACTGGCTAGGACCCTGTATAACTAGACGTATCCGTGAAAAGTACGTGGCACAATTAAGGTTCAAAAATACCGCATACACATGGATTGTTGGCCCATGAGTCTCGTGCTAAGGAAACCAAAGAAAAAAAATGCTAAATTTTAAATAGAAAACTTTTTATATAAAAGAGAGTTAAACACCAAGATAACCATTTTTGATGTACTAAAACTTCACCTATATTATCATTTGTAAAAAAATCATTTGAAAAAGAAAAAAAATAAAAATAAAAAATTTATTTTCATTTATAATATTTAAGTTTAGTTTTTATTAATTTTTAAAATGTTATTTTTATCCTTTCATTTCTATCATCAGGTTTTTTTTTTTTTTTCTTTCTTCCTTCTTCTGCCTCCTCGTCCTCCCCACCACCATCAGCACCAGCAACAGTAGCTTCGTCGCCATCAAACCGGTGAGAAAAGATAGATCGACAGCAAAAACACCTTTGTCTCCTCCACTAATACCTTCTTTTATTTTTATTTTACTTTTATGTTCATCAAAAGTAGCTCTGCCACCTATATCCGCCACTAACAACACCTCTGTCTCCTCCACCAACACCACCAACACCTTCTTCTCTTTCTATGTCCTGATTTTACAAAAACAACACCTCCTTCTCCTTACTTTTCTCCCCCACCACTACACGTCCAGATCCGCCACCAACAATACCTCCTTCTCCTCCTTCTATCCTCTATAAACATCACAAACACCTCCAGATCATCATCGTCGAAAATCATCATAAAAAAAATAACGATACATCATCATTGTCGAAATTAGGGTTTTGTGTTGGTGAAATGTCAGAAAAATGATGAAACCAAATTTGGTTTCATCAAATTTTTACAAAAACTAAACAACGTTAAAACCACTATTTGTATTGGTGAAGTATCAAAAAAATGATGAAACTAAATTTGGTTTCATCAAATTTTACAAAAACTAAACGACGTTGAAACCACTGTTTGTGTTGGTGAAAACCATAAGTTTTTGTGAAATAAAATTTGGTTTCATCTGATTTTTGCCTATTTTTTTATCGTGAAACCAAAGTTTTAGTGGTGAAACAATACGTTTATGTTGAAACCGAATTTGGTTTCAACTAATTTGTTCCTAGTTTATTCAGTTTGGTGCATTTGGCTTCTTCGTTGAAGTTGTGTTGGTGAAATGACAATTTTATGTTGAAACCAAATTTGGTTTCATCATTTTTCTGCCTAATTTTTATCGTTGAAACCAATGTTTTAGTAATATGGTAAGTTTTTGATAGTGGTATTGCTGGTTTGTGGTGGTGGTGTTGATGATAGTGCTGGTCAGTAGTGGTGTTTGCTGGTTCATGGTGGTGGGATAATGCTGCCATGCTGTGTTGGTGTTGGTGGTGGAAGTGGTGTTGGTTGGTGGTGGTGGTTGGTGTTGGTTCTGGTTTTTGTTGCTGCTGGTGGTGGTGCTCGTTGGTGGTGGACCTGGTGGTTTTTAGTGGTGCTCGTTGGTGTTGGTGTTGGTGGTGAAAGTGGTGTTGGTTGTTGGTGTTGGATGTGGTGTTGGTTCTGGTTTCCGTTGCTGCTGGTGGTGGTTGGTGGTGGACCTGGTGGTTATTAGTGGTGCTCGTTGGTGATGATGTTAGTTGGTGGTTGGTGGTGGTGGTGTTGCTGGATGGTGGTGGTTGGTGTTGGTTGGTGGTGGTGAGTTGGTGCTGGTAGTGTTGGTGGTGAAAGAGAATAGAAATTAAGAGTGGGGTTGGTTTTTTTTTTGTTGGGTTGAATTAATCTAAAGGGTAGTTTAGATAGATTTTTTCAAATGGGGTTTTCGTTTCATTTTGTTTTGACTGGAGTTTGGTGGTAGGTTTGTATTAGTGGGGTTATAACCCATGGACTAAACTTTTTAAGTAGAAATAAATAGGAGAAAGAGAAAACAAATCTTATTAAGAGGAATCAGTTACATTACATTATATAGTTATAATATTCTTTATATATACAGTAGGGGAAAACCCTAACTAGCTAATTGGGATGCCCATGGACGGGTCTAAAACTCTACAACACTCTCCCTTGTGCGGTCCAACGATATTGTCTTCATGTGTAGTCCTTCACATATACTGCTTCACATGTACTCCCTCCGTTTCTAAATAATAAGCTTGTTTGGTTTAGAAGAAAAAAATAAGAAAAGCAATCATATATTTGAACTATTTTTCTAAATGTTTTTTCCTTATTTGTCCTTGGGAAAGAAGTGGTCCCTTTGTGTTTAAATAATAAAAATAGGAGATAGAAGTGGTCTATATGTGGGAAAAGTAGTAATTTTATAATATTTGACTTTCTATTTATGGAAACAAGCCTATCTTTTTGACAAACCAAAATATAGTAACCTTGCGTATCATTTTGAAACGGAGGGAGTAGTTTTCTTTTCGATGACCAATGTGTCTAAGTCAATTGCTTCATTAAAACCTCGCCAGGAAAATCCAGAGGGATAAAACCTGAACTAAGAAAACATGGTACAATATTAAGAAAATTTAAAATATATTTGGACTCACATACGTTGCCTCGTTAAAACCTTGACAGGGGAAAAATCCATTTGGACAAAACCTTGACGAATAGACAAAGAGTACAACGTGATAAGTCTAGAATGATGCCTTTGTTGAATAACCATACATGTTACATGGGTGATTAATAAAAACCCAGTGTTGAAACACAATAGTAATATCAATACTACTAGTTGACTTGTGTTGAAAACTGTGGTGATACAATTCTTGCTCATTTCTGAAAGTTGTTTCACTTGTCATATTATCGTGATTCATTTATTTGATTCCGATATATATAATTCAGTAATATTAACACGGTGTCCGGGTCTTTAACATTCAACATATACAGGTGTAGTTGTTGTTGACTCGCTAAAAACTTTGTTGAGTAACAAAAAACCTGTGGAAAAAATAAACTCGATCGAAGGAAAAAAAAGTACAACACACCTTCACATTTCAAAGTAAAATATGTCGACATCATATCCTTGGATCCTCCCTATGATGTTGGCATCTCCCCATGATTCTATTCACGGGAGTTTTCAGACAGTTCCTTTAGTCATGTATTTTTCAAAAATCAATGTAGGTAACGACTTACTAAATAGTCTATCATGTCTCCCCCTGATTACTTTCGTGATAGAAGAGATTATTGTTCCTTCACAATCAACAACTTTTGGATTGCATTTCCATTAACAATCCTCTAGATGTCTTTACATGGATAAAACAAACTTATGCCAATGGTTCATGTAAGTATACAATTACATTCATTATAATACTCTAATGATGCTGCGTTTATCTAGATAACAAGTCCACTGAGATGAAATATCTGGTCGAGTATATTGTGTTAAGTACAGTAATGAATCTATTGTACTTAGGTAAGTAATTTCAGCTCCTAATACTTCTTCGTCATCTTGTTTGGGTCGAATTTGATCCTTATTAAGCTTCAACCAATAATGAGAGTGCTAGCAGGGTGCACTTTGTCCATATTAAATTACCTGAGTATCTTTTGGACATATGCAGACTGGTGAATTAATATACCACAAAGTCGGTGTTCTAATTCAAGTCCTAGATAAAACCAATTTTTCCAAAAATCTTTAATTTCAAATTCAGATTTCAAATAGCTTGCGGTTTCTCTTATTTCATCAAGAGTACCTAATCATCAACATGAATTTCTATAATCGCAAATCCGGAACTTGTTTTCTTTATTAAAGTGCAGGGGCATTGTTCATTATTTGTATATGCCCTCCCTATTAAATAATCACTCAAGGGTATACCACATCCGGCCGGATTTCTTTTATCGGTAAAGTGAGCATTTTAACTTAATTGCAAACACATACAGTGGTTTAGAGTCATTTGATTTGGGAAACAAAAGGCTATCCAACACTTTTGTGAATATCTTTATCCCTTAATCCTTATAGAGATGTGTAATAATTAACCACACACAAATGCTGCATTTCAAGTCCTTTTGAAACTACCAAGCTAAATAAGTAGTAGAATGATATAACGTTCATTATAAGAAAGTAAACAATTCTAGGGGTTTTCTGAGAAACCTCGCGCCACAAGGCGAGTCTTTATACTTTTAAACTTCATCTTCTCACTACACTTTGTGACAAACAATCATATATGTCCCACAGGATTTTCACTTAGTTGGATAGAACTACCACACCAAATATTTGTATATTTGTCAAAGAACCAAGTTCTACCTAGATTATGTTGGCCAAATATTCTCTTGTGGATATTAAGTAATAAGAAGCATGGTTCGATCTCATCGTTTTGTTTTTCCTTGAGCAACTGTATATGAAATTAATAAGCATCAATATGCTCGCATGGTCTTTCCATTGAATCGTGCGCATTCTCATAATACATTGGGATTTCATTGTATTCTGGGATCATTAAACTTCAGACCGTCCTCCTATTTTGATTGATGATCATAATCAGAGACAATCTAATAAGATGATTTCATTAATGATATGAATTAGGTTGTTCCTGACTCACCTACTTTCTTTCTTGGTAAATATTGATCGAACTTGGTGGTCTCTCCATGTTCCTTCATGGATCCACGACCTCAACTACACTTCCACCAAGTGCAGTTGCAACACCTTAGTGTATATTCCTTATCGGGGATTTCTAACCTTGTAGGCATATTTGTAGCTGGTATGTGTGATCTTTATCTCAGAAGTAAGATTAAGATAACGTGTTTAAGTAGAAATACAGGTAAAAACACATAATATGAGAAAGAGAGAATAGATCTTATTGAGAGGAATCATTTGCATTACATAGTTATAGTATCATTTATATATACGGTAAGGGAAAACCCTAGCTAGCTAATTGGGCCACACATACACGTTCCCAAAGCCCTACAACAGAAACTTATATATATTGGTACAAAGGGGCTAATGCATTTAGTGGCATTGTTAAGATCAAGTCTAATGATGGGAAAAAAATCCATCTTCAAGATTAATAAATTTAATAACAATCAATAATGATGTCGATCCCACAAAAAAATAATAAAGTATCAAGAAAAAAAATCATATACCACCACGGTGCTTCTTTTATTCATCTCTAGATGACTCTTTCTCCTATGTTTTGATTTTTCTTTAGATTTTTCTGATCTTTTTCCCTTTTCTATTTTTTTCCGCTCATAGTCGTTTCCTCAAATATTGACAAAAATTATAAAGATATACTCAATAAGATGCCAACATTACTTGAAACCTCACAACTACTAGAATCTAAAGACACGAAGGAGCCCAATGCCTCAAATACCAAGTGTAAAAAAAGTTTAGCTTTCAAGCTTATAAGTGGTCGTGAATATTCTTTTCAAATCCTTCATGGCGTCGTTCATAAATCCTGGAAACTAACATGCCTAATCACGATTTCAAAACTTGGGGGTGGTACCTACAAAGTTACTTTCCAACACATATATATGTTCATGGGAACATGGTCTATAAATGACTATTTGGTCTTGTTGGAAAGATGTGATAGTGATTTATTACCAAAGGAATATGAGCTCATATATGTGTATTTCTGGATATAGTTCCATGGTTTACCCATGAGTTTGATGAACATAAAGAAGGTGACACAGATTACTCAACAAAGGTACAAAAAAACCATAACAAAAGAAGAAATGAGTCAATGGAGGAGGGTTGATACGGCTAGGGTTCAGATACATACCATAAAACCAATCCCAGAGATATGTTGGATACCCTAACCTCAAAGATAAAATGTATTGTAAATTTCAGGTATGAAAAACTTCTTAGAACTTGTTATTTCTGCGCCTATTTTAGGCACCTGATAAAATAATTTCCATTTTTATCCATTGCCTTGGAAAAAAAGTTGCTATGGAAATGAATGACAATAGGTTAGATAGATACCTTGACGAGATCAAAGCTAACTTCACACCAAAATATGGTTGTGGACAAATTCCATCAAATAAAATGGTACCGAAGCTGAGGAATATTAAAGCACTGCTCAGTTGTACCCATAAGTGTTGGTATATCAAGCTTGTTGTTAATGTTAGATGACCAAAACTATTTATTGATATAATTCTATTAAAGTCAGTTTCAAACTTGGATTAGGTAGTTGGGTCTCAGAATACACCAAATACCCTTGAAGATTGAAAACTGAAGATCACATAAAGACATCAGTGAGAACTTTATCAACAAAGATAAGTGAAGAATGAATATCTTATTTGACTCTTTATTGTCTACCTATCTTTCTTTTGAGACGATGTCATTGGCGTTAGTAATTGGTGATATACAAAGAAAAATCCTATCACAGAGTTAGCTTCGTGTTGTTATCTAGTGAAGTTTTGAGTTCAAGCTTGTTTTTGGTTATTTTCGAAACTAAGACTCGCAAGAAAAACTCATAGGACTTATCACATTTGAGGTTGATGACAACTTTAATTTTTCGATAAACTATGTTTGGGCATGAAGTACCTAAAACTCTAAGTTGCATATTGAGTTCGTGAACTGAAATTGTAAGTTCGCGAATTATGCATAAAACATGGACGTTTCTGAAATCCAAATTGCATTAGAGTTTGTGAACCACTTTTAACAGCTCGCTAAATATGCAAGTTTTTTTTTGTTGACACCAAACACATTGAGTTCGTGAACTATGATGTTATTATTGGACGATTCTGAACCTATAACTTGCTTGATTGTTTGTAGACCTTATTGGTTAGCTCGTGATTTTTTGCACGGTTCTTATTAATAAAAGTATTTGTTTATTTTACTACTCATTTGAGAAACATTACAAGAATTATATAGTATTTATACCCTCTTAATAAGGAATAAGAGAAAATCTTTTGTGTGCGACACTGATAAGTGATTTATCTCCTGACCTGTCTTAGTTGATTTTTTTTTCTGAAAATTGTATTATATAAAAGGGGGTAAACCCAAGGTAATACAAATGGAAAGAGTACTACTATGATCCAGAAAATAATACACTGCTAGAATTACACAGAAAAATCCTTAACTCTCAGTCTCTCTGAGGGGGTACTTATAATATTCTTAATTTCCTTGACATCGTACACGTGGATGATCTTGGATTCTTCGTCACTTATGTACGTTAAGCCCATACACGTGTACTTGATGACATCTCCCTCTTTCTGGCACTCTCTTAACGGACACTGGCAGCCTTACCCGGGTCCACCTTGCTGACGTGTATCCTTCTTCTTGCGGCTGTCTTGCCCAAGGTTAGCATCATGACTTGACCCTTGTATGCTACAGTGTCTGTCATAACTACCTACTTGATATTCTTCCCACTTACCCTATGATCGGGAGTTGATCACATGACAATCCTCTTCCAATTCCTCATTTTCTTTCTCTCTCCTACCGCGTGACCTAGGGTGGGTTATGCGGACAAACTCTTCATATTCTCATTTCCCCCTATCTCTTTTTTCTTTTCTCCCTACTTCTGTGTGAAGGGGTCCTTCACGCGGAAATCCTTTCTCTTCTCTATTTTTTCCTTCTCTTCGACGTAAAGAGGTCCTTCACGCGGACACTTCCCTTTTCATTCTCTTTTCTTCCGTCATCTTCCCCCTTATGAACAACTCCGTTCATGCCGTTATTCTTCATTTATACTTTTCCTTCGTTCACCTCTTGTGCGCATAAGTGCATTTTCAGAATAAATATCTATTTTACCTTTGTCTTAATTTTGGGGTATCTATATTAAGTCCCCTGGATGTTCGGTTAGGCTTCAGCCTATTCGACAGTCATATACCCTGGAATTCTCATGATTACAAGCTTTAAGTCCCCGAGTATTGAAGAAGTCCCCGGGTATCAGCGTCGTCTCGTGATTCTGTCTTATTTCAAATAACAACACACCGTGCCTGTTTCTCGTTCTGCTTTATAAAGTGATAACTTGCATACACCATTCATAATACCCTTTCATCTTATTTCAACAATATAAATTCTTTCCCCCTCTTCCATTTTTCTACTCCATCATTTTTTAACTTTCAATTTTTTCTCATCTTTCACCATGAGCTCTTATAAAGAAGACTACTCCGACGTATACGATCAAGAAAATGACGAACTCCTCTCACTTACTCCTCAACAAGATTGGGTATTGGAGGTGGTGGCAAGTCCGTGGATTTCCTCCATACTAACCATTATAATAATTATGCAACAACCATGGTCTTTTTAAGGACACATTCTCTCAGTCTCTTTCGCAATTTGATAGTTGTGATTATCTTTTCGTTCGTAGCACTAGCTGGTTACTAGTGTGCGAAAATCATGCACCTCCTAAGTTGAAACTAATACTTGTCCTTATCTCTCCATTCATCGAGGTGATCACGTTCCACCCTAAATATCCTTCACTGCTACCGGTCGTCCTTCTGCCTTGTGGAAAAAATGTGTCGAACATATCTTCGCAAATCAGTCTCTCCGTATGCTTGTTAAAGAACTTGGTATTTCCGACGCCATAGAAGTTTCTTCATTTTTACACACTACCTATTCCCCTTCTGAGCTCGTCCGTTTAGTCCTTAGGTGATTACCCGAAGTGCATACATTTTTGTTTACATGGGGGGAGGCAACTCATACTCGGGAATACGTAGTAGCTTTACTACGACTTCTAATCCATAGTTTTCACCCCTTTGAGCAAACCGTTGGTGATAACGCACTGAACGAAAATGACAGAGCCTTATTGAATATCCTAAAAATGGTTCAAAAATATTCTATTACAATTCCCTCTAGCGAAAAGACTTTTTCAAAGGTGGCCCAGGCTTCCGAGACTTCTTCCAGCCCACGTCGACGCAACATAGACGGACGTGCTAGCTTCTCATCTTGGATTCAACTATGATTAGTACTATGCGTTGAAGATGAGTCTCAGGATCCTGATATCCCTTCTGAGCAGCGGGTTATTAGTGCTCGCACTGAGTTTGCTTCCTTCTTGGCTTATTGGATTGGTCATGACTTATTCAAATATCCTAAAAATGATGTTCTTAAGGATGAAGTGTTGATCAAAGATGTCCTGATGTATTGGGGTGTGACTTTCCTTTTGGCTCCTATGTTTCTCGGGGGATTGTACCATCACTTGGATGTTTTAGTCAAAGACCTTCGATGGGATAACCATGAAAGTTTCATCGTTTGGAGCTTTGTCCCACCGCTTTCTTGCAAGTATGGATATGGGAGCATTTTAAGGGATGTAGTCATAGAGTGAAGACATTAGTCACCGTTAACGACAAGGTGCATACGGGTCGTGGTCGAGGATGCCAGATACATGCATCGCTTAATTATCATAGAATGGAATTATACGAGAAGGCTTCAAGACGTGACTTTGACTTAGGTGATCTTATGTATAATGTTGAGGCTTTTACGTTCTTTCCATATAATGATGGTGCGTATGGTCTCGCTACTTATGTTTTCTTTGTTCAAGAAGCAAATTATTGAGCCCATATTAGACCATACATTGGTATTGGTCCCGATTGGTACTTCATAGCTGCAACCACTCCCGGTCCTCTACCTGGTTTATTTGGAGGCATGTTCTTTTCCAAGTCTTACAGTATTGAACGCGTAGAGGGACAAGTTGGGTATGACCAAGGATGTTCTCAGTCATTGGTCCGTATACTTTGATAACCTCTTGTGATATAATCGCTAATTTGATAGATTTGTCTTCCATTCTAATGCTGATTTTCTTAACACTCTGCTCATCATCAATGCCCTGTCATTGGTCGTTCCTTATTGATGACTCGCTGTTGGCGTACGTTTTGGTCTCGTGAGACTAAAGTTATAGTGAAATTATTTTCTTCTTCTCCCGTACATGACCCTGATTCTGATATCCTTCTCATGCATCGTTGTGGGCGTATAAAGATATATCCAAGTGTCCTCGCAGAACATAACCTTCATCCTGCTTCCAAGGGCAGGCATGTGAGTCAAACCAAATGTCGTAAGCCCGTCTCTGCTGGTACTAAGGCTCATATTAAAGAAGTGTTTTCAGTGCGTCGAGCACATGATGCTTTGTCTGTCACACCTGAGGTATGTGTTACTCCTTTTCTTCCCCCCACCCTTTTTTTTTGAAAAGGAGAAGAAATCATGAGAAATGTTCAACTTTATTTGCAGTTTCCGTGTGTACGTGTTTTATTGTCTTTAGTATTTTTACATATACATATATGTATTTTGTAGGATGTTATAAAGACATGAGCAGCCCGCATCGGCGTAATCCTCATAAAGTCCCCACTCCTTTTGTTTCTGAAGATTATCCAGAGATTTTTTGTCTGCATATGTCTGAGGGGTATAATGACGAGACTCCTGATCATGGTCCAATCCCCAATTTTACTGGTATGATATTATTTTCACTGTTTCTTTATTGTTCAAGCCTACAAATACTCGATTGTGTTTCTTTTACATACTTTTCATTCCTGTTTTTCTCTTTTCCGTATTTACATAATTGTGTTCTGACTCTTCTCATCACACTATAGATATTCCTTCTCGCTTCTTGGGAGTTGTTATGATGGTCCTTTATCCCCCCCTCGCCTTTTTTTTAGGAAATGAGTAAGCTAGGCATCCGGTTCTCTCTCGTCTAATGAGAAGAACGAATCAGATCGACTCGACTGATTTGATTGATGGAATAGAGATCCATAGAAACATGAAGGAATGTTTTGATCCTTACCAACTCGATCTTCTGAAGCTGTGCACATATCAATATCCTTTAAGGTGAAACGTACTCGTAGTACTACTAAATCCTTATGAAATGCAATAAGAAAAGGGTTACCTTCTTATCGCTCTGATACCCACTGATGTGATTTTATATAGTGGTAAAAAGAGGTTCGATTCTCGAACTTGTGAAGGTAATGATTTTAGAAAATATTGGACTAAATCTAAACTAATAAAAATCAGAAAAATAAACTAGAGATGATTTTTAGAAAATATGGGGAAAACCAGGAATCAGGAATCAGTTATTTCTGACAATGTATGTGATTAATCGGGTAATTCTTTTAAATAAATTAAGCTCAAATATTGCCAAAATAGGTTTTATGCAAACAAGTAAAGGTAAATCATAAGCATGGGACATCACATGTTGTTAACCCATCATGACCCATCAAACAAAAACACCACTACTGAATGAAAACCGTTTTTTCTATTTCAAAACTATGCAATTTTAATAAGTAAAGAATTATAATTAATTAATTAAAAATAGACTTACCACATAAAATTGAGAGAAAAACCTCCTCCATCATCCCAGTAAATATACTTAGCTCATGGTGAAGAAAACTTGCTCAAAAGATCTTTTCATTGCTCAAAATATTGATTACAAGGTTGAATAACGGTGCAACAGCTGAACAGACGCGTTTATAAGTGTTACAAAACAAGGTTCAGCCGTTGCAAAAGGCTAAGGCAAAGAAAAGGGGGATAGAAATTTGGAAGCTAATGCAACGAAGCAGCAACACTTATAAGGTGTTGCTGTGTCTTCTTCTCCGATGGAGTTGATGAAGAACAGCCGGTCGTCGGTGACAGCAGCAGTGGCCGGATCGTGGGTAATTCCGGCCACAATTCCGGCGACTCCGAAACTTCAATTCTAAGCTATCTCCCCTCGTTCTTCTTGGCTTCTCTTGGTATATATAGTCTCCAGGGATCCTTTTGAGTCTTCTAAACCTAATAGAACTCCTTAAAACACTCCCAAATTCATCCAAATCCGAATCAAAGTATAATATCCTTTTTCCGGCGATACTCGGATTTGGGGCTATTTTTCCGGCGTAAACCTCTAATTCTTCACGTGTTTAATCTTTTATGGACCTCTAGTATATTGTGTATCAATTTGGGAGCAAAATATTCCAAAAATCACGTGAATCAAAGTGTGCAGCAGTTCCGTCCCGATACTGACTGGCAGTTGACTCGGTCAACTCGGGTTGACTGAGTTGACTCGGTTTTGACCCTATTTTGACCGAGTTGACTCGAGGGTGCCCCTTATCCACTTATAGGGTGCCAAATAACACTTGTCCTTGGGTGCCTTTATCACTTTTTGAGCCAATTTTTCCACAAATCTTTATTCTTCAAATGTACCTACAAAAGCATAAAAACACGTAATATTTACAAAATCGAATACTAACTTAATAGAAACTAAGGTGCAATCTAGACACTAAAATGTGTCTATCAACTCTACTCATGTGTCGCCTTATGTCGCGGTCATCGAAGACAGTCGAGTCCCCTCCTTCTCGTCTTGAAGTTGTGCTTCCCGTGTTTGAGCCCTATGTTGAGAATGGGTATATGGACTTCAAAGAGGTCAGTGGATTTTGGGTTGCTCCTCACCATGTTCAATGTTATACTAAGATAGTTTACAATCATGGTCATATGGCGAGCATCATGCCGGTTTCTCACATGAGTTATTTGGTTGGTCAAACCAACACTCTTCTGGACATCATTGCGAGTATGAGAAATACACGAGCCTCTCCTCCAACACCTGCTATGCTGGCATCTTGGAAGTCGGTGATTGATCTTTGTTGTGATTATATGCGCTTCACAATTGAGTGGCTCGTCAACTCTTGGATTAGGATGGAGGCGAAGTTGCACGATCGTCTTACTCAACTTCCTCGAATCATTTCTGACACTCGTGCTCGTCTAGAACAATATCAAGAGAAGCTTGTTGTTCTTAACGAAAAACATGACTCTTCTTTAAAGATTGTTACCACTTCCTTTGATGAGATAAGGAAAGTGAAACACATTATAATAGAAGAAACTCGTATTTTACATGAGTCTGAGGTAAGGATTCGTTCCCGTTCTGCACAAGGTTGATCATGGCCATCTCGGGCTTACTATCATAATTTGCTATCTGTTCATTTGTGTGTGTGCTTTGTTTTTTTTTTTTTTTAAATGTTATCTATTAGAACTTTATGTTTCTATGTTGTTTCCCTTCTTGTAAGTGTGTTATCTGATATTCGACTATTAATATCAATATTTATGTTTTAACTTTTAAAGTTTGTATCCTCCTTGAAAGTCGTGTCACCCGAGTAGTATAAATACCGAATCCTTATTTCTATATACTATCTCGTCTGTCATCGTCATTGCATATCTAAGTATCGTGTCTCAAATTTCCTTACTCTCCCAGTTGTCAAGCGTATTTCACGTATGTGTAGCAATGACCTAGAGTTATCCCGTATTGAATATGAGATTTCCTTGGTCAAGCTGAGTGTTCGTAACGGTCCTTTATCTCCAGAGGCTCAAAGATTAGCTGCTAAATCTGAACGAGCATGCTCTTTCATACAAAGTCTCGACTGTCACTCTGTTATCGGTATTATTGAATCTGCTCTCACCCATAGGCACACTGTAGTGGTATTTTAAAACAAAAGTATATCCTCCCCCAGATCAGTATGTTAAGATTATTACCACTTGTAGAGAGCTACGGCTATTCTCTTATGCGGGTACACACTAACTCTTACTGAAGTTCCACAAGCTATGTTTACTTTTGATTTGAAGAAATCGATCGTTCGTCTAAATTTTGTGAGATATGAGGTCTTTGCACTCCTATAACACCGATTAAGTCAATGTGGTATGATGTATGAAATTTTGAGGGAGCATAAACAAACTTTAGAGATGTCCAAAAAAGCAAATGATGTCTCTCACATTTTGGTCAGTATTCAACGACGGGTGGATATGGCTCATGCTGCTCTTGTTGCAGCTCGGGCTCAATATGATGATGTTTTATCTATGATTTCCGATTTAGATCGGGAAATAGCTCGTTGTCAAGCCACCCTTACTGTTTCTAATTGATATATATTTTTCAATATTTTTTTTTGAGACTAACTATATGTGTTTTAAGTCATCGTATTATATATGTATTTCATTTTAGCCTTTTGTGTGACTTCATGTTTATCAATGATGTATTCATTCGATTTTGAATGTTATATATATTGGTGGGTTCTTATTGGTTTTAGGAGAAAAATTTGCACACACCCCCCCCCTTTTTTTGCGATTATTTTTCTTTCCATTCTATCTGCATAGGGTACGCTGTGTATTATCATTTTGTTGTTATGGCATCCCCTCCTAGATCATGGGTGTTACCGCTTCTAGCCATTCCTGGAGCTTATGAACGTTATAAACTTGAGTGTGAGATCAATCGTTTGGAATCTGTAAAGACCGAAACCATCACCTCTTTACTACAAGAGGCTCGCAATCGTGCTTCCCAAGCTCGTTATGCTATGTTAGATCAACAACGAGCTATGACTATGGTCCATCAAGATAATGTATCTGATCATTTAGAGGAGCATATGGAGCAACATTATGTCGCTCTTGAGGCGGATTTAGCCAAAGCAATGGAGCATGTGACTGGTGCTTTGGAGACTGTCGACTTTATTGAGGAGGAAGTTACTGCTTGTCGTGCAAAGCTCGTTTCTCTTGCCACTGCCTCATTTATTTGTCATGTTGTTATGACCAGATTTTATATAAGTTTTATGTAAGCTCTCGTCGAGGAGCAATCTTGTATATAGACAAGTTCTAAGTTGCTTATGAATAATAATTATCTTTTAGGATTGTTATACTACTGTTATCATCATTTTTTTTTTTTGAGTTTGTTATGCTCATGTTAGGGCATTTTGTAGTGTACTCTAGATACTGGTAAGACGTAACGTTTGAAATGATCTTGTTCGTTCTATGAAGGTGTTTACTCATTGTAGAGTTTACTTGCCCATCCGCGGGTATCAGCTCATTTGAGAGCATTCGCTTATCTTAGAGCATTTTTCCATCTTAGGGCATTCGTCTATCTTAAGGAATTCACTCATCTTAGAGAATTCACACATCTTAGAGTGTTCACCCATCTTGGGGCATTCACTCATCTTAGGGCATCTTATGGCATTCACCCATCTTAGGGCACTTACTCATCTTAAGGCACTCACCCATCTTAGAGCATTCAACCATCTTAGGGAATTCACTCATCTTAGAGCATTCACCCATCTTAGGGCATTAACTCATCTTAGAGAAGTTAGATATCTTAGGGCATTCACTTATCTTAGAGCATTCACCCATCTTACAACATTCACCTTAGGGCATTCACCCATATTAGGAATTCACTCATCTTAGAGTATTCACCTATATTAGGGCATTTACCAAAAGATTATATTATGTCAAAAGAAAATTGCTTTATTTATAAGATTAAAGTTCTTACATATGAGAGGTCTTTCGTCGAGTTCTGCTGAAGTCGGCGTTGATCTTTCCTCCTGTCAAGTCTCCGTCCCAGCACTCCATCGTGTACATTGTGTGGCCTTTATCCTTGTCACTTTGTTCATGGGTGGGCATAGCACTTGGTGTTGTGAGAAATTGGTTTCACATTAGCATCAACCTCGTATTTTCCCATACGATTATGAAAGCGCCATCTTAGTGTCCTACACTCCTTAGTTGGGTGTTCTACTTTTTTATTGAAGAAACACTAGTTTACATGTCGCTTATCCAGCTCAGTAGGTTCATTCGGTGGTGGTGGTAATTTGATATCATCATTTTGAATCCATTCCTTTACTGCATCAAGTGCTACCTTCAACACACATGGAAATTTTGGTGGTTCTTCTCTCTACGTGTTTGTACTTGAATTGGGCTTCCTGCGTCTATTGTCATTTTTGTTGAATGAGCATCTCCGTCGAGTCTCTTTATCTTTTTCATAGGGGCAATGTAGGGACACACCTTTGGCTCAATGTTGGCTTCGTTTGCTATGCTATCATATCGCGAACCTACCTTCTCTAGTTCAGCAACACTAGTGATGTTTGTATTTTCCAATATCATTTGTATGTTCTTAGGTAGTGCTGCAGCGCAGAGTCGCACTAACTTCTTCTCTGGGGATCTGTGTGTTATACTTCAAGTACTGTGTTTGGAAACGCTTGACAAACGACTTAATTTTTCCCCCTTCTATGTAGAAATGTTGGCAAAACAAATGTTGAACTTTGGGTCTGTTTAGAGTAAAACCTTTACATGAATGCCTGTTGCATGGCCTCCCATGTCTTGGTTTTTCTCCTGGGAAACATGTTGAACCACTTGAGGGCGTTACCTGTTAAGGATTTTTCGAATTCTCGTATACATACATCTTCATGCATCCTGAACTCCTTTGATATTATTGTGAAGCGAAGCAGATGTTCCATAACATTACTAGATCCGTTAAATAGGTGAAGTTTGAGGGACTTAGTAGGTACTGATGTTGGACTCCTGTATACTTCTTGTGTAAGAGGTAACTAGTTGTTGTAAACACTAATCTGTGTATCAAGGATATCACTTTCTTTGATGTACTTAGTTCTTTGCGTCTCTGCGTGGAGAGTAGTCGTGTAGTCAGTATACTCACTTTAAAGAGGTTGTTGGGGTATGTATGGGGGGTCATGTGGTTGAGTCCCCCTTAGGTCAGGTTCTCGTGGGGCATGTCAGAGTGCATGCAGGATGTGCTCCCCTTGTAAATGTCATGGTGAGTGATATTCTTCATCCCCTAGATGTGTGTCTTGGTAGTGTAGCTTTCTATTACCTTGACCATCTCTTTCACTTAGAAATTCTTGTACAATGTGTACTGGGATACATGATGTATCCAAACCATATGTCAACTCCAACATGTCTTGGGTGAACGATGACTGCACTGTAAAGGATCTAGACGATGCTTTCAAATCATATATATCTTTGATCTACTTAGCCATCTTCAACTCGTCCATAGCATAGTCTTGGCTAGTGAAACAGTATGGTATATAATGTTGCTCTTGTGATATGTGTTCATCTTGGAGACGAGTTGGTGAATGCTTTCCACCGTGGATTTGTCGTCTGTCTCTACGTTGTTGAACACCCTCACCTTATCTGTCGTTCTCTCCATGTGATCCTTCTTCTGGAGGTGATGGAGTTAGTGCAAGGATGCGTGCCACCAACTCAATCCGGTGTCGTTCAACCTCTTTAAAATCTAACAATGCTTGTTGTAACTCCGTGAGTACCACTCTGTATGCTGGATCAGTTTGTGGAATCTCCCCACCGTCAGGGTATACATGTTGTTGTGTATCTTGCATTGTCAGTGTCCTATTTCTGGGATCAATGCCCAGTAGAAGTCGCCAAATGAAAATAGTAGTAATTTCAAAGGGGGTAAACCCAAGGTAATACAAATGTGGAAAAAGTACTACTCTGATCCAGAAAATAGTACACTGCTAGAATTACATAGAAAAGCCTTAACTCTCAGTCTCTCTGAGGAGGTACTTATAATTGTAGATGGTGAGTTTTTAACGAGGGCTAGAATTTTAAAATTTCCCTCTGTAAAGCAACAAGAACATGTATGTGCATATGCTTAATATAGAATATTTTGTCTCTACTTATATTCCGTAAGCGAATTAAGAACACAGATTCTCTCTAAATAATTTAAACTAGCCTTTTAGCCTCCTCAATACTCATAATATTAATGCCATATCGAACTAGTCTCAAGTCGCAGAAATTCCATGGCTGAAATCCTTGAGCTTTCCTCGAATGCGCATTGATGTTCCATCAACATCTATTCAATTTGGGAACAACTAATGCTTAATCCCCAAAATACATTTTAACTTAATGCTTCATTCACAATAAATGCTTCTCAAAATGCTCCTCTGAGCTTAAATATGCTACTTTAGCACGTTGCTTAAATATAATCCATGAATAATACGCCACCCCTCTTGGATGCGCCACAACTAAGAAGCAATGCCATAAAAGACACATTGAACTTCTCAGCTAGGCTAACCCTAGCCTTTTCTCATATTAGTGGCAAGATAGCATTAGCTATTTGGCTTAGCACTGCATTTGCACCAGTTAGCCACAATAGCGCTAAAAGCGCTAACTTTCCCAGCGCTAAACCCTGCCTGAGAAGTGCTAACTAACCAAAAATGGTCTCAGCTAGCATATTTTAGCCTAATAAGACCTTGGTCAATGTATCACTACCTTGGCACCTGAACCCCGGCACCAAAGTGCTAACCCTAATCCTAGCGCCAAATGCACCTAACTCTAGCGGCCAAAAGCGCCACAAGACCTATGCGCCTCCAAAGCCGCGTCCCTAGCTCTCTGACGCCCTTGGTTTTCTTCTTGGCGCCCTTGACTCCTAGAGTGATGCACGTCGTAAGTGAAACAAATTACTCAAGATATTTCACATTAATTAACTAGTAATATAGCGGTAGTAAGGATCGTTCCCACAAAGATCTATATAATTGATAGGTTATTCAGATTAGCAAAACTAGATTAAATACTGAAAAGGGAGTTGGTTGTTTAAAATAATTAAAAATAATAGTAAAAATATAATAAGAAATAAATATGATTAGGGAACCATTCGTTGTTACCAAACATTGACTGAATTAGTATACTCATTTATCTTTCGTCAGAAGCAATTATCACCAACCGTAGAATAACAGGTACGCTTAGCTATCCCCAAAACTCCTTATATCATCGGATAACAGGTACGCTTAGTCACTAGATTCTATCCAACTGAGCCGCCTTGAGGTACGCTTACAAGGTGTAACTCGATCGAACGCTTTAAGATTTGTGAATTTAGGTTTGATCCTAGTAGTTAGACTCAGTACGCTCGGTCCACTTTCTAGTATTGTCTTCACACACGATTGCTCCATAAATCCCTCTACAAGGTCTCACGTTTTGAACTTGTGTAGGAGATGCACGACAATTACGGATCGCACAACTCTCTACTGGCGATAGAATAATCCAGATGTTAATTTAACATGCGTTCCAAACAATCTAAAAATTATCCATAAATATTAAACAGTAAAAACAATCGATAAATAATCAGAACTCCGAATAAATTAATAAAACTAATTTAGCTTCATATCCAGAACATTAAAATCATCCGTGATCATATAAAAATTAGCTAAACATAATAACTAAACAATTTTTTCTATAAAATCTAGAAATCAAACCAAACTAGCAAATTCAAGGAATCCAGCTTATGTAGTGGGCTCGAAGAACTCAGGCCTGCTGCTTTGTGACCGGCGGCTTTGAGGATGAGAACTGGGCAGTGGCAGTTGGCTTGTTGCTTCCTATATGCTAGTGCGGTTGTTGTAGCTCGAGATACGATGGTTGTGTGGTGTTGTGGTATGCAGGTAGAAGGGGTAAAACAGGCGTGAGGTGGAAACTGGCGCAAGGGAGTTAGGTATGTTATGTAGTTTTAATCCTCCTTTTATAGACTTCAAACATCCCTAGATCCTGTAAAATCGAGTGGGATAAGTACCTATATTTCCTTGTTCGTGTCAAACTCTTAAGCACCGGTTCATCCACTCCGTTCACCTGAATTGAACGGCAGCAATCTCCCTTCTCTGTCTGTTTTCTAGATTTAAAACTCTTTCAATCTTTATCCAATTTGCAAACCAATTCTTTCACTCTTCTAATCTTGACCAAACTCTTATTCCCTTCAGACTTTCATAATTAACCAAATACTCTCCCTCTTTTCTTTCGGATGTGTCTCACAGATACCATCTTTCCTTTTCCTCTGTAAACTTTCTTTCTTGCTGCCAACCCATATACTCGAGCCATTAACATCTCCTAAACCATCAGAAAAATTATCACGAACTCAACAGTTCCTACCTCTGCCATTCACCATCAACCCAGCCAAATCCGTTTCTTCTTCACATATCCTGAGATGACAACAGACAGCGCAAGCACCTAGCAATGGCTCCCTTCTTACCAGAAATGACGGACTGAAGCAAACGCTCGTCCATTACTGAATCCAACATCGACATGATCAACATCATCTTCTCTATTTTCCTTCAATAGAAGCAACTCATTAAATCGAGCCCATCTTCCATTAAATCCAGCGACAGCAGCAACTCCATTGACAGCTTTACTTCCATCACCGAAAGTTATCTCACTTCATCAAACCATCACAGTTCATCAACTTCCATCGAGCTCGAGCTCCACCATCAGTCACGGCCAACAGCAATAACCACTCATCAAACTTCCGGTCATCTTCCATCACCACCAGCCTTCAATGGCAGTGGCATCGATCTCTATCAGTACCACTCTCTGCGTTGCTGCTACCCAAACTCAGTTTTAACTGAATAAGTTTTCGAATTAGGGAAGAAGACGATGGTGCTCTAAACTATTGGTTGTGATGATATTAATGGGCTATCCCCAGACAGCCGCCCTTAACACATGGGCTGCCCCCAAGTGTTGTTTTATGAAAAAGGATAAGAGTTGCCCCTGAGTAAATCGTATGGCGCCTTTAGTAATTTATGTGTTCAACCCATTGGAATGTCAGTTCTGGGTAACCTACAAGCTTGAATTCTTGTTTCGCGTATAACTTCCTCATACGAAGTCGGAATGGCTTCATTCTTTCGCCGTTGGCTTCGTTTCTTCAATATCTACGTCATGATGACTAGAAATCCTGGATTTGAACGAGTTTTAGCTGAAATTTACCCCTTTTACCTTTGTAGCACTTCTTTTGGATGATTTCACCTAATAACAAATAGCTAAACAAAAACAAACGTAATATACAACAATTCACAAGAAACCTAGCAAATACTAGTATGAAATTGACACTCTAAATGTGTAAAATATGCATTTATCAGCGTCCGTAGCCAAAGCTCATGCGCGTCCTAGCTCCAATACGCTCCTAGCCAGCCGTGCACGTCGCTGAGGCCTATGCGCTTCTAAGATAACGTCAGCGCCCCTAAGCTAGCGTCAGCGCCATAGCTCCTCCGCTTCCCTGGATAACTCCTCAGCGCCATAGCTCCTCCGTGTCCCTATCTAACATCAACGTCCAAGGCCTATACGTCCCAGCTCCTATGCGTCGCTAGCTTCTCCAATGCGGCTTCCAAGTCAAATGCGCCATAGCTCTCATGCGCCACTACCAACCCTAGCATCCTTGGCCCTTATGCATCTCTAACCATTCCTAACACGTCCCTTGATAACGGCCATGGCTAATGCGCCCTTAACTTAGCATAGCCATACTTAACGACTTAGCCACAAGTACATTAATGCTAAAACCTTAGTGCTAACTATACAATTGAAGTGCTAGCTTCAACCTTCTTGATGCTAGCTTCCTAGTCTTAGTACAATTGATATTTACTAGAGCTTGTGCATATTGGTCTTATTTCTGAGACGTTAGCACATTAGCCTTTTATATTAAAAGAGCTAGCACATTCTTATTTGCGCTAAGTAGCTAGTGTTAGCTTTGCTAGTTACTTTACTCAAAAATATTCCTTTTCTTGTCAATATGGGTCCAACATTGAGTCTTATACGAACTCCAGTAGGTCTCCTTTCTCAAGGAGATTTCTACAACATTTGGTGTCAAATGCCTTTCAGACTTACAATAAGTCGTTTTTGAGCTAATACTTAGCCATTACATGACCATTAAAATTCCTAAACTCGACACTGATCAATCCCGTGAGTCGCACAACTTGTCTCACTGACTTAGCAAGTTATTTGACTTGACTTGACTTAATCAAAACCATAGTGGCTTATGACTCCACTATTTCCACGAGATATCAAATACAACATGGGAGGATTCTCATTGGGGTATTGGTTTGGCGGTCTACGACATCGTGGGTGGTGACAACCCCCATGAACAACAAGGTAATAAGAAGTGGGCGGTTACAAAGAAGTTGAGAGGATGAGGAGTAGTGGTCAGACATGTCTTCCCTACTTTCCGGGCACCACCCCACTAAAATCTCCACAATAATCACTTTTTCATCTCTCCCTAACTTCCACAACTTACGAGAAATCAATGTGTCTTCTTCAAACTATAAATAGATGATTCTCATCTATTCGAAACAAGACGGAAAGACACAATAGACAAGATACTCAGCCTGGAGAAACAAAACCTACATAATTAGCGATTCCTCTCGGGGAATCCATTTTCTTCTCCATACATTATCACACTGATATTTTCTCAACCTTCTTTGCTTCCCTCCCCTAAGACCTACCCAAATCCTTTCCATCTTTGTAATCGAAGCAAAACGTGAACGTCATTTCTTGGTTAAGGCTCGTCTTGTTCGAACTTGATCTTTCGAACCTACTTGAAAGTACCATTTTGTAGTACATTTATTTTCACCCTAAAACAATAGTATTCTTAAATTCACTGACATCGTACATGTGGATGATCTTGGCTTCTTCGTCACTTATGTACGTCAAGCTCGTACATGTGTCCCTGATGGCATCTCCCTCTTTCTAGCACTCGCTTAACTACCGGCAGCCTTATCCGGGTCCACCTTGATTACATGTATCCTTTTTCTCGCGACTGATGTGGTCGTATGCACGTCAAAATTATTTATTAATTTCTCACTACTTATGATTTATTATGAAGCAAGAGTAAGAAAAGTTCGTTCCCACGAGGAGGTCTTGGTTGTTATATATTTCCGATTACTTATATAAAACAAGGGAGATTTTTTTCCAGATTTAATAAAATTAAATAAACTAATTAAGAAAGCTAAGAAATTGTAGAAAAAATTGAACGAATTAAGAATATTGGTTAAGGTTTCGTCTTCATTCACAAAACATGTTCTTGTACTAATTAGAATTGATATTTAATCTCGTTTTATTAAAATCCCTAGAATACCTTGATCGCAAGAGTATCCCGCAAAATTTCCTCAAGTCACCAACAACCACATTAAAAGATGTGAATATGAATTTTATCAAGAGAACAACCTAACGTGTAAAAGCACTAATCAAGTTTAATTCCAAAGGAGCATTAAGATTCATGAAATTAGGCTAATCAATGCAACTGAACGTTGAAAGCGCGCTAATTCAATTTAACAAATGTTACAACTCACATGCGATTACTAGGATGTATCTCTACATGCAATAACCACACTATGCTACTTGTATTCAAGGAGTATGACTTTTGCGTATAATAAACCCTAAATTAGCTTTAGATATGAATGTGAGTTCAATCAGTTTGCAACTTAACTAAACAAACAATCAATCAATTATATATTTGTAGTGAATCAGAATCGATAATATTGAGACAAAACTAATTTATTAATTAAAGAATCATATTTGAGAGATCCAATTATTCCCTAACCAACGATAAAATTAACTACTCATAATTATTTGGAGTTCACAAAATTAAATAGAAGAAATGAATTGTAAGCCCTAGAAGTAAGAATTCTTCCCCGTGCAAACCTATAAAAAGAAGTAGAAAAAGTGAGAAGAGAACTAGGTGATAGCCTAGATATTTCTCTCGTGTAGAAGCCCTCTTGAAATAGCACTCTTTCCTAATCAAACCCTGACTCTTTTATTTCCAAATATAGCCCAAATAATTTCAAACCAAAAATCAGGTTCATACGAAGCCCACAGCTCAAATTGGCCCAAAACAGGTTATAACAAGCAAATAAGCCTGTCAGTCAATTCGCGGCCAAGTCTTAGGGTCATTTCATCGAACATCTCAAGTGCAACTCTGGTGGTGATTTCCGACATTACTAGTTGGTGAATTCGATATCCAACTTACCTCCTTCCCTGCATACATGAGTCTAACACGTATTCAATCTAACCATTCATTTCATATTCACGGCATCAACCAATCAAAACCAAGTCTAATCTCATTCATTCTTGTTTCCGGCCACAGCACCACAAACCATCAATTCTTCTTCCTTGTTTAGCAGTGTCTTTATTGTTTTTAATTCTCGGCCAACCATATCACAAACAAATTTAGGTCCAAGCAATAACCATCTTCTCGAGCTCAAGTCAGCCTCTAATTTACAGCATCAACTTCACTCTTCTTCTCCCTGTAATTCTCCATATTCTTGCAGCGACACCATCTTCTATTGTTAGTCCAATCTTCACTGCCAATAACCCGTTGCTTGCTTTCTTGAACTGAATTCAACAGAAGATTCGAAACCCACCTTTACTATTTCAACAGCGAAACTCAATGGCATCTATTTCTTCTTTTCTCGCTGTAATTCTTCTCTGCTGCGTTTCTTGATGGCTTCTCTGCTTCCTACAGCAACAACTCTAACCCATTATCTAATCTAGTTCTTGAACCAAATTCAGATCCCCTTCTCCGTGTTCTTTGTCAACAACAGCACCATTCGAACCAACCCCATGAATTTCTTCTTCTTAGTGTTCCATTATCGAACAGATCTTCTCTTCTTCTCTCTTTTAGTCTTCTCAACATCATCAGCGACTTACGGCAGAGTCCATCTCTCAACTGCTCCTAATTCTTGCCAATTTAGGCTCCATTCTTTCTAACATAATCTGAGTTCACGAGCCACCAAAGCTTGCCGGCGTGAAAGAGGAACTGGATTGTAGAGAATAGCTCTTGTGCTCGACTTAGGTTTAGTAAGGAAGTAGGATTTAGACACCCAACAGTTAGATGTGGACAGCCTTTAGACTTGGATAGAGTGGATGCCCTGAATAATAGTCCGTCTGTCTTTCACAGGTGGACTCCCTTTAGCACATCTTTATAGAACAGTAGGCCCCCCTAGTAATTCTCTGCTTTGACACATTAAAGATTTGTGTTCTCTAGCTTTGCATACATTAACATCCAATGACTCTGAACTGCGCCATAAGTCTCCACTTCTCTTCTTTACTTCATGTAACTCCAAAATACCTATAAAACTCAAAACAAACGTAATATACTAAAAATATAAGGAAACTAGTTAAGAAAATCATAGAAATTGATATTCACATAATGTATTTTATGCACCTATCAACGACTATCTTACCCTAGGTTAGTATCATGATTTGACCTTTGTATGCTACAACGTCCGTCTTAACCACCTACTTGATATTCTTCCCACTTACCGCATGATCGGGAGTTGATCACGCGACAATCCTCTTTTATTTCCTCCTTCTCTTTCTCTCTCCTACTGCGTGACCAAGGGTGAGTCACGCGTACACCTCTTCCTATTCTCCTTTCCCCCTTTTCTCTTTCTTTCTTTCTCTCTTCTTCCGTGTGCAGGGTCTTTCATGCGGGCTCCCTCTCACTCTTTCTCCCCTTCTCTTCCTTCTCTCTTCTTCCCTCTTTCTCTCCCTTTTTTTCTCTTCCGCGTAAAGGGGTACTTCACGTGGACACCTCCCTTCTCCTTCTTCCTCCTTTTTCTTCCATCATCTTCCCCCTTACGAACAACTTCTTGTGCACTCCGTCATTCATCATTTCTTCCTCTCCTTCATACACTTCATGTGCGCATAAATGTATTTTTATAATAAATTTCTATCTTATTCTTCTTTTAATTTAGGGTATCTACACTTTCTGAAAATAGTTGTGCTTGATTAACCTCCACATATATTTTTGTATGAGTTGAATCTTCTTACAGTTGAAAAATATTATTACGCTATCTTTGTAATCTTTATTATCCGTAGGGTCTATTATCACTTTAACTTAGTGATTTGGCACGACTTCCAACTTCCAAATGACTACACCGATTTTTAACTTCAGTTTTGAGGTCACCCAATACCATTATTCTTCTCGTTGGTAACCAAAACATATCCACTTATTAGACTAGGATCTTATGTAGAAAGGAAATTAGGTGAAAAGAACAAGAGATTAATTCAAAGTTTAAAGAAAGGAAAAAAATGTAACCAAGGTTTAAACTTTAAAGAAATTCAAAAGAAGAGATAACTTGCATGAAATGAAATACTAGTTTCTTTTTTAAATTCTTCTCCTCCCGCATAACTAGTATTCCCTAAACCTTGCATTGCTCCAAAACAGTCAACAACTACCCATCTTCCTGAAAACCCGTTATAAAAATCTAACACATTCTTTTCAATCACATCCTACCCAGAGTTTGAAGGTTACATTATAGTTCTTCTCAGACCAAAGCTCCGGAAATCAGGAAACAATGTCTTTAACCTCTCAATCCATTAGGATCTTATGTTTTATATCTACCTCTCTTTTCTACGAAGTTGTCTCAGCTCAAACATGTTCAAATTACACCTTTTCAAGTAATAAAGTCTTCCGTTCTTGTAGTAACCTGCCATACTTAAATGCAAATCTCCACTGGAACCACATTTCATCCACTAAGAAAATTGAAATTGCGTATCGAGCACCTCAAACTTCTGATGGATGGATAGCCTGGGGGGTAAATCCAACTGGCACAGGCATGGCTGGATCACAAGTAATTGTTGCTTTTCGTCATTCAAATGGTAGCATGATTGCTTATCCGACCCAGCTAAAAAGTTACAAACCATCAATGCAGCCAGGGTCACTTAGCTTTCCAGTGTCTAATATCAAGACCGAATACTTGAATAACGAAATTATGATATTCGCCGTTATTGGACCTATGGATAACAGTAATGTAAATCATGTTTGGCAAGCAGGAAGTTCTGTTTCGGATGACGTTCCTCAAATGCATCCTACGTCTGGAGATAATGTTCAATCTCACGGATCTGTAGATTTTCTGTCCGGCTAGGAACAGCGAACACACACACTGACACGCATAAAAGTTATGATTCCGCTGTGTATTAAGTTGTGTTTACATCTAGTATTAATGTATTATAGATAACTAGTTCAATTATGCCGTCTACAGAAAGTATAGTTGCTAGTGCTGAAGTAAATCAGTGTGGGTTGTTTTTCTAACTAGTGAAGAATTGTTTGTTAAGCTATTATATGGACTCATGGTGAAAGCTGTCTTGTAATTTGGTCACATGTTTTTCCGGTCAAGTCCATAACATTAGTCATATCCCATATGTTATGATTTCGATTCTATTGATAGTTATCTTCTTTTTTCAGCAAGGGTGCAATTCTTGTGAAGAATAAGGACTCTAATCTATCTTTTTTGTCCGAACTTGGCTTAAAAACCAAGAATAATTGCAACCAGAATCAACCAATAATAATTTCAGAGGATAATCACGCCTCACTACAATAAACTATCAAAATCCATATGCAAATTTAGGCTCTATTTGGTATTCGAAAAGAATTTACCTCTTGCAGACGATATTCACAATAGAGATGTGGAATTTTACGTTTTTAGCTTGAAAATTCTACACTTTTCTCCCCTTTATACTCTGAAGGCTCGATGCAAAAGTGCAAAAAAAAGACAAGAAGCATCAGTCACTATATCAAATACAAAAGAATCAACAACCCACTTCTACCAAACCAACGTGCACTCATAATACCTTAGCTTTAAAGTTAAGTACAGAACACTCATTTTTCTACTCGACTAGTTTCTTTTCCATAATTAATAATTCTTATTAAAAAATTTCACACAAAAACATCTTGGTACACTTCTCAAATTCTTCCATTTATATCAGATTCTTCCATTTCTTGTTTCATCACAATCAAAACTATGATTCTCTTCTTCCTCTTCTACATACTTCTTCTCTCTGCACAAGCAGATGCATCTCACTGCACTACAGCCACTGCCGCTAAAACCTTCCAAAACTGCATGACCCTTCCTACCCAACAAGCCTCAATTGCATGGACATTCCACCATCATAATGCCACTATTGATCTCGTCTTTTTCGGCTCTTTCATCTCACCTTCCGGCTGGGTTGGTTATGGTATCAATCCTACCTCTGCTGAAATGACTGGAACTCGTGCACTTGTCGCGTTTCCTGATCCAACCTCTGGTTCTATTGTAGTTCTAACTTACATCCTTGACCCTACAGTAAAACTTCAAAAATCCGCATTACTTTCTCGTCCATTAGATATTCATGTTGTTTCTTCTTCTGCTACTCTTTATGGTGGCCGAGTGGGATCAGAGTCAGTCCATAATGGTGCTGCTGTACAAATTTTCACCACTTTGAAACTTAGTCCCAACAAGACAAAAATCAATCTGGTCTGGAACCGTGGCCTTTATGTTCAAGGCTACTCTCCTACTATTCATCCAACAACTATTTCCGACCTTTCATCAGTTGCCACCATTGATATCTTATCAGGTTTTAGTGCAAGAGGAGTACATAACAATATTAGGACATTGAAAATTACTCATGGGATCTTGAATGCTGTTTCATGGGGATTATTACTTCCAATTGGAGCTATCACTGCTCGATACTTCCGGAATATACAATCCGTAGGAGTAATTTGGTTTTATGCACACGCAGGTATGCCTCTCCTTTCTTAATCATTAGCTACTTTGTACATCCTTTACATGCTCAAACTAAACCATACCTAGTGACTTATGTGTACATGTAGGAATCCAACTCACAGCATTTGTGCTTGGGGCAATTGGATTTGCCATTGGTGTTCGACTAGGAGAACTGTCACCAGGTGTTTTTTACGGACTTCACCGAAAACTTGGATTTGCAGCATTTTGTTTAGGAGGATTGCAAACTATGGCACTGTTATTTCGTCCTAAAACGACTCACAAGTTTCGAAAATATTGGAAGTCATACCACCATTTTGTAGGGTATGCTTGTGTTGTGTTAGGAGTAGTGAATGTTTTTCAAGGGTTTGAAGTGATGGGCTTGAGCAGATCTTATGCTAAGTTAGGCTATTGTTTAGCTTTGTCTAGTACAATTGGTGTTTGTATAGCTATGGAAGTAAATGGTTGGGTGATTTTTTGTAGGAAAGCCAAGGAAGAAAAAATGAAGAGAGATGGATTAGTAGGGGGTTTTGAGAAAGGATGTACTAGTAGTACTAATAATAATTAAATGAATTACTGATGTGGTGACTCAACACTGTTCACTTGAGTCAGCTCAAACGTTTTGTATGATTCTGCTGGGCCTGATCTAGCCCAAACTTAATTTATTGAGATTTTTAAACCTTGTTAGGTTTTGAAGTTTGAAACAGAGGAGATTATAATAGAACCCAAAAAATATACTCTTTATCCCATAAAAAAAGAGTTTTTTAGTATTTGCGCGATTCTTAAGCAAAATATAAAAGAGATTGACTTTTTTAGTATTTTATTTATTTATTTCTGTGTACTTGGGATTGACATATCTTATAAACTAAGAAGTTGATAATTATAATGTTATACTGTGGAAAATCTTTTTAAAAGACCTGTGCAACGAATCTAAATATTGATATTAAATTTTTTAAAGTTTTAGAGAAAATTTTAACATCACGAGTTATGAGTACGAGTTTATTTTGAAAAAAAGCATATAGAAATAAAATATCACTTATTTAAGGATAAAAATAAAAAGAAAAAAGGTAAATTTTATAAGACGGAAGGAGTATTTGTTACCGCCTAGCTCATCTAGAACAAAAAATCTATTTATATAAAGAAGTTTATTTTTAGGGCTGCAGAAAACTTAAAGGGACATCAATATGATTAATTTGTTTAGGTAGAGGGATATTGGGGTGTCCTAGCACATAACAAACGACTAAGTTACCCTTTGTAGTTGATCCATGATTAGGTTTCTTAACATATGGCTAGGTTGTTCTTCAATAATGAAACTTTACGATTAGATTGTTGAATCTACGGTTAGGTCTTGCACAAAAATAAAGAACAAATGAATTCTACTGTCAGGTTGTTCTTGAAAGACCTATCCGTAGATCATATATGAATAGGGTTAGGTCCCTTCAAGCACAACCTACCCGTAGATTATCTATGAATCGGTCCTTTCAAGAATAACCCAACCTTAAACGATCCATAAATAAGGTAAACAAGAAAAATTTCTTATTCTTCCCTATGAAATCTATAACTCTCTCTAATTTTTGCAACCACAAATATAAGTTAAAAATCTAACTAACCTAATCTAACAACTAACATTCAGTTAAGTGATCTAATCGAAATAATTAAAATATAACTAGTTGAGGGAAATTTAGTCATTATAAAAAATATTTGGATAAGGGATTTTTGGTTTTACTTCAAAATAACCATATTTTATCTTATCTTGAAGCCCCAACAAAATAGTTAGCAACACTAAACCTTCTATAAAAAGAAGATACCTTTGTCTATCTAAGGAATAAATACGGTAAGGATTGACCGGTTTATCTGAAGAACAAGGATGGTCAGGATCGACCCTTGTTTGATTACTTAGTTCATAATCTAACCATATTTCTTAATTTAACTATTGATTTTCAAATGTAACTATATTTCCTAATTATAACCGCTCCCTGACACAAATCTTAACCTACATGCTAATCCCAAAAATAGAAAAAATTAAACTTCTCAATTTAATCTAACCATGCATCGATTTCCTAATTTAATTATCGATTTTCTAATTATATTCTTAATCATGGTAACATCGTGACACTAACTCTAAAAACTAAACTTTCCCTATCGTAGTCCGGGGATGATACCTAGTAGTAATTTAATTTTAGATTCATAACTAGAGATAAACCCGTACCGTAATGGCACAAGATCGATGATGTCGCCTCCTTCACCACCACCAAAAGAACCATACACTACTACTATTTCTTCCACCACCACCGTCCACCATTAATAATATCTCCGTCTCCACCACCACTCAATAATACCATCACAACCACCAGTAATGTCTAGTATATTAATTATAAAATTTGTTTCCTATTAATCTACTGATATATTTGTTGTTAAATTTGTTATCTATTAATGGAAATATATTTATGTTAGATTAATTAATGAGACATTTATTATGAAAATTAATGAAACATTAATTTTAGAATTTAATGGAACATTAGTAATATGATAAATAAACTAAGACCGTTGGATGTAATTTCAACTTTTAATCATAGACGTTATTTATAAAGCCTAAATTGAACAATCCCTAGTCGTAGATTTATCTTATGTGAGGATAAATCTCAGGTGTTCTTTATCTAGGCTTAGTTAGCCTCATGTTTTTTCATAGTATAGATTTTAAGAATATCAACATTTTTGAGAACTGGTTTTATATACTATATTCATCTATTGAGTAGGTGGTTGCGTGTTGTATATGTGCATAATAAACAATGATGCATGTTGTATATCTAACTACTATAAGAAAGAATATCTAATTTTGGTTTGTCACAATAATATGATATAATTTTGATATTATAAATATAATTTCTAACATCATCAACTTATAACAGTTAACATTATAAATACTCGTTGTAGAGTATTGCAATACTTGGGGTTCTTAATGATTTTTTCTTCTTAATTTTTTATTCTTCAATCCTTTAATCTTCAAATGTTTGCAATCAATGATGATAATATATTTAAACCTAAGACTCCAAAACCTAAACTCGACGAAGCTGAATTATGTAGACTCCTGATATGTTTTAACATCTAAATATTAAAAAACTTCCATATTTGACATACCCACGCCTATAAGGTTCAACTGAGCTATGCTTTAACATTCTACCTCTTTATCAGTTTTTATTGACAAACTTTTTATTTTACATCTGCATTTCAGAAATATTTTTCTCTTAAGCTCACACATTGTACAACTTGATAATCATCAACAACTTCAATATATGTCTTCTTTTCTACTCTAAGTTGTTGAAAGTGATAACAACTTGTCTTATTTTTTGAAGTATTTGTTCCTCTCTTAGTTATTATCAATGAAGCGAAACAAAAACTTGTGCTTGACTAAGCATCATAATAGTTTTCTAATCTACTTATCTTAAGATATACTCCCCTTAATATTTACAAATTTTATACAATATTGACATCCATTAGAACATTTATTCTCTCCCCCTAAGACCGAGCATCCAATTTAGGACGAATAATCTTACCGGTTTTACTAGTAAGCTTGGTATACAAGATAACTCAAGAACATATCACTCGTATGAACTTGATAACCTATAAGAGAAACGAAAGGAAATACGATCCTTCACTTTTCGTATACAAGAAAAAGCATATATGGTTAAATATTAAGGGCGTTAATCAAGTATACGTATAGGTTTCAAAGGTATTTTGCCGATGAGATTAAATTTCATAAACATTTGTATGTTAAAGGCATTGATCAAATATTCTTAAAACTATCTCGTGGGATTGATGCAATCCAATAAATATGATCAAGGAGTAAAATGATTGTATCGTTTTACCAATATTAAAAACACAAGATTTATATTCTAAAAAATCATTTGTTAGTAATAACAATAGACATAAGAAATAGTTGTAAAATTAGACAAAAATAAATTCAGACCAAACTAAATCCTAATGTAATTCTTCTCCAAAAGACATGAAAAGTTCTTCTTCTTAGGATAAACAATGCAAAATTTCTCACAACTCCTTAATCAAGGGTATTAAACATGAATGGAAGCAATCTCCATATGATGAATTTTGTTCATCCTTACTGACTTCCTAGTCTATCGGTATCATATTGAGGTTAGTATGAGTATATTCAAAGTTATTGTTAATAATTTTATCTCAACACTTATGGTACTTCGATTTCTCTTTAATGTGTTGCACTTGTTTAATAATCATCCCAGTTTTGGATAGAATAAGGATTGATCTTTAAGTACTTATTAACTTGAGAAATCTACCTGTTTTCCTGTAAAGCATTTTTTTTTCGGATGACAAGCACGACTCACAATCATAATTATCAAACTTAATAGTCTTACTAGGTAATAAGAAGGTTCAGAAGTCTTCTTCCGTGCGTGAGTTGAAACTTGTTGAAGAAGACTTATTGTTTCATTATGGTTGATCCCTTAACCAGTATATAGTGACTCGTTTATGTAATATGTATATCTTGTGGGTCTCTACTTATAGTTATGGCAAAAGGAAAACAAGGATGCGAAAGAACAAGGAAATCGCTAAAATAGATACTAAATGAGAAAGGAAAGTTTGAAAATTTCCAAACAATATTTCTCGTCGGGGTTTTGAACCAAACTTCAAATAGTTTCGAAACCCTCATTACTCCTCTGGGCCATTATCGCGTAAAATGTTACATAATATTTGAAATCTTATTGTCGTGAGTTTTCTTGAAGTCTCTTTGCTATGCAAAAAGTTACATGATGCTTATGTTGTTAGATCACTGCTCGGTTGAATCAACCAATCGTTGGTATGTCAAGTTTAGTTCCAAAATTCGTTCTTGAATTATTCATTAAAATCAACTTCGGTTAGACTTAGGACATAAAAATGTTGAGACATGCTCTAGCTACTCATTGAAGAATTGAAGATATATTGAAGAAAAAAATGAAGACATCATCCTTCAGATTGAGGTTAATAACTATTGACTATGACTTGTTCCATATTTATCGAGTTCTTACAGTCTTATTCATTAAAAGCATAACATGTGAATTTTGTTTACATGAATTTAGTATTTAGATGACTTTATCATTAATTATGATCAAAGTATCAAGATGAAAAATATACATTACTTGTTTCTACAACTTATTGTATTGAGAGTCGTGGTGTAGTTTATATACTTTTGTAATTTCGACTTAACACTAATACTAGTGGTGAACCTTCAAGTTGAATTTGTGCTTTGAATATCATGTCAGAAAGCGATTTATTTGACATGTATCAAAGCCAGTTGAACTCGAATTAAGTTTCAAATTCAGATTAAGGATTCAGGACCGATCCGAAGTGGAAGGACAGATCCTAGAACCGATCCTGATTGTATTCTGACTTGTTTGTACATTTTTGAGTTGTCTCTTTCTCTTAATTAATGATATCAAGATATGCACAAGTTAGAATGTGAAGATTCATAGGTCACGAAATATTGAACTCGTACTTAACTCCAATATATTATTTCTCATATTTATTTATTTGATACTCACTGCAAGATCCTAATTGATATTGAGAATCATTTTATGTACCATGTTTGGAATCGAAAATAGATGTGCTTTCATTTCCCATATTGCACATAACTAGTGACTATATTTAGCAAAGTACATTAGCTTGCAACTAGCTAATATTTGTTGTCATACTAGATACTTCAAGTATAAGTTAGAATATATATTTTTTTATTATATTTTGTAAGAAAATAATATCAAGATAATCTAATTTTGGAAATTATATATATTAATTGAATATCTTTGAGAATTTCGAAATTAAGTTTTCTTGTTTTTCAAACAAGCCTTGGTCATAACACTATAAATATTGGATCTTTGTATTCTTACAAACTTATCCCAACACACCTAAGTTGTGTGGTAGTTAATTCAACAATAACGAGTAAGTATGGTCCGTTTTCGACAAAGCACGATTAACTAGTTTAAAGTCTTCTTTTGGATCAAGAAGCTCTAGTAGTACCGTTGGTGGGAAACTAAGAATCGCATTTTAGTTTCCGGTATTCATTACTTGTAGTTGAATTAACACATAGTTATCTTCTAGATAAGATCTTGTTTATTCCATGGTCATTCTCTTCTGATATAAGGCTACTCAAGAACTTTGAGGATCAGATTATATCAGATTCTAGTGATTCAGAATCTGTTGATAGAACTATTGATTTGCCAACAAACTCAGTTCTGTGAGATAAATCATTAGTGGAATCAAGTGCAGGTTGTTAATTTTGAAGATTAAGAAGATTGAAGACTTTGATGACTTGAAGTTCTTTAGTGTTTCTGTTCTTGGCATCTGCTTGACTTGATTGTCAAGAAAAAAGAAGAAGGTTATCTTTGATAAACATAGACTTATGGGATCGAAAAATTGTTTGTGATTTATCATAAACATAAGTCTTATAATCGTAAAACTTGATTGATCTTTATCAAGGAGTTTAGAATTTTGGTGAATCATTGGATTACAGATATAAACAGAAGATCCTTGACTCTAAATTAATCAGTTAATATCCTTTGATATTTATGGTTGGTAGTGCGTGGTTAGAAAACAGTTTGATTCCTTGTTGTTTGTAAGAAACGAATTGAGTTATAGAAGTCTTTATGGAGGTAAAGCAACACTTGGCAGTAGAGTCTGTTAGGTGATTCATGTGCATAAGCCAGATTGGTTTTAGGCGCAGAGATACCGAGAAAACTAAGTAACTAGGGTAAATTTATTCAGCCCCAACAACACGAGGTTGCGAATAGGAATTTGTGTATCGACTTAATTATGAGAATATTCAAAACTGGACTAAGTCTCGAGGTTCTTCTGCTAACAGTTTTCCTCGTTAACAAAACTGATATGTTTGTGTACTTTTATTATTTCCCATTAAGTAGGATAAAAGTAATATTCATCTTCGTATTCTTGAAGTTTATTGGTGTAAATTACTTGATGGTGCAATCTGTACCATCGTCTTTTCATATATTGTTTCGAAAATAAACCTCTAAAGGTTTAGAATCAATTTCTAAAGTTTTCTAAAAACGTAAACTTTTAACATTTGGTTTTTACCAAGATTTTCTATAACGTCTTATCTTATTCTCGTTTCTTCTAAGATATACCTTTTTATAACTTAAACACAAATCCAATTAATTAGTTTTACCATAGTAAAAAATTGGATGATGGCTCATCCCAGTCGCGCGTCAAATATTGTGTCTTTTAGTTAGTTTTACCATAGTGGAAAATTGGATTTGTCCATCCAGCTAGGGTTACACAGGAAGTCGGTCGAAACCGGAAAAAAGGGCTATAAATTAAACCGGCTGAGCCGATCTGACCGTTCGCTACACGATTTTTAAAAATATAACCGTTGATTTTTTGCTCGGCCTTTGATCTCCAAAACCGGCCGAGCCGGCCGAAAAAGCAGAGTTACACTATAACCATTGACTAAAAGTAGATCTAAAAAACCTAGCCATCATTATCTTTAATATTGCACAAACCCTAGAAAATTATATCATTTCCTTTCTTCCCTTTTTCTGTTATTATTCTCTTCTGTAGCATCTCTTCCCCCTCCCTCACTATCACCACCACCACTCACCATCGCATCTATCACCTCCACCAGGACCACAACCTTCTTCTTCTTATTTGGTTACTTCTTTGTCTCCTTCTTGCTTTTTAACCTACACCTGCAACATCACTACATTAGTACCAGTATTGTACCAGCAATAATGGAATCCTTAATTTTGATTCAATTTTTTTTTTTTACTTTTT
The DNA here is from genome assembly GCA_023531435.1 of Papaver californicum. Classification (NCBI taxonomy): domain Eukaryota; kingdom Viridiplantae; phylum Streptophyta; class Magnoliopsida; order Ranunculales; family Papaveraceae; genus Papaver; species Papaver californicum. The sequence continues at coordinate 1,390,997 of JAJJMC010019832.1, forward strand.
ATTGAAATGATTTTAAGGTTTTAACTTTTAGTCTATTCCTTAGGTTTTTGAAACATTGTATTAAAATCAACAAGAATTGTTGCTGCTCCAGATTAATATTGATGGTGATTCTGAGTTCTAAAAGACAAGGGTTTGAAATGAGTTTTGAAATAAAATAGGAAAAGTTGCTGAGGTCGAGCAAAATCAGGTGAGAATGATTGTTCTTTTTGGAATAAGAGATGGGTTTGTGTAATCTAGAGTTGAGAAGGTGTAGAAGTGATAAGCGCCGAGAATAATAGGGGTTTGTGTTCGATAAAATGAGAGACTTGAAAAGAGTTTTCCTTGCTGAGAACATCCTTAAATAAACAAGTCTGTTGTAGGTGGTTTTGAAGAAGCCATAACATGAGTAAGCAGCAACAATGATGGAGGCTATTAAGTCAAAAATTTTTTTACGTTGTTACCATTTTGGTTATAACCGAAAAAAATAATAATTTCTTTTTGGTTTTGCGACATGATTATTTAATCTGTTCAATTTCATATTTGATTCCATGATTCTTCTGTAAGAATTTAATTATTTTGTGTTCAACTATGAACTCGGTTAAAAATTGGTTCAAAACCGAAACCGGCCGAGACGACTCGGATCGGTTTAGAACCGAACCAATTATTGGTCGGCTCGGTGACGGTTATGCGAATGAGAACTGGCTACTGGTCAGTTTGGACTACGGTTTTAGCAAAAAAACGTCTCAACCGACCGATGTGCACCTCTACATCCAGCTGGCTTGGAAAAATTCTTCGTTTGCCAATTCTTGTAGGAATTGATCCAAGTAAACATTTTACGATTACATTATTTGCAGTACATGAAATATTTCTTGGTTCCCAGAGTGTCATTTTTCGCAGCCACTATATTTTCACAACCAACTCTTATGGTTTTTACCCATTTGATGATCTTAAAGCATCAAAGGCCCTAATTTTCTCCCCATCTAGTGCTTTAGAGAACGTGAACTTTGTTCCATTAAAATGACCTACACAATCATGAAGAAATAAATCTGTTCATATATTACCAGACTTAATAAACGAGGCATCAAAACTGAATTATAGTGCATCTCATCCAAGAGTTTTCCATTTCTCGGCCAACATATAAGTGAAACCTGTAATAGTCCTTGGAGCAAGGATTATGGGATAGACTGATAAAACAATCTATTTATTTCAAAATGAACGAGGGTCTAGATGATTGGGTGAAAATTCCACTATGGTATAAACTAAATGAATAGAGTTTCAAAATAAGAAAACAATTTTAAAACAAGTGGATAGTTTTAAAATCTTAAAAAACAAAGGGTTTGTGCGGTAAACGGTTTTCCCTCCATCTTTTTTATTGTTGTCTTTTTAATAATTTTATACTATTACTTTTTAGTAGTTAAGATTTTTTTTTAATAATTTATATTGGTGTTAAGTTTAGACAACATACCGTTTTTATTTAGTTTCTCCATGATTGCTTATTGTATAATGAAAACTTTCACTCCCTCAACTGAACTAGAGTTTGATTGAGTATAGGGTGAAAGGGAGTTTCTGTTTATCTATAATATGACCAAATTTAATCAAGTTTTTTATTTTAAAATAGACTCTCAATCTCATAGCTCCTACTCTTATAATTTTTCTCTTTTATACGTGGAAGACACCTTTGTTAGAGGTTAACTTTATTGTGCGTGTAAGAAAAGTGCACTTTTTCTTTTAAGGAGGAAGATTTTTATCTCCTTAAATATGGTTAATACATGTTTCATTAAGAAAACCTAACCAATTGAAAAATCATGGCTCAGCTTATTGGATATTTTCAATAACATCGTGTTTTGTTTGCCGCTACACGAGGCGACGAACGTAAGTAACAAGCATTAATTGATTAGGATATACGAGAATGTTAGGTTTACAAAAATAGGTACACATAAGTTAGAGATAGAAGCGGACTCAATTGACGCAACTAGCAACAATCGATCAGATACAAGGACATTGAATGTAATTAGCAAGTTTCTGCTTGATCAGCCTAGATGACAACTTTCCGTCCCGAAAGTATATATCCTTTCTGTAAACCTAATTCAAATCTCAGTTTGGATTCAAACAAATGTGATGGTTTTAATTAGACACCATTGGTATATGATGGAAATATCTATTGAAGATGAAGAGGCATCTTCAATGGACACAAATTCCATGTAAATAACAGAGTTTGATACATAATCAAATCACAAAAAAGCTTTATATTTTCTTTCTTCTCTTAAGCATCATCAAAATCTCATTACATGTTTTTGGTTGAATCAAGGGGTACAAACCTTGAATTGAGTTACGTTGTTAAAATGACTCCATTTTATCATGAAGGAATTATGTCAATACCCATTTATTACTCGCCAATTAATTGGGAAGGGTCGAAATAATTGTCTATAAAAATCTTACGAGTCTTGAAGTCATAAATTCAACATCCATGTTTGTGTTTCATCCTTTTTATATCCCTAATTTTCCAACACAACTTACATGTGTAATTTTCTTGTTAGTGGGTTTCATTATGGTAAGTCATACTTGAAAATGACAAGTTTAATAAGAAGAATTTGAACTTACAAGTTACATGAGCCCATGGGGTCATACTCCATGGGGTCCGTATATATTGTTTGTTTGAGAATGAAAAAAAACGACATTTGAAAAGGGCTCTGCAAATCAGAAGAAAATTCCGAGTCAACTCACTAATACCTAAATTTTTCGATTTCTTATCTTCTTCGTCTTCATCTTTTTCTAATTGAGGTTTTAATTTGATTTCTAGTCTATGATTTATATCTTTCGATGATAACTTGATTTATTACTTTATCTATAATCTGAATTAATACATCTATATAATTTGTTTTCTGTTTAAATCTAAATTTATTTTTCAAACTTGAATTCATCTAATATGATCTTTTATTTCTCCTTCTAGGTTATTGTTGGGAAAGATGTTTGGAGCATATGCTCATTAGCGACTTCGTCGAGTATATCTCCATGGCCTTTATACTGGTTGATTAAAGTGTTGTTAAATCGTCTTTTGTTGGAATTGAGTTATACAACGTTTTTTAAACTCGATCTTCTCCCCATGGTTTGTTTACACCTGTCCAAGTAGCTGTCAGAATCCACTATCGTTTTTTCCTTCCACTCTGACTTATACTTGGAGACGGATGGAATGGTTAATATAAATTTTATTCGTACAAGATGAATCATCTGGTTTGATCACTTCTTAACTCTCAAAAAAATTTACACATCAATCTACTGTCAGTCATGCAATTACAGTTGGAAATATTTACCTCTTTGGTCTATCATATCAACATACTAAATAAGAATAATTCTCTTCTAAATTATGTTATATATATTAATTATCTGCTATATAAAATTCTCATTTTCTGTACTTCAATACACAATAGCATCTACTTATGTTTTCATCATTATCTTGTTTTATAATCAATCTGCTTCAATATGACTAACTTGCTTACCAATGCCTACATATGCCATCTAAATCAAATGGCATATGCAGTTAATCTTGCTTGGGCTCCAGTTCGAAGAGTTATCATTCGTAAGACACCTGATCACCAAGTTTTTGTTTTTAGATTCTCTTTTGCTTGTGATTTTACTGCTGCTCTTCTTTCAAATCCCAGTAGAGTGAATGGAAAGCTCTTAACACTAAGATTTTGGAATCAAGATATACATCCTCATCATTTATATTTTAGTGTTCATGATTTCTGGGTTCAATTTTCTTTAAGAAGTGATCTTATTCAAAGAGGGTATGTGGCTAAAATGCTTTCTGGTCAGGTAGGAGAAGTTCTTGCTTTAGTTGGTCCCATTGATGAAATTGGAATGTTTAAAGCTCATGTTTTAGATGATCTTATTATTCCTCTAAGACATAAAGTTCGAATTAGATATGAAGACTCAGAGGTGCAAGATATTAAAGTTTATTTTGTAAATCTACCACATGACACATGTAGAAGGTGTTGGAATATCAATCATAACAGACATGAATGTGATGATAGTCTCATTCACTATAGACAATTCATGCCTACTATTTAATTTAAAGAAGATGAGAGAGTCAGAATGGTTAGAAGAGGAAGGCATGTGCAAGGAACAAGGAATACTAATGGTTTAGCATATGTTGTAGCAAGTCTGAGAATTTATGATAGTTTTATTGACCAAGAAAACAGGATATTAAGGGAACAAAAAGACTTAGAAGACTAGATGAGGCAACTACAAGCCAAAATATATCCCAGAACACAATATCATCAAACAATACAATTAGTCTGGGTGCTGCTATAGTTCAAGCAAAAGACAAAGGAAAAGATAATGAGAATAATATAGTACCAAAAAAGGATAAAGGAAAAACAGTTATTCAAGATGAAGAGCTAATTCTCAATATGGGATATAATAGAGCTGGATCATTTAAAGGTCAGAGTAAGGCAGAAAACCAACAAAGGAAGTTTAACAATTGGGAAAGACTACTAAATCAATATGTTTCAATGGGAGCACTAGGTTACCCAGCTACAAATTGGTGAAACAACAAAGAAAAAAATGTCTGATTTTGTCCAGATTTCTAATCCTAGTGCGGAATGGATAGATATTGGAGAAGATGCGCGAGAATTTAAAACTCTACCCAAGGCTGTTGCTGAGAGTGTATTGCATGATGATGTAAAAGAAGTTAACCAATATGTCTCAAGAGTTTATCATCCTCCTGGGGATCATTTTAATTGCTCTCAACATGGATTGACCTATGGAAATTACTATGCTAATGAGGATTCTAACCAAACATCAAGTACTAATGATAACTCTGAGGTATATATTACTCTTACTATATCTTTTTATTTCCTTCCAATTTTCTTAATCTATTGTCTGAAATTTCAATTAGTTACCAACTTCTTTACTTGTATTTATCCTGCTTAAATTAGTCTGATATATCATCTTTCATATCAAACCCCTAAACTTTACTTCAAAATATCCCAAGTACAATCTTGTATAACAAATTTTAGAGTTCTCTCCTGGAATTTACAGGGTCTTAGATATAAACTAAAATAAGATCATTTACATCATTTAATCAAGATCCATAATATTGATATGTTATTCCTTATGGAAACTAAGGCTAAGTTCCCTTTAATGGAGTCAGTTTTACATAGAATTCATGCTAAGGATTGGCTACTTATTCCTTCAATTGGAAAACCTGGGGAATAACTATAGCCTGGCTTGCTGATATTTCTGTATCCTTAATTTATTTCCAAGAAAATATTTTTCACTATAAAATCTTAAAAGCAAATATTAGTATGCATATTCTTTTATTTATAGAGCCCTGGATCATCATTTAAGAACACAACAATGGGATTTTTTATATTCTTTAAATGATGGTCAAACTCCTTGGGCTATTATAGGAGACATGAACTTTGTGTTACATGAATCTGAACAGGAAGGAGGCAATTCAATTTCTTCAGTACTTATTCATATATTTACAGTTGTATTCAAAATATTGGGCTAATTGACATGATCTTCTCTGGATTACCTTTTACATGGACTAATAATAGAGTAGGTGAGGACAATATTCAAGAAAGTATAAATAAAGTTTTAGTTAATCATAAATGAATTGAGTGTTTTCCTAATTCTATTAATTTACATCTCACTGGGATAGTTTCTGATCATCGTAATTATAATAATGTCATCAATCAAACTGTTTTTCTAGCAAAACTAAGCATTGTAATTTAGTGTCTACTTTATCAAAATTGAGGTATCAATTGAAAATTTGGAATAAGAATGAATTTGGGAACATTTTTCAAAATATTTCAAATTGCTACATGATATTGAATCCGTTCATAAGTTAATTCCTACTTTTGAAACAAAACATCAACTACATAACCTTTATACAGAATTAGAACCCTAGTATTCTATTGAAAAAACTTATTGGAGTCAACATGTTAAGTCTCGTGGATTAAAGAAAATGATCATAATACCAAGTTTTACCATCAAAATACTTCTGAAAGAAGGAGAATTTAGTCGTATATGTGCTTTAAGGGATGCTTCTGGCTTATGGATTGAAGGTCAGGTACATCTTAGCCATTTAATTACCTCTCATTTTCAGAACATTATGAAATCATCTGATACTAATATTCTTCCTAGATTTAGTTCTATGTTTTCTCCTATTTTAACTCAATCTGTAAGTCAAAAATCTTTGTGTTATTCCTGATGACAATGAAATAAAATCTACTTTATTTATGATAAATTCTTGGGGGGCACCAGGTCCTGATGGTTTCCCTCCAGGTTTTTATCAACATCACTAGGATTTATTAGGTAATGATATTGTGAACTTGGCTCAAAATGTTTCCAAAACTAGACAACTTAATCCTTTTATGAATAAAACATTTATTTCCTTGATTCCAAAAACTCAGACACCAGTTACTCCTGGTGAATTTCGTCCTATCAGTCTTAGTAATACTTTATATAAAATTGTTTCAGAATTTTTAGCTAATCGTATTAAATTTTTTCTTGATCAAGTCATATCACAAAATCAATCTGTTTTTATACCAAAAAGGAAAATCACTGATAATATAGTTGTACCACATGATATTTTACATATAATGAAAACTAGTAAGCGTAAATTAGGTACTACGTCTATTAAATGAGATCTCTCAAAAGCATTTGATCGTATGGAATGGAACTTCATTATTTATATTTTCAAATCCATGGGTTTTTCAAATGAATTTTGTGAATTAATTTTTATGTGCATTTCAACTGTCTCTTATTCGATTTTAGTCAATGGTTCACCTGGTGAAACCTTTACACCAACTAGAGGTATTCGTCAAGGTGATCCATTATCTCCGACTATTTTTATTTTATGCATGGAAGGTTTGTCTAAACTCTTATTACAGGCAGAGCAAGAGCATGTAATTTCTGGTATAAAAGTCTCTACATCTTGTCCATCTGTTTCACATTTGTCTTTTTCTGATGATGCTTTTTTTACTAATGCTACCATTCCTCAGGATAAACATTTATTAGATATTCTAAATATATTTAGTCTTTCATCTGGACAAACTATTAATTACCAAAAATCTGGCATTTACTTCAGTAAGAAAGTGCCAAATAAGCATTGTAAGTTACTTGCTAGAATATTAAAAATGGGTAAAATCATTAAAACTGATTCTTATCTAGGTACACCTTTATTTTTTCATAGAGCTAAGAGTTTTAACTATCAAATTTTGTTAGATAAATTTTATAAACGTATTCAAAGATGGGAAGCTAAATTACTTTCATAGGCTGGTAGATCTACTCTTATAACTTCTGTTATTAATGTAATGCTTATGCATCAAATGATGTGTTTTGCTTTACCTCAAAAAAATATGAATCGTATTTCTGCTTTACAACGTGATTTTTAGTGGCAAAGAAGGGAAGGTAGTAAATGTAACTACTTAAAGTCTTGGAAATTTGTTTGTCTTAGTAAAGCAAATGGTGGTTTAGGTTTTAAGAATCTACATAAGTTTAATCTGGCTCTTTTAGCTAAATTATCTTGGAGGTTAGTAGATAATCCTAATAAGCTTTGGTGTAAAATTCTCAAAGAGAAATATTTTTCTAAATCTGATCCTATTCATTATAGGAAAAAATCAGTTCAGTCTTGGATTTGGTCTAGTATTTGTAGAGGTATAGACATTATTAAACTTAATCATTGTGGCATATTGGGAATGGTAGATATATTTTACTTTGGAATGATAAATAGCTACCATTAGGTAAATCACCTCAATTTAAACCAGGTGTTTTTAGGGATTCTACGCAAAATGTTTCTGATATTCCTAATAGTGATGGTATATCGAATTATCCTCCTATAAATACTTTATTTGATAGTCAAACTATTGAGGCAATTAGAATTATTGAGCCTAATCCTTCTAGTTCTGATTCTAGGAAATGGATTGGCATGAAAGATGGTATGGTGTCTGTTAAATCTGCTTATAATTTTCTTGCTCATAATAATAATTATGATTTTAAGGTACCTTGGTATTCAATTTGGCATCTTAAATATCATACCAAGGGTTAAACTGTTTCTTTGGAAAGCTTTAGTAGGGTGTCTTCCTGTTAAGACAATCGTCGGTATATTTACTAACATGGATAATAATTGTTCACTTTGCAATCTAAATACTGTTGAAATTGTTGATCATATTTTTCTTCATTGTCACTTTACTACAGCGATATGGAGAGGTCTTTCATTTACCCATTTTATTCATAGTAGTACTCAACTGACTTTTGTTGATTGGTGTGTTGCTTGGCTCTTGGATAAAACTAATTGTAATATAATTGCTTATGTTATCTGGTTTATTTGGAAATATCATTGACAAGTTATAATTTAACAATGTTATTCCTAAGACCTGTGAGTATATTCTGGTCATTAGGAACAATTTAATACATTATCTATCACCATCTTTAGATAAGTCCTTTTATCCTAAAATACAACAATGTATTAATTTACATACAAGTTATTGTTTTTCCAAGTCTCAGAGTTTGGGTGCAGATGAGAAAGGTTTTACTCATATATTCTTTGATGCATCCTTCCATCAAGTATCTAAGAAATTTGCTTATGATGTCATTCAAACTAATCACTTGGGGTCTGTGGTTAACATTGCAAGAGGCAATGGATGGTGTTCCAGTCCAATAAAGGCAGAATCACGAGCCTGTAGAACACTAACAGAATGGACAGCAAAGCTCGGATTCAAATCACTAAAGTTTTATAATGATAATCAAGATCTTATCACTGCAATGAGGAATGAATGTAGTACTGTTGACTGGAGACCGCTTCCTTTTTGCGTCAGTCTAAGCGACTTAGTCATAATTTTGCTTACCACTATATATATATGTAAATCGGAAATGTAAGGCCTTAGTTGACTCTCTTGCTAAGGGTATCGTTAGAAGGTCTAGATGTTTGGTAGATTCTGCGAATATGAATCTTAGGGAGAAACAAGTTTCCTTTAGTAACCTATGTAAAATAAGGGGTCTGCAAAATATAACTTATTTTGCTTGTTAATATAAAAGTTATTTTCCATCAAAAAAATAAAAATAATAAAAAAGTATCTATAGATCTAGGGCTATCAAAAGTAAATAAAAATCTTCTCGGACAATCTGATGTTTTTACTTCAGCAAAAAGACCTTAGAATTTCCTTCCTTCCATGTACACCAGACACTGTTATAAGAGCACGATAATATGAGAAACAGCATTCTTCTCATATTTAGATATGCAGATTTTTTTTATCAGAAGACACATCATATACCTAAATATTTAAGATATAACAAATTTATATATATATAAATTTTTTGATTTATGATCAAATATATGATCTAATATTTAAAAATAAAAAAAGAGTTTATGATTCAAAAACCTTGATCGATAAAAATATAAAATTGTTACAAGTATAAAACTTTAATTAGTATATACTAATGGTATGAACCCATTAGTTTGTGTATTGTATGTGCAATATGTTTGATAGGTAAGCTGTGTCAGATCTGATTCAAAAGACAAACGTATTGAGTCAGATCTAGATGAGTCAAGTGATTTCAGTCAGATCCAGATAGGTCAGGGGATTTCAGTTAAATCCAGATGAGTCAGATCTGACTCAAGAAAACAAACATAGTGTTAAAGTATAAAATTCGACTTGGAGAGTTGCTCCAAAATTACACCGAAATTTTCCTTAAAATACCAATGTCAAGGTGTTAGGGAACTGGCTGAAACAAGTCCGAGATTAACTACCTACGTTAAGAATTCCATATCTGCTATCCACGTTCAAAAACTGCCACCCCCTTGATTCATGATTCAGAGAGAAAGAGATCTGTCATTTATGTCAATTCATCTGAAAACTGAGATGTTCTATCAATTCATATAAAAAAGTATGAAACATCCAAAATTAAAGCTGATGACCCACTTCATCTTGTCTTTTCAATAGTATGAAATGAATCATGTCGATGGACTCAATCAGGTACTGTTTTCTACCTGTTGACAGTCATGAACCCGAGCCCATTAGATTAACTGGGGTCCTATGTTAAGTCTGTAATCTGGATCCTTCACTTTACGATAACAAGTTGTGCTAAACTTTTCTTAAGCTTCCACCGGTTGTTTGATAATAGACGATGACATGCGCCTTCCAATCTTTAACGGGTGCTCTCAGGATATGGTATAGATTTTCAGTTGGTGTCTGATAAGTTTCTTCTTTGTTATTATGACATGTATTGAAAACAGACGAATGGAAAGTAACGAGACCGACTTTCTCATTTATCAATGTATATTAAATTGTATTACAGACCACGCCTGGTACAGATAACCAGGACTGTATTTATATCATCTCAATGGAATACAGTTATACTCCACTATCTTTACACCTAACAGACTTTGACCATATTGACTAACAAGACTTTATTTGACTAATAACTGACTCACTAATACTCCCCCTCAAACTGTTGAGAGAGCAACAAAAAAACAGTTTAAAAACAACAGAAAGAAAAATAGAAAACAGTGACTTCACGTGACTGCCGGATCAAATCAACCCAAATCTCTGCCAGTACCCAACATACTTGTATAACCAAACAACAAAGCTAATAACCTGTAAAACTGAGGCTTGTACAACCCTTTTATAAAGACATCCGCTAACTGCCCCTCACTAGCAACGTGATGAAGCTTCAAGAATCCCGTAGCAACCAGCTCCCGAACAACATGGTAATGAATCTATATATGTTTGGACCTGGCATGAAACACGGGATTAGTCGCCAATGAGATAGCACTCGTATTATCACAATATAGATGAACAGAGTCTAACAAAGGAAGATTCAATTCCTGCAGCACATAAGATATCCATTGCATTTCGGCTGCAGCCATAGTTATGCACTTATATTCCGCCTCAGCTGATGACTTTGAAATTGTCGGCTGTTTCTTGGACGACCAAACAACAATAGAAGAACCCAGAAACACCACAAGCCCAGAAGTGGAACGTCTCGTGTCCGGGCAACTACCCAATCAGAATCCGAGAAAGCCCTCAGACTCTGCAGATCCCCTGACCTCATAGTGATCCCAACTCCAATACTGCCCTTCAAATATCTAAGTACCCTTTTAACTAGCATCAGATGTACCTCAGTTGGAGCCTTCATACATTGAGACACATAATGAACCGCAAAACTAATATCAGGCCTCGTTAATGTTAAGTATTGCAGACTCCCAACTATTGTTCTATAAGCAGCAGGGTCAGGGAGAACAACACCATCATGCATAGATACTCTATTGGCCTTGGTGACAGGAGTTGTACAAGGTTTACAGTCTATTATATGAGCTTTTGTAAACAAATCAACAATGTACTTAGTCTGAGTTAATAACAAAGTATCAGGTTGACGCACAACCTCAATATCCAGAAAATAACTCAGCTGGCCTAAATCCTTCATAGAAAATTTCGACTGCATAGCGGTTATCAACTAATTTATTAAAACGTCAGACGTGCCAGTCAAGATTATGTCATCAACATATACTAAAAGAATCAGCATTCCTGAATTATCATTGTATACAAACATAGAGTGATCAGAAACAGACTTCGAGAAACGATATGTTATAAGAAAAGCACTAAAAGCATGAAACCAAGCCCGAGGAGCTTGTTTGAGACCATATAAGCTTCTCTTTAACTTACAAACATACGAAGGAAAGTCTGGATGAATGAACCCCTGTGGCTGTGTCATATAAACAGGCTCCTCTAAATGACCATGTAAGAATGCATTCGACACATTTAGTTGTCGGATAGACCAGTTCTTAGTAATTGCAATAGTAAGAACAATCCTCACAGTTGCAAATTTCACTACTGGACTAAAAGTGTCATAGTATCTATCCCTTCTAGTTGAGTATTTCCTTGAGCTACCAACCTAGACTTAAATTTTTCCACTGTCCCATCAGCCTTTAATTTCACTTTGTAAATCCATTTACATCCCAAGATATTCATCCAGGGTTCAGGAGGCACATACTCCCAAGTATCATTCTCAACTAAAGTCGTCACTTCTTCCTTCATAGAAGAAACCCATTTTGGGATCCGAGAGGCCACCTTATAGCTCTTTGGCTCGGTAGTAATGGTCAAAAGAGAGTAGTAATTACTAGGAACAGGATTGGTAACAGTAGAATATGAACTATGATCTGGAAAAAGCTTCTGTTTAGAAATCTCACTCTTAGATCTAGTAAAAATAGTAGCTGTAGAGTTAGACCCTAGATCAGTGATATGAGACAACTTAGAAACAACAGAATCATACACAGAGGATAAAACTGAAGAAGGATCATAAAAATAGAACTTGTCCTCATAAAAAAAACATGTCTTGAAATGTGAGTCTTTTTAGTAATAGGATTAAAACACTTATATCCTTTATGAAAAGAACTATATCTAATAAATATACATTTGATAGACTTTGATGACAATTTATCAGATCTGGAATGACCTAAAAAAAGAAAACAGATGCAACCAAAAACTCGAAGAGCAGCATAATCTGGATCATATTTATATAGAATTTGAAAAGGAGATTGGAAGTTCAAGATTTTGGTCGGTGTTCTGTTTATAAGAAATTGGCAGTGAGAAAAGCATCAAACCAAAATTCCTTTGGATAGGAAGCATGAAACAGGGGAGTATTTCCCATCTCAGTTATATGCCTGTGCTCTCTTTCAGCTCTACCATTCTGTTCAGGAGTTTTAGGACATGAAATCCGAACTAAAATTCCACTGTTGTCTAGAAAACTCCTAAATTGACATTTAACTAGCTCAAAACCACCATCTGTTTGAAAATATTTTATTTTGGTAGAAAATAGATTTTCTGTTTGAGTTTTGAAATGAGAGAAACAAGATAGAGCATCTGACTTGTTAGACATTGGATACATCCAGCTATATCTACTAAAGTCATCCATAAAAACAATGTAATATCGAAAACCAGAAAAAGAGGCAACATGAGAGGGACCCCAGATGTCACAATAAATAAGATGTAATGGTGTTTGATCATGAGATTCAGAAAGATGAAAAGGTAAACGTTTACTTTTGGCAAGCTGACATGGATGACAAAGAACAACTTTATCATATGAAACAGAAGAGATGTATTTTTGAGACTGTAAGAGTTGTAAAATTTTAGTGGATGGATGACCTAGTCTATTGTGCAAAACACAGCAAAGGGAGATGAAACAATGGAATAAGCAAAGGAAGAAAAACACTTAGATTAAGATATGTTGGAAATTGGATAAAGATTGTTAACCATTCTACCCTAAGCCAACAGAGTGTAATTCATTAAACATATGATCTCATAACCACTCGGATGAAAAATAAAGTAACACTTATGCTCTTTAGTAAAGCTAGCCACTGATAAACAGATTGTGTTTGAGCTCAAGAAAAAATAAAACTGTGTTCATCCTAAAAATAGTTTTAGATGTGTGCAATAAAGAAGTTCCAAGATGGGTAATAGGAAGTTTGTTACCTGATCCCACCATAACCTTCTCCTTGCCAGCATACAGAGAAGTATGGTTAAGGATAGAACTATCGCCAGTCATATGCGATGATGCTCCACTATCAGTAATCCATGTAGAATTAGTAACACCAGGAACTGTCTTGGGATTACCAAAATCACCAGAACTTACATGTAGACCAGTGAAATCTTGCTCAACCTCAGAAACATTAGCAGCACCACCAGATGCACTCATATGCTTCGGAGGTGTATAACGAAAATAACATCTGCTTGCATAATGACCCTTTCTTCTACAGGTTTGACATTCAACACTTGAATAATCAGTCTGTGATCTTCTCACACCACTAGAGTTGAATACAGGGATTGAACTAGAAGATCTATTAGATGATATGGAAGAAGATAGAACTGGAGTATTTGTTGAGGTTCTGTATTTCTGAAAATTTTGATTATGACCAGATCTTGCTTAGAGTAGCCATTCTTGGTGTAAAAGGCTGAAGAATTCTGAACCTCCAGTATCTATTTGTTTTGATCATGTAACCACTGCTCGTGTATCAGTAATCTTGCTTTTAGCTCCGAAAATACATATGTGGACTCTCGATGATACGCATAGATTACAAAATTATGGTAATCCCTTCCTAACCCATTTAGAATATACATAGACAGATCAGAATCACTTATCTTCTCCCCGATAGCAGACAAAGAGTCAGAAAGCATCTTGATGTTATGCAGATAAGTAGTAATGGATTGATTTCGTCTCCGGACAGTACTCAGTTGATTTCGAAGCATTCCTTTGCGTGCAGCAAACTGTTGTTTGAAGGTTGTTTCAAAAAACAACTAGATCTCCCTTGCCGAGGTGAGACCAAGAACATCACTAGAAATGGTAGTTGAGAATGTTGCCTTGAGACAGCTAACCACAAACCTATATGTTTTTCTCCATTGTATCCATCTTGGATTGGATGATGAAACACCATCTCTAACAATATGAGATTATGGTTCCTCTACTTCTCCATTCACATAACCATAAAGATCTATTGAAATCAGCACAAACTCAAACTGATCTTTCCATATCAGATAATTTGTGGCATCGAGTTTGATAGAAATGAGATTTGTGATATTACTAAAAGGAAGATTGAATGTTGTCGAAATCTCAGATTCTGCAGTAGTATTGGTTGTATTCCAGGCTTCAGATCTATTTTCCATACTTCGAGTAATAGGCATGAAATGATTAAACACTTCTTTGTTGATTTGCAAAAAGATTGATGAAGAAACAAGATCTAGATTTAAAGTCTGTATCAGAAATGATCCAGAGAAGATATTAATCGAAACAAATCTTTTGAAGAAAGTATTAAATGAATGTTTATAAGATGAAAGTATGAAATGATTTGAACAACAAGCACAATCTAGATGAGTAAAAATCTGATGAAGAAAAGATATTGATCAAGAATAGTCTTCTGGAAGATTTTATCTGATAGAAGAAACGATGATTAAACTCTGATGAAAATATGAAAAGATTTTAAACTATGTGAGAAAAGAAACTTATTGTTTAAAACTTCTGAAGCGTGAAACGATTTTGATACTAAAAGATGTTAGTTGCTTTGAAACTTTGAACGAAATGAATGAAAGCCATTAAAGCTGGCTCTGATACCATGATAAGTTTCTTCTTTGTTATTTTGACATGTATTGAAAACAGACGAATGGAAAATAACAAGACAGACTTTCTCATTTATCAATGTATATTATATTGTATACAGACCATGCCTGGTACAGATAACCAGGACTGTATTTGTATCATCTCAATGGAATACATCTGTACTCCACTATCTTTACACCTAACATACTTTGACCATATTGACTAACAAAACTTTATTTAACTAACAACTGACTCACTAATAGTGACCGATAAACCGGGTGGTTAAAGAGTCTTGGGAGCATCTCCAAGGAAAGTATGAGTATCTAATTTTTTTTTGATGATACATAGAATTTTAAAAGCTCAAAAAAAAAAAAAAAAAAACTCTCAAACAACTATTGTATAAATTTGACAAATTAAATTTGGATGAGGACCTTTCTTTTTTTAAGGTATCCACATAGGATTATATCTAAATACCATTGGAGATTCTCTCAGACTTAAAGACTAATTGATACAATAATTAAAATTTTACAGTATAAGTAAAATTACTAAATAGTCGTGGTATTTAATTCCCTTAAACCGTCACAAGCTTTTTTTTATGGATCCCATAGTATTCAGGTGAGACCTATAATTTCCCGGAAATATGATTTTTAGATGGTTAGAACTATTGTTTTGAAAAATTTGTGGCTTTGTTGTGTAAAAGGATATTTTATCGTGGGTAGTTATGGGGGTAGCTAGATATCCTCTCCTGTTTCACAACATTTTTTTTTTTGCTGGATACGTAGTTTTTAAAAGCTTAAATGCATTGTACTCTCCAAATTGATCGATATAGTAAAATCAACGTGTTAGGAAAGTCAAATACAATGCTCCAATGAGTAAATTTGAGCATTGGGGATTTACTATGGGATGACCAAATGGATAAATAGGATGGGCAAATGTGTATTTTTAGGTGTTTGCCTATTACGGTTCCCCTGTAACCGCTTGACTGTGTTAAGCTTTGAGCACGTGTGAGATTCGTGTCTCCCAATGAAGTATGACTCTTACCTATTTGGCCTTCAGATATTTCCATCAACGAACAATGTATGGCTTTTAATTTTAATGACATTTTAGCATTAATGTATTAAAAAAGTAGTTACCCTGTTGAACCCAAAATACATATGCACCTCATACCAAATAACCAAATAAAAGAATACTAGGCCTTAAATCAGGGGTTAATTTACCTAAGTACCAACTTAACTAACCAAGTTCCCGATAAAACAATCTTCTTCGTAGCTAGCTAACTTTCTTTTAAAAGTTGTAGATATCAATGGCCTGTATAGATGTAGATGGGGCCGATTTCACTCAACTAGTCAACTCCTTTTTTGAGGTCAATATGAAACAATGCGTATTCCTGTGCATAACATACTATAACGATACATGTACAGCTCATATTTCATCGTCTTCCTGCACAAAAGTCCTTGTACTCGTTTAGTTTCTCACTAGAAAAGCTAACCGATATTGCCTTTCTAAAAGAAAGAGACTGAGAAAATATAGATGACGAATATCCATGCCCTTCCATGCATCTAGACGCGTAATCGTTTGGTGGGTAACTACTTAATTTGATAGGGTCGTCTACTCAAAGAAAGGATCCCTTGATCTGCTCTTGAAAATGGTAAGTGAGGGTATTAATTCCCAAACTACACGTGGTCTAACACTATGAAAGGAGCATCAGATTATAATAAAACGAGAAACACTGAAACAAAGCTTTATAAGAAATACTGAAACAGACAACTTCGTTGCATGATCAACACGTGGGATACGGGAAAGTATGGCACACTGTTTAAACCAGAGAGTTTTGTTGCTTCACTGACACATAAGTTACGGGAAAGCATGACACAGTAAAGGAAACTGACAAACATCGATGCATGAGAGACACGTTTCAACTATACAGGCTGCGGAACAAAAGAAACTAAAGCATGACAAGTCACTTTCAATAGCCACATGTCAGACATGTCATTATTCAAATAAGACCGCAACGTTCATCCAAATCCCGAAACAACAATTTGAGTATAAATCCGCAGAGGAGGTGCGGGATATTAAGCGAGAAACCAAGGAAAACACGAAGTACGCAAATCGAATCTTGCGGGAAAAACACATACATCTTGCGGAATTACACTTCACTCCAAAGACTGAATAAGAACAAATAGGTGGAAAGTTAGATTGGAGGGACCCATGAAATTGGCTATAAATACCAAACTCTCAAGCAGGAAGAGGGAATGAAAAATTGGGAGAAATTTGGATATAAGGAATAGAATCAGAGAAAGAGTTTAGGTATCAAACTTGTGTTAATTGAATTGCTCTTTGAGTAACTTGACTTTAATTATGTGTTTGATATTTTTCTGTAACATACAAATTATGATTGAACATAATTTGAATCTTTACCACCCGTGGATGTAGACAATTTGATTATCGAACCACGTAAAATTCTCGTGTTGATTCATCTTACAATTTCTTGTTCTTATTGCTAATATGTTATGATTGTTAATATGTATCATTTTCATCTTAAGAAATCTGATTTTATTATGTTTCTAACTTTGATGGTTGTGATCCAAAGACACCAGATTTTTGGTAATCACAATTTGGCGCTAGAAACAGGGAGGTAGTAAAGAATTTATTCTACCTGTCCAAATTTTCATCTTTAAAATCTTGAATCTCATTATGTTAGAAAAAAATTTTCCCTACAAATACAATGATTTAAAGTGATATTATAAAAACTTTGCATATAGTTTTCTCCAAACTTATCAGTTGATATTAATATAGATTTAATTGTTAGGTTCATACATGATAGACACATTTTTATGTCTAAATTGTGCTCGATTATCTATTTTGATAGTGTTCGATTTTGTACTATTTATGGTTTTTTATGTCTTTATAGGTATTTTTGAGAAATGAAGATTTGTGGAAAAATCGGCTCAAAAAGTGATAAAGGCACCCTCCCTTTTGAATTCAAAACCGAAAAGGGCAGGAAATTAAGTTTACGTGAGAGAATCACCTGGATTAGTTGGCAACCGTGTTTTAAGGGATTTTTAGGTGATTTCAAGTCACCAGAATCAAGATACAATCTATACTAGCTTGTACACACGCAATCCAGAGAGTTTCATGCCGGAAAATGGGTGAAATATCCGTTTGGGAGCCGGAAAAGGGAACACACTTTGATTCGGTTTTACAATGATTTACTATATTAATATAGATTTAATTGTTATGTTCATACACAATACTTCTTTATTTCATACCTCTCATATATGTTAAATTACCTTAGATGTTCTTTTAACCATGGGTTTGAAAACTTAGCTCATAAATTTTCACCAAAAATATGTTTATAACAATTTTGCAAAAGAATTTGCTCTGAAATCATTAAGTTTATGTGTCTCTAACTTAGCTGATTGTATAGATTAAAATTGTATTATATCTAACTAGTTTTTGATTCTTGTCAAAACAGTAAAATAAGTTTTGAATTGAATTTACGAACTTGCTTCTGATTTATATGCAAAAACTGATTTCTTGAACTTATAAAACCTGAGTTAAATTAGACAATTGTCTAGATTATGTGTGATATGTTAAATTTCATCTAGATATTTTCTATCAATCAAATTGCTTTAGATACTTATTGTGAATGTTAAAATGTTATGAAACACATAACTTATTATCTGAACTCTTTTTAGAATATTGACAAAGAAACTTCTACGACAACACAAGATTGAGCAAAGAAGATATCATAATATCTCAAAAAAGATTACATAAATGGAAACAGTTGCAAATAGAACCGTGCAAGAACAAGATGTTAATATAGGAAATTTGGGAAGTCAGGCAATAGAAATTCCTCGAGAAAGAGAAATAGTGGAAGAATCCCAAGGACCACAACCCATGAATGATCAAGTAAACAATCCGGTTAATCAGATAGCTAATCAATCACATGAAGAAGTATCTCAAAATAGGGTTGACCCCATTCATCAATTAATGGAAGAAATAAATGAAACGCGCAAGGTACAACATACTTGTGCAGAAAAAATTGCACTCTTGACTCAAGAAAACCACATGCTCAAACAAAAGGGCCAGCAGGATGCGGAAGCTTCTGTAACTAGAATATAGGGGGCAAGAAGCAAGCTCAAATAGACCCGCAAAAATTAAAGAAAAAATCAATGAAGATCAAAGAGTGATGGTAGTGGAACCCGCACATAAGCGGTATGAACCTGAAAGATTAGATTTTGATGATTCAGAGTTGCAAAACAAACAGATGGCAAAAATATGAGGACATGGAACAAATGCGAGAAGAAATCAAAATTTTAAAAAATAAAGAGGGAGGACGACTTGAAGAAGTGCTAAAAGAAGCCAGAAGAACACCGTTGGCACCACACCTTGCGTATGCGTCTATACCGCATAAGTGCAATCTTCCCATCTTTGAATGTTATGATGTGACAAAGGATCCGACGACTCACTTAAAATACTACAACCGCAATATGACCCGATAGGAACAAGATGATGCTATTATGTGTCGATATTTTCCGTCAAGCTTGAAAGGGACAGCTTTAACATGGTATGATAATCTTCCAGAAGGGTCAGTACATTCTTACGCACAATTGACCCGTAAGTTCCTAGAGATATACATGTATAATAAACCCGTAGACGCTGGGATGGAAAGGTTATTTTCCCTTGCGTCTTGGACCGAGGAGACCATTCGAGACTACACAGATCGATGGCAGACGATCTGTCAAGCTATAGGGGATGTAACTCCAGAAATTGCTATTAACTGCTACAAATGGGGACTCTTTGTTGATATTCATGGAAAAAATCCAAAAACCGAAGGGGATCTTAGGGAGATTATTGAAAAATATGCAAGGTTGCAGGATATTCAAAAACAACACCCGAGAATAATTTCCCAACATCAGAGGGTTTCCAACAGGGCAAATTTTGTAGAACCATCAACAAGTTCCGGGAAGAGGGTTGCGGGAGAAAATCCTGATATTGAATCCAAACAAGGTAAGACAGATGATGAAAGAAAGTTTAACCGCCAATTTGAGGATCGAGTTTTCACTAAAATCAACACTCTATACTCACAAATTCTAAATGCAATTAAGAACATGCAAGATTTTCATTGGCCATGGGCAAAAGGAAAGCAACCATCACACACACAGAATTCAAAGGATTATTGTGAATATCATTGCTATCAGGGCCATTCCACAAGAAGATGAAAGTTCAAAAATTGATTGATATGGGAGAGCTGAAAGAATTTCTTTATTTGCCCAATCCTCCACCAAGGCTCAATATGGGAAAAACTGTAAATATTCCACAAAATGACCGAACTATTAATATGATTTCCTATACCGAATCGGGTCAATCATCTATGAACGTAGTTATTGACAAGAAGCTGCATAAAAGGGTTCACAGTCATGAAGTCTTCAAAGTTGCGGGAAGAGTTACGGAAACATGGGAAGGATGGATGGCTTCCCCGTTAACTTTTTCAGCAGACGAGGTTGATCAGGAAATTGAAACACATAATGATCCGCTGGTGCTTACTCTACAAGTATCTGGATGGAATGTCAAGAAGATCCTCATGGATGGGGGTAGCTCCCTTAATGTCTTATTATGATACCTTCCGAAAAATGGGATTAAAATATGATCAGCTTACACCTTCTTACTACACTATCTATGGGTTTAATTGGATAGCCTCAAAACCAAAAGGGGAAATTTTACTTGATGTTATGGCCGGACCCATAAGTATTTTGACTAAATTCAGTGTAGTGGAGGCTTCATCCCCATATAATACCATCATTGGTAGACATTGGGTCCACCAATTGAAAGGAGTAACTTCAACATATCACCAATACTTGCGATTCCCGACGCCGCAAGGGGGGATGGAGAAAAAAGGAGATCAGAATGTAGCAAAATCTTGTATCCTCGCAGAAATTCGCATGAATGAGGAACGAGTACAGCAGCAACAAAATAGAAAAAAAAAACGAAAGATAAAGGCTAAAGAAGAAGCCCTAAACCAATATTTGATTAAGACTCCGGGAAGTGAGGTAGTAAATGAAACAAATAAAAATACTTCACTGGAGGAAAGCATACCAATAATTGACAAGGGAAGTCTTCCAGCATAGCAATTAAAGGGGGCTCCCACACTTTTAGGAGCTCCCAAATCTACTTTTACAGCAATTGAAGAAACCAAGAATATCAGCATAGGAACAGAAGAATTCCCAAGAATGATTAAGATTGGAACACTGATGGAAACAGAAAGGGAACATGATTTGGTCACTCTACTTAGAGATTATATGGATATTTTTGCATGGAAGATGGAGGATATGCCAGGCATTAATCCGAGTATTGTTCGACATGAGTTGCATATACATCCGGGTACTACACCCTTTCGGCAACGCATACGCAAAGTAGCACCCGAATATCATTTGACAGTTGAAAAAGAATTAAAAAAGATCATGGATGCAGGGTTTATTCGGGAGGTGCGATACCCAACTTGAATTTCAAACATGGTGATTGTACCAAAAAAGAATAGGGGAGTAAGAATTTGTATAAACTTCACCAACTTAAACAAGGCATGCCCAAAAGATAGTTATCCGCTTCCCAGCATTGATCAGTTGGTGGACGCAGTTGAAGGAAATGAGGCTTTATCCTTCATGGACGGGCATTCAGGGTATAATCATATTGCTCTAGATGAAGAAGATCAAGAACACACTGCATTTTTCACTCCACACGGTTTGTACTGCTACACCAGAATGCCATTTGGGCTAAAAAATACAGAAGCAACTTATCAGCGGTTGGTAGACGCAATTTTTAAACCATGGATAGGCCGCACCCTGGAAGTCTATGTAGATGACAAGATGATAAAGAGTAAATTTTCAAAGGATCTACAAGACTTGAGAGAAATATTTGAAGCCTTACGATAATACATAATGAAAGTCAATCCAGACAAATGCATTTTTGGGGTTACGTCCGGAAAGTTTTTGGGATATTTGGTCACCAAAAAAGGGATTGAAGTTGATCCGGAAAAATTCAGGCAATTATTGATATGCCATCTCCAAGTAATGTTAAATAAGTACAAAAATTAAATGGTTGTTTGTCCGCACTTAGCAGATTTATTGCCAGATTATCGGACAGATGTAAGCCCTTTTTTGACACCTTGAAAAAAAAAAGTAAATTTGTATGGAATGAGAATTGTGAGCAAGCCTTCCAAAATATCAAAGCTTATCTCGCCACATTACACGCACTACAAAAGCCAAAACCTGAAGAAGTGCTCGCCTTGTACATAGCCACAATAGAAGATGCTGTAATTGCGGTATTGGTGCGGACAAATGACAAAGTAGAGTAACCAGTGTACTACATCAGTAAAACTCTTAACATTGCAGAAAGGAACTATACCAAAGTTGAACAATTAATATTAGCACCGGTTTTTGCTACCCATAAATTACGCACATATTTTCTAACACATTATGTGCGGGTACCAAGCAAAGCTTCGCTAGATTCCGTACTGAAGAATGCGGGAAAAGTAGGAAGAATAGCAAAATGGAATGCACAACTGGAACAAATCCACATCTTATTTGAAATACAAACTGCACAAAAGTCGCAAGTTCTAGCAGATTTCCTTGCGGATTTACCACTAGATGATGATTTTGAAATCCAAGGTTTGTCCGGAATAGAAGATGATGATTCCCAAGATATTTTAAGCTCTGTAAATTCCCGTAGATGGGAAGTATTTGTTGATGGGGCACAAAATAAAGAAGGTGCGTGAATCGGAATTGTGATTACAACTCCCACAAGATATCGAATGGTACATGCATTTTTTCTTGAGTTCGGCGAACATACAAATAATATAGTGGAATATGAGGCTGTGGTTCATGCTCTTAGGGTTATCATTGAATTGGGAATATGCGATGTGCGACTCACAAGTGATTCACAATTGATAATTCGGCAGGTTGAATTAAAATATCAAGCGCTTGATGAAGATTTGATAGAATACAAGAATCTTGTACAAAAGTTGGCGTCACAAATTCCAAATATAATTTTTCGACATTTATCCAGAGATAAGAAACCGTCATGCTGATGCATTAGCATTTATTTCTTTAATGATAAAAGATCAGAATACATCAGCAGTCAAAATTGGGCGCATTTATGAGCCATCAATTAAGTTGTGGGCAGTCGAAAACATGGAAGAAGAAGTTGGGGAAGATATTGAAGATGCAGCTGTTAAAGATGATATAAATTATCCACAAAAATCATAAAATGAACTACTCGGAGAAGATTGGAGGATCTCAATACATCAATACTTGCAAGATGGGATATTGCTCGCAAATACTAAAGAAGCAAGGAAAGTGCAATCAAAATCTATGAATTATCAGTTGCGAGATAAAATTCTGTATCGTAGGTCTTTTTTGGGATCGTTACTTCGATGTTTATTACAAGAAGAAGGGCAGAGAATTCTCAAAGATATACATTATGGAGATGCGGTAAATCATAGTGGAAGACGATCACTCGCATTAAAAGCAAAAACACAAGGATATTACTGGCCATTTATGCATAAAGATGTGAAGAATCTGGTAAAAAGGTGCGAAGAATGTAAACGCTTTGCAAAAAGGATAAAAGCTCCTGCAACGGAACTTAATTCCGTGCTCAGCCCCTGGCCATTTGCAAAATGGGGAGTAGATATTGTTGGGCCCTTAGTGGAAGGAACACGAAAGAGAAAATACTTGATTGTAGCAACATATTATTTCACTAAATGGGTTGAAGCCAAAGCTCTTGCACATATTAGAGTTACAGATGTTTTCAAGTTTTTGTTTGAGAATATAATTTGCAGATTTGGAATTCCGATAGCCTTAGTCTCAGACTATGGACAAAAATTACAAGGGAAAAACATTGATATGTTTTTCGAAGCATTTAATATCCAAAAGAACAAGTCCACTCCACTTTACCCTCAAAGTAATGGATAGGCTGAAGCAACGAATAAAACTATTGCCGTGAATCTGAAAAAGACTCTAGATGGACATCATAAACGGTGGTGCGAACAACTTCATAATATTTTACGGGCATATCGCACAACAAGAAGAGAAGCCACTGGAGAATCACCATTTCTTCTTACTAATGGAGCGGACGCAATCATACCAACGGAAATTATTTTACCCACAACAAGGATAGAAGCGTGGGAAAAGAATTTGAATACAGATCTAATGCTTGAAAAATTGGATGATTTAGAAGAAAAAAGAGAGGTTACGCTCCAAAGAAATGAGAATTATCAAAGAAAAATGGAAAGAGAATACAACAAGAAAGTCAAGTTGCGGAACTTTGTGGAAGGGCAATATGTTATACAGCAAATCCCAGAATACCAAAGGGATAAAAGAGCAGGAAAGTTTGCACCTACATGGGGAAGACCTTACGTTATACAAGATATTGCGGGACAAGGCTCATACCATTTGCGGAATATAAATGGAGAAATCTTACGGCATCCTTGGAAAGCACAATATCTCAAACCATATTACCCACGACCAATAATGCAATCGTACAATAATTTACGCTCATAATAGGTACTCTCCATTTTAGAAGGTGCTCACAACCAACAATGCAATCATACAATAATTTGGCTTCATACTAGGTAAAGCAGAACAAATGTATTCTCTCTAGAAAGTCTATGTAAATGTTTATGAGTGTATGACTATTGGATCTTTCGCTACAGAGATGCCTAACATGATATTAATTATTGTATCAGGTAATCTTCATTTCAGGAGATGCTCTAGGGACCGCATCCTAATTTCCTCCTGTCCAGAGAGAAGTTAGACATGCGCTACAACCTTCAAAGTAACTCAAGGTACAAAATTTCCTTGCGGTTAATCAATTCACACTCATTCAATGCACTAACAATCAATATATTCAAAATTTATTTTGTAGGAACAATAATGTGAGTCAAAATGAAAGAGCAAGTACAATTTGAAAGAAAGAAAGAAAAAAACATTAGAAAAAAACTAAGAAGTGGGAGGATTTGCGTTAAAAGGGGGATTGTGAGGGACTTCCTTGCGGTTATAGACTTTTGTAAATCCATCGGCTTGAACACTATCAAGAGTGTTGTTGACCGTTTTCGCAAGTCCAACTAGAGCTTCCACCCTCAACCAAGAGATATAAGCCTGATGTGGTTTTTATAGTGGTAAAAAGAGGTTCGATTCTCGAACTTGTGAAGGTAATGATTTTAGAAAATAATGATTCTAATTAACTCTAGAAAATTTCAGGAGTAAGAAAAAGACTAAATAACCTAAAGATGATTTTTGAATAATTTTAAAAGTACCAGGAATCAGGAATCAGGAATCAGGTAATTCTAACAACCTATGTGATTAATCAGATAATTCTTTTTTTTTTGACACCTAATACATGTGTGTTCCCATGGATCCTGCATTCCACGCTTGCTTAGGCGACGGAGACAGGGGGACCACACACATAACTCTAAAACACCACCGTATTATTCATGTGGGGCATGATCTCAACACACTAAATGTCATTCCAGTGCTAATTAACATGTCGATGCTAGGACCCACCAATACTCTCAGAGAAACACGAAATTGTAAATAATAAAACAGAACGTGATGTGGTGGTGACAACTATCATGTTATTTCTAACACCTGAACTCTGTCTCCTTTATGAATAGACCATCTAGCTGGGCACACCAATCCTTATAGCAAAATGGCTAAGTTTCCATCTACCTAGAGTGGTTAGTGTCACCCTGAATTGTTCACATGCTTCTAAATTCCAAATCTTATTAATCTTAAAAAGTCTCCCAATACCCCCAAACTTAAATTAAACAGTGTCCTCAATTTTTCTAAGTAAAGAACAATACCAAAAGAGTAAAAGTAAGGGAGTCAGAAAGATAGTACCTGAATGCCTGAGCATGGGTTACCTCCCAAGAAGTGCTAAGTTTAAAGTCTTCAGCCAGACTAGAAAAGAATTAGTCACCCCCTTAAATCATATAACAATAATCGGAACAACTGTGGGTCATCTGAATCAAATAGTGTGCCCCACGGTAGAAGTAAACTGCAGCAAGCTAAGAGGATAAACGATCTGAGTACACCTTGATCCCTATCTAGGTAAACCACATCGACCAGAGGATGGGTTTCTGGCAACTGAGGATCGGTAAATCTAGCTGGAGGATGATCTCGTAAAATTGCAGCGGTGCCTATGTCAGGTCCCAAGCTAGGGACCTTCTTAAGAGTTAATGGTATAGCACATGGAGAATGATAGTCACCCCCAAACTTAGAGTTTTCAGTGTCTCTAGATAGACTAATAACAATTTCCCTCATTTCCGGATCGTCAGATTCTCGAAAATAGTCAACTGCTTCTTCTAAATTACAATCCGGTGGTGCAAAGCCTAACAAAGTACGCACCTCATCAATAACCCTATCACTATTGCCATTAAATCTGTAGTTGGTTAGGCATTTTTCTAATGGATCTTCTAATGGGTTGGGCCTAAGCTCCAACTCACTAGACGGTTTGGACTCCTCTTCTGATGGGCCTAACTCACTACTTATCAAGGTATCTGGTGGGTCATGCTTAAAGTCCAACTCATGAAAATCTAATCCAAAGTGGGCTTGACATTTCTCTAATGGGTCTTCTATCAAAGTGTTTGGTAATATCTTCTGAACTAGGGTCTCTACCATGTTGACAGTTTCTAAGTTGGGGTCCTTCCTAGTAGGTGCTAACAACCTTGGATAAGGGGCTCTAGGCATAAAATCGGTGGCCCGAGGGGTTTCCTCAGGCTCATCAGAGACTTTATCAGTCTCTTCGTCTATTGGGTCAGGGTGAACTACAGTATGTCCACTATCAGGCCTAGTGTTATTATAAGGAGCAAAAGCCTGCTCTTCGAATGGGTTGGGCTCTAAACTACTAGCTTGATTCATTTCGACCAGTTCTAGCCTTCCAGATAAGGATTCTAATGGGTTGGGATTTCTATTGCTCTCCCACTGCTGGGTTTTCTCGGCAATGTCACTCAGAAATTGCATCGCCTCAGCAGGAGTCTTACTGTCGACTTCTCCGATCGACAAGGACTCAACCAAGGTTACAGTCGCATAATCCAAACCCTCATAGAGACTCTGAACTAGACTTAACTCATCTAAACCGTGGTCTGGGCATTGGGACACTAAGTCGTTGAACCTTTTCTACATAAATATACAGAGACTCTCCCTCTTGTTGAGAAAACGTGAAAATTTTCTGCCTAATTGAGGATATTCTTTTCTTAGGGAAGAATTTCTGAATAAAAGATGAAGTAAGTTGGGCATAGGTCTCAATCGACTGAGGGGCCAACTATACTACCATGACTTGGCTCTATCTCTTAGTGAAAAGGGAAATAGTCTAAGTTTAATAGACTCGTCATTCAAGTCTCTAATCCTGATTGTGCTACATATTTCCTCGAACTCCCTAACATGAAAATAGGGATTCTCGTTCTCTTTTCCTAAGAATAATGGAAGCATCTGGATGATTTT
>JAJJMC010019832.1:1418578-1438000 GCA_023531435.1 Papaver californicum
TCCGAGTTAAATCAAGTTGAAGAGAAACAGGAGAAGCTCAATGGAGCTTTGATACCCCTGTCTCTTTGGCAACGCTTCCCTGGGTTACAGGGCGGCTCTAATCAACTTTAATCTAATCTTCCTGCTTTTTGAGTTAGGCTAATAAGGTAACCAATACAGTCCTTCCGACCGATTTTCCTATAAGCTCGTTACCTTATCGGTCTCTTTCTAGTCAAGATTTTAAGCTTAGGTTCGTGTAGGTTTCGTTTTCCTAAGGCGGGCAAGAAGGAGACGGTGATGAAATCCGAAACCTTATCTTGTATGGCCAGGCCTTGCCCTTTACTATGCAGAAATTAAGTTTCGTATTCAGTCCTCAGCATATATGCATACAAAGGCGTCCAGAAAACCCACTGACAGGAGATTCGTGGGTTGGTCGAAATTTACCTCCCGTTCTAGACGGGCGACGAACGTTGAAGTCGACTCGGGCCACTAATATCCTTTTTAATAGTGTGCGAACCCGAGGGGCCGAGACAATATCGTAATTGTCGTCCGTCCCTGCACACAGTTTGAGATTCAAAATTACCCTTCCGTAGGGTTAAAAATAAAATGTCCAAAAGTGTCCAAAAATAAAATAAAAATTACAGAATTAATAAAAACCCTAATACAATTTTCTAAACTAATTAAAACTAATTAAAACTAATTAAAATAAACTAAAAATCTAATTTTTTTAAAAAAAAAATAAAATCTTCGATCTTCTTTTTCGTTCTTTAAGCTTTTCCCTTTTTTAATTCCAAGTCTTTAGCTTTAACTCCAAAACTTGGGCGTAATCTCTTTTCGATCCAAAATCGAACCTGTAGTAAAAAGGAAAAATACCAAAACAAACGTAAAATAGAACAAAGTAAAAAAAAATAAAAACCTAAAAATAAATCTAAAACCCTAAACCTAAAAACAAGTCCGCGTCGGCGGCGCCAAAAATTGATGTGGTTTTTATAGTGGTAAAAAGAGGTTCGATTCTCGAACTTGTGAAGGTAATGATTTTAGAAAATAATGATTCTAATTAACTCTAGAAAATTTCAGGAGTAAGAAAAAGACTAAATAACCTAAAGATGATTTTTGAATAATTTTAAAAGTACCAGGAATCAGGAATCAGGTAATTCTAACAACCTATGTGATTAATCAGATAATTCTTTTTAAATTAATTGAAGCACAAATAATTGCCAAAATTGGTTTTGTTATGTTAACAAACAGAGGTAAATCACAAGCATGGACTATCAAAATTAATTAACTAAGCATAATCCATCAAGCAAAAGCACAACTGTTGAAAGAAAACCGTTTTTACTATTTAAAACTATGCAATTCTAATAACAAAAGAATTATAAATAATTATTAGAAAATAATTAAATCACATAAAATTGAGAAAAATACCTTATCCATAATCCCAGTAAATAAACTTAGCCCATGGTGAAGAAAACTTGCTCAAAAGTTGATTTCATTGCTCAAAATATTGATTACAAGGTTAAAGAATAATGCAACAGCTGAACAGATACGTATATAAGTGTCACAGAACAGGGTTCAGCTGTTACAGAGAGCTTTAAGCAACAAAAATGTTCAAAATCTAAGGCAACAGGAGCAGAGTTGTAACAGTGGAACAGCAACACTTATAAATGTTACTGAGTCGTCTTCTTCAGCGATGGTGGGTGAAGAACAGTGCCGGCGATGCACCAGCAGGTGACCGGCGGCGCCGGAACTCCACCGGAATTTCTCTGAATCGATCTCTAGGCTTTTGTACTTATTTCTGAGGCTTGTAAACTCTTTATATAGGCCCTGCGAATCTTCTAGGATGTTCTAATCCCATTATAACTCGGTGATTTGACGATAATTTGATGCCAATCCAAAACAGGGATGGATTCCTGTTCCCGTCCAAATTCATGCTTCTCTGGCCCTTATCTTCGGCTTTTAGAGATTCTAATCGATTCTACTAACCTTGAATTAGATTGGGTAACTCCCAATTTGCGATGAAATCGCTAGAAAATCTGAATCGAAATTTTACTGCCGATGAAGCTGTCCCGATGAAGCTTTGACTCGGTCAACTGACTTTGACCGAGTTGACTGGGCCGAGTTGACCCGCTGAGTTGGTCCGATCCAGCTCATCCCGATCCAAGGGTGCCCCAATCCAAAGTGTGGGTGCCTTGATCCATATTTCCAGGTGCATTGAACACTTTTTGAGCCAATTTTTCCACAAATCTTTATTCTTCTAATGTACCTACAAAAGCATAAAAACACGTAATAGACACAAAATCGAATACTAACTCACTAGAAATTAAGGTGTAATTTAGACACTAAAATGTGTCTATCAAAGCCTTTGCGGTTTCAAATTCTCTCTTGCACTTATCTGCCTCTGCGGCAGATTTTTCAACACTCGCCTTCAAGAAAATTATTTTTCCCCGCTCCGAAGACAAGTCTCGGGATAAGCTTTCAGACTTCAGAGTTTCCTGCTTGCATTTGTCCTCCAACTCTTTAGCTCTAGAAGACAGGATATCTAGCTAATTTTGTGATTCATTGGCCTTGACAGAAGCAAGCTCCAACTGCCCTTGGAGTTCCTCCACCTTAGCATTGGCAGCACCAAGCTCTCCTTCAGCCTTTGCATCTCTTGCGGCCGCATCTTTGTATTTTCCTTCAAAATTTGTAACAAAAATAACAAGTTAATTAATATGGAAATAATATTCAATTTTAAATATGCAATAAAATAGGATACCTCTTGCGAGGGATTCAAACTCTGCTAATTCGTGATCCATTGCATCTTTAGTAACATCAAGGAAGTCTATTCATTTGAGAGTTTCTGATAATTCTCTGTGAGTTGCTGAAGATCTAAATGACATTGATCTTACTCCGCTTGCTTCAATTCCCGCGACTGAGTTATATTTGTTTGTACATTTTTTAATTTCTTTATGTAAGCGGAAGATATCACTTTCACGCAGAAGAACGATGTCAGATAGGTTGCGGATTTTAGTTTGAGCATCCGCAAGCGCTTTCCCTTTAGCATGAGCCTCAGAAGATGAGTTATCTCTGTCTTTAATGATTTGTGCCATGTACGAAAAAAGCTGAGAATTGTGATGTGACCCGGAACGAGAAATTCCCACAAGGATATTCTGACGCTCCACACAGAGCTTGCGATTTTCTTCTTCTAACTTCTCTGATTGTGCCCGCGCTTCAATAAGACAATCCTTGGTCCATAGCAAAGTAGCATTTTACTCTATCTTTTTGCGGAGGAGATCTCCATATAAGAGCCGATGCTTTGATTCTGACTCATTCAACTTATCAACCAGATTATTAAATCTTCTTTTGATCCCCACATTTTCATTATTGACTCTTATAACATGATTTGTCAAGCGCCTAACTCTATGTTGCAGTCTAGTCACAAGTTCTGAATTCCCCGTTGATCCCATAATGTGATTCAGAAAAACATGAAAATAAAGTAAGAAAAATAACGAGAGGAAAAATATCAAACCTTGATTTTGAAGATCAAGCAACTGCTGACGAAGTGCATCATTTTCCTGCTTCAAATCCGCAGCCTCTTCTTCCACAATCCTGAATTGGGACTCCATCTTCTTAGATCGTCCCTTAAAAAACTTATAAGTAATGTGTGCGGCGTTTTGACTCCGGGAAAGCTGCAGTTTATGGGATTAAAGTTATAAACAAAAAGATGAAAATAAAATAAAATTTAAGGTTAATAAATAAAAAAAATACCTGCAAGAGATCTTGTTGTGGGAAAGAATACACTTCACCATCTGCAAGTACTGCCTCCCCAAGAGATGAAGGCTGATTTATGTAGAAGGAGGGGTTAACGGGTTGGCCTTGGGCACTTAACCAAGAATCTTTCACTGTGCCATACAGTGAAGACCGCATGTACTCCCGCAAATTAGAGATCGTAGGATTATCATTTGTCACCGGCTGAAAGTCGTGCGGAACAGATAACAGCTTATTCGACATAAACCAACGGAAGGCTTCCTCCTCTTCGCCAAAAAGATTTTGATCTTCCGCTACTCCTTTTCCTTTATCCATGTGCAGGATTTCCTCACTCATTTGCACCGCAGCTGTGCTTGCAACATTACCCTCAAAAGGAGTCACTTCCATTATAACGGCTGCTGGTTCACCTTCCATAGTTACGGCATTTGCCGACTCACCCTCTTCAACCGAAACACTTTATGGTTCACCTTGAATGGGGGATCCTCCTTATCAGATGAATCATCTTCATTTATAGAAG
Source organism: Papaver californicum (assembly GCA_023531435.1). Taxonomy (NCBI): domain Eukaryota; kingdom Viridiplantae; phylum Streptophyta; class Magnoliopsida; order Ranunculales; family Papaveraceae; genus Papaver; species Papaver californicum. The sequence goes on from JAJJMC010019832.1 coordinate 1,422,822, forward strand.
GTCCAAAAAAATCGTCTCCAAACAAGGGAGAAAGTTGAGAAAGAAAGAAAGGTTCAGGATTAACAACTTGGTGCGGAAAATTGACCGCAATATCTGTGGTGTCCACCGCAGCACCAGCTTGTTCCGAAGATTCGAAATTTGTTATTTGAAGGGGAATAATATGCTCTACTTCATTCTCTCAGGAGCAGAGCTTTCCTTAACTCTCAAAATAGGTTGACTAGGGGAAGAATTACGAATCTCTCCCTCTTCTCTGTCAGTAGAAGCACGAGGCGTGACCTTAGCCTTCTTTCGACCTATCAATATACCACAGGAACTCATTAAATAAAAATCATAAGGATCATAAGATTTCACTTAAATAAATCAATACCTTTTCTGCTGGAGTTGGGGCTTTGCGTTTAACCCCCGAATCATATTTTGCGCCCCTTACTATTTGCGGCTATAAAAAAGAAGAAAAACAATTAAACGATGTTTAAAGCAGGATATAAAAAGATAGAGAGAATTTACGTACCACATTAATAATGGGAAAAGTGAAGCCATCAAAGTTCAACCGCCAAGGGCAGTAAGCATCAAAATGCGTTAGAAGGTTATAAACCACGCTTTCTTGGACGAACCCGAAGACCCATGGACCTTCAATGACCATAGGAGTGCGGTACTACTTAAAATCGTAATCATCGCGGATTTTTTCTTTTAAAGGATCTTGTGTCCCAGGAATGAATTTCAACTTGGAATTATCAATCTCCCATAGCAAGCGGAATCCTTCACCACCTTTGTGGCCTGAACCAACACTCTACTTTTTATAATTCTTCGCAGCTATGTTGTCCGCATACGTAGCATGAAAGTTTTCGACCGTGTAATGTTTACGTTCCGCAGAGTCGGGAACATAGCAGGTGAAATTGGTTTTTCCCTTACTTCGCATGCTACATTCATCCAAAACGCGCCACCAATTCCCGTTGTATTGGGTAATGGATCGGGCTAAACCGTGCGGAGACTTGTTACGGATTGGGAGAACCTCAAATTGGAAATGATTCCCGGTCTGGTACAGAGGAAGCTACAAGCCTGCATCCAATGCTCCGCAAGTATTAACAGCCTGTTGTTGGTGTACTTAAACTCCTCCATCATTTCCAATGAAATTTCATCTCCTTCAGTATGATTGTAGAAGGAAACTTTGAATTTCTAAACATTGTGCTTCCTTTTAAATTCCTCAAGGTTCATCGACCTAAAACTCAAGTTTTCGTGTGACCGCTTATTCTTAGGAGCTGGTTTGCTGGCCGCAACAGATACATCTGTGGATTTTATCAAGTGAGAAGGTTGAATTCTTGAGCCACCAGATTCATCTACTCCTTTCTTCTTCATCATAGTATAGCGGGATGATTTCCTATCTAAAGGATGATCATCCTGATGAAAAGCATCACCAACCACTTTACTATCATTCTTTCCAGCCATGATAAATTTTTATATACATAGGAAAACAAGAAAAAATAAGTACACCGTGATCAAAAGCAAGAACAGAGCAGAAGTACAATAAGATGTACATTGAATCAAAATACAGACCAGTAAACAATTTTCTGATCAAGAAAAGAAAAAAAATCATGATAGAACAACCAGCCTTCAAAACAAAAATATCATCATCATCACCATTCACTCCAATAAATAATAAATAGATGAACAAGAACACCATCAACATCATCATCATCACTGATTACTCTAAAAATATTCAAGACATGGTAAATAAACAAATACATTAGGTAAAAAGTTAAGAGGATTACCTGTAACGAAGTAAAAGAGAGAAGGAAGATCTGATGATTGAATGAAACGAAAACTTGATCCCGATGCAAAAGTTCTTAATCACAAAAGTTTAGGAGAATGAAAAGGCACATAGGAATCTTTGAAAAGTTCAGAAGAAAGAAAAGCACAAAACATTTAAGAAGAAGAAGACAAAGGATATAAAAAGTGAGATGAAGAGTGTGACTAACATTAAATAGGAGAATACTGAAACTGATGAACCGTCGAAAACTGAAAGAGAGAGAAACTTTATCAGAGATTTGATTTCCTCAAAACCGTCAACTGACAGAAACGTGGGGAGTTGCTAGCGTAAAAATCGGGAAAAAGTAAAGTTAAACGTGGGAAGAGAAGTTATTGCAAGCGTGAAAGTCAAAAGGGTAATAATTATTTTTCCTTTTTAATTTTTTACCATATGTTAAAATTCAAAAGAAAAAAGGGCCAATTGTGAGGGTATTAAATCCCAAAGTACACGTGGTCCAATACTATGGAAGGAGCATCAGATTATAATAAAACGAGAAACACTAAAACAAAGCTTTATAAGAAATACTGAAATAGACAGTTTCGTTGCATGATCGACACGTGGGCTGCGGGAAAGTATGGCACACTGCTCAAAACAGATAGCTTTGTTGCTTCACTGACACATAAGTTGCGGGAAAGCATGACACAGTAAAGGAAACTGACAAACATCGATGCATGAGAGACACATTTCAACTGTACAGGCTGCGGAACAAAAGAAACTAAAGCATGACAAGTCACTTTCAATAGCCACATGTCATACATGCCATTATTCAAATAAGACCGTAACATTCATCCAAATCCAGAAACAACAATTTGAGTATAAATCTGCAGAGGAGGTGCGGGATACTAAGCGAGAAACCAAGGAAAAAACGAAGTACGCAAATCGAATCTTACGGGAAAAACAAATATATCTTGCGGGATTACACTTCACTCCAAAGACCGGATAAGAACAAATATGTGGAAGTTAGATTGGAGGGATCCATGAAATTGGCTATAAATACCAAACTTTCAAACAGGAAGAGGGACTGAAAAATTGGGAGAAAATTGGATATAAGGAATAAAATCAGAGAAAGAGTTTAGGTATGAAACTTGTGTTAATTGAATTTTTCTTTGAGTAACTTGACTTTAATTATGTGTTTGATATTTTTCTGTAACATACAAATTATGATTATATATAATTTGAATCTTTACCACCCGTGGATGTAGACAATTTGGTTGTCGAACCACGTAAAATTCTCGTATTGATTCATTTTATAATTTCTTGTTGTTATTGCTAATATGTTATGATTGTTAATATGTATCATTTTCATTTTAAGAAATATGATTTTATTATGTTTCTAACTTTGATGGTTGTGATCCAAGGACACCAGATTTTTGGTAATCACAGGCCTTTTTATTTTTTTTCTTGGTATAAAAGGGAAAAACAAAAAGAAAACTAAGAGGATGGTGTATAAGTTAAAAACTCAACACAACTAGGAAAGACAGATGGAGTCCACCAGTCTTGAATATTGTTGGAGAGAGTATGCGCAGCAAGATCATGCGCAGCAAGATTAGCTCTCTTTGGGGCGAAGGAAAATTCCAAAGTAGTTGTAGTAGGAATTGCAGCCTTGATATCATCCATAATCTTCCATATTCTCCATGGGATAATAGCAAGTTCGCCTTTGAAGATCTTCACAACGACTTGACAGTCACCTTCAATAATTATCTTGTCAAGTCTTAGCCTTTTAGACAGCTCAATAGCAATTAGAAAACCATTAGCTTCTGCAAACACAGGAGAATTAGAGTTACCACACTTAGTGCCAGCGCTAATCGAAGCACCATGACAATTTCTGGCAATAGCAGCACAATAGAAATTCCATCCTTGAGAGCAACATCCACATTTATCTTGATAGCATCAACAGGTGGTGGAATCCAAGCAGTTATTGCATCATTTGTTTGATTCAAATCAGCAGTAGGGAGACGCATACCTTCTTCCTCATCAATATGGTTGTAATAAAGATTAAACCAATAGCTTGCTTGTTTAAGGACCTCTTGATGATTTACTCTTTTCTTCTCAAAAATCAGTGAGCTACGTGCTTTCCATAAAGCCCAACAGATTGAAGCACCTAAGGAAAAAGAGTAATCATTGTCATGGTTGGAGAGCCACTGCGCCACCATAACTGAGATAGTTATGTTAGAGTGTTGCTGCAGCCGCAGTCCAAATGGTGATGCGAACCATACTGCTTGAGAAAAACTACAATGGAGGATTATATGATTTATGCATTCTTCAGCCGAATGGCAAATCTGGCAATCAGTTGGGACACCCTCCACGTATTTACCAACCCTTTTCAAAACACCCAAACCATCATGATCAGCTCTCCATAAAAACAACTTAATTTTTGGTGCAATCCTCTTTGTAGCCCAGAATTTTCTCCAAGGTATGATAGAATTGCTCACGACGGATGTTTCGCCATCCATACAAAAGAAACACTTCTGAAGAGATTGTGGGGAGTAGTTGCCGTGAGAAGTGTGCATCCACATCAACTTATCTTCTGCTTCTTTGTTAATATGCAACTGCAGGATTTGGCTTGCAGTGTAGTCATCAAATGTTTGACGCACCAGATCAACATTCCATGTACCGTTTGATGCACTAATAAGTGTACTGACATTCGTTACTGGGTTTGAGCTGCTTGTACTCGCCGAAAGTATGAAATCTGGAATAGATGGAATCCATGGATCCGTCCAGATATTTTTATGTTGTTGCGCTTTCCAATTAACCAAATGCAACCATACTTAAAAATTTTCCTGCTCCCTAACATTGCAGTCTAGGTGTTGCTGCAGTTATGTGGTTTTTTTGAGCTCCAGAAACTGCCACTCTTGAGATATTTAGCTCTTAAAATTCCGCACCACAACGAAGTGTTATCACTAAGCAATCTCCAAGAAAGTTTAGCAATCAAAGCTTGATTCAGATCATGCGGTGATTTTATACCAAGACCCCTTGAAAAAGGTAAGCCTTTGTATAGTAAAGTCCTTTGAGTTTAAAAGTGATAATATGGATTATAAAAGGTCTAAGAAAATGTCTTAGTTAGATTTTCGGTTAGGCTTCAATAACATATTTTTTCTTTTGTTATTTCAATAAGTTAAAAGAAAAATAAAGATTCATTAAAAGAAAAAAAAAAATTTTAAAATGAAGATATCAATACAAACTTTATAACAAAAACCATAAACCATTGGAGAAGGTTTATTGTCCAAAACGTATTAATTTTGCCACATATATATTATAGACCTTCATAAATAAGGTTTAAATAAGACACATGCGTATGATTTTTAGACTTATTATCGGAGATGTTCGTGAATATGATTTTTAGACTTATTATTGGAGATGTTCTTAACGGTAGTACATCTAATCAAATACCATTGATATTCTCTCTTGGTCTTAAAAAAAGAAAAAAATTACCAACATAAGGTTCGATAGAAAATAAAAAACACCGACAAAAAAATACCTTCATGAAATATCGGAATAAATTTTGAGGATTAGGACAAGATATCGCTCCAAGACATTCATAAATCGATATATTTCAAGAATGTTTTTCATTTACTGATGTAGATGAGCAGGCTATAGCCTATTTGGAGGTTAAAGATCCGAGTGTCATAATTTAGCTCAAGAGGGGTCTATTTTGATCGGAAACGGGCCAACGATCAAGATATGCCACTTCGTCGCATGATCTTCAGATTTTAGCCAAACTCCATCGTTTAGGGCTTCAAACCGGCGTTTTTGCTATTTTAGGATTTTTTTTATTTTGTTAATAACTTCTTTGTTACGAGTCCGTTTGGGTCGTCGTTTGCGAAGAATAGTTTTATTTTATGAGTACTTTCATTTTTTTTGGTGGACCAAAATTTGCCAAATATAGCAAATTAGGGTTTAAGTCGGTTTAGGTTTTTTTTTCAACCTTTCTTGGCTAGCAAGTTAGGGTTTTTCCCCAAGTCTATAAAAGAGTCCTCCATATATTGTTTTAAGCAGTTGAATTTGATTAATAAGAATTATTTTCTTAAACTTGTTCAAGTTTAATTGATTATTATTTAAAGTAAACCGAAGTCTAAATAATTATCGTTGTTCATAGTCGATATTCCTAAAAATATTTAAAGTATGAACAAAACCTCTCTTTTCTTTCTTTTCTTTATCATCCGCTGCATCACTTATTGACCACACATGATTTACTTAAAATCTTGTCTAGAGATAATATAGAGATTTATCTTGCGAGTTATGATTATTCAGACAGACCAGAAGAACACCTTTTGCTTTTTGGCGATGCTTAACATTAGTAAAAAACTAAAATCACTTGTTGAAGTTGTTATTATCTTGATGTTGCTGGTGCACGAAATTTATATGGAAAAATACATTTATTGGTAATAACCGCTCAGTCCCGACAGAAGTATCGCATTGTCTAATGGTATATGCCTATTGGATTTAAATTCAATATTAATTCCATATTAAATACCTAGGCATATCCGTAATTAGACAACAAGCCTTTCGCCTGATTGTGCTTGACTAGACAACACATTTCTAATGTGATGAGGCATCATTTTTCTGATACGCCTGATGAGACAACATATTATTTGATGAGCCAATATCCGTTCTTAGCAAGGACAATAACAATTGTTTTGAAGTATCACCTATAAAACTTAATTTAATGGTAAAAGCAGAAAATATAATTTTATGAAAACTCTGGCATTCCAGAACATTTTTCAAAAATTATGAGACAAAAACATAAAAACAGAATAGGCTGGATTACCGAAGTAATTCCCTTCATACCCTTTCGGAATAAAGTCCCCGCTGTTCGTGCAATTGATTAAAACGGTATGGTTGATATATAAACTTCGTTGTAGGTATTAGCATATTGATGAAAGTAGTTTCTGGCTTTGAACTTTCACTTAATGTAAATCACTCAAATTCACTTTGATCAAGGTGATATGGTGAACTAGTCTGAAATATAAAACCTTATAGTGGTCAAACCAGAGTCAATACACATACTAATTCTCATCGGGAGAGTGTAATTATTTGCTCGTAGCATTATTATGGCATTGCCTAGTATCTCGATTTCATGGGTACTTTACATGCAGTTTGATCTCATAGAAGTAGTCCCACTTCCTTACCTATGTAGATGAGTTATCAATTAAGTTATTATGTGAGTCATTTCCTTACAGATTAACTCATACTCCCTTCGTTGTAGTTATCTGAAACGGAGGTAGTATATGATTTATCCTGTCATAAAGAATACACTACGTCATATACCGTTTTCTGTAACATGTTAGTTTTTTGATTTGCAACATATATAGGCGTTGTAGACGTTTATCCCTTGCTTTTAATTAATACATATCCGTTGCATTATATTTGATATTACGGACAAAAGTTAAAGAGAAAGGAAATACTCGTAGTTTGTTAAAATGATATAGGGCTTGAATGTCAATTAAAATATCCTTATTATTAACCTATCTAATTTATTTTTATTCATTTTATCTCTCTTCGTCTCGAGAATTTTGTCCTTTCCCTTTTATTTTATTTTCCCTTCTTTGCTAAACCTAGATCTCTTGAAATCAAACTCATTCTGCCAAAAATCAAAACATCTCATAGAATCAAAACCCATCTGATATCAAATCCAATCTTCACTAATCCAAATTTCGTTTTAAACCCTAGGTATGTGTTTTTCTCCTTCATAAACGCTAGCTAACTATTCTCCGCAGTAGAGTTCTAACAAATCCAGAAATAAGTATATCGATAAAACCATTATTCTTTTGTTATTGGTTTCACGAGTCAAATTTTCTTTTGTATAGTAGAATTTCTACCTCAACCAAAACTCCCAATTGATCTTAATTTTTTTTACATGAATCTTATTTTACATCAGGAGGAAGACGAGGAAGGTAAGTTCAACAATTAGAAATTTATTTACTTTGTGAGTTTCTAGGGTTTTATCTAGCAAAACCCTATCCCTTTCTTTTTCTACTCGATCTGTTTGTGTGAAAAGTGATTAATGGTGTTGTTGAGAAGGATTGGGGGAGTTGATGATAAAGTCATTGTGTTACTGGTGTTGGTGGTGCTTTTTCTTGTTGGAGCGGATATAGTCTGTGTTAGTGATAGAGGTTAAATCTGTTGATTTGGCGGTGGGTTTGGTGGTAGCCGGTAAGTGTTGGTAACAAGCAGACATTGTATTTGATAAATTCTCCCGGAGAAACTTCTAGGTTTTGAAATTTTCTGAATTCTTAAGTTTTCTTCTTGTGTAGGAAGTTTTAAGGGGAAATATCTCAGGATCGAGAAGATGGAGATAGATTTTGTCTCAAAGCCAGTGGAACAACCTGTATTGATACATACTGATGTTGTTGAACCTTCCAACACTCATGTAATGCACATTTTCTTTTCTCTTCCACTTTTTACCATTTTGAACCTTTGGTTATAGTATTCTGATGATATTAAAGTTTCTGGTGATGTTTTTTTATTGTATAGTTTACTAAGGAGGAGGAAAGTGAGGTGTGTTTTTATATACAATCGGGAAAGTTGCAATTAATGAAACTGTTATTTTCAAAAATAATCTTGTTATCATCGTTGTGGTTCGATTAGTTGCTTAGACAAGAGCATTGAACATACGAGGAATTGTTTGTCAATTTTGATCCATCATTTGTGACATATGAATGATGCTTATGTGCTTTATTTACTATATGAAATCTCTTTGTTCCAGGTATTAAGAAAGTGTAAAGAGCGAGTAGCTGACTTGGATCGGCAGCTAGATATAGTGAAAAAAAGTTAAATGAATTATTAATCTGTTCTGGAGGAAACTGCAAATACCTTCTACGGTGTTTCTAGAGAACCACAATGATTTTATGTTGAGTATAATTCTCATTTGGCTTCTTTTGGTCTGCTAGATTGTTAGAAAGAGTTTAGCATAAATTCCATGGATCAATTTGTCTGTTATCATTAGTCCTATACATCACCAAAACTGTTTTAAAGTTTAGAATGTTTTTACTACATGACATCTTTATGTCTGCTATACTTCTCAATCATAGTTGTTTCGAATGTTTAGTTCAGTAGTATGAACAGTTTATTACTTATTATTCTTACTTCTAATTAGTTCTTATGATGTTGCAGATGAGTATAAGTAAAAACCCAAACAGTAAAGTGTGGCAAGGTAGATATGGTGCTCGACAAGGTTAATATTCTTATTTTAGGAATGTTTTCTGATGATATTTACATTTCTAACTTATTTGTATGGTTTATTTTGTAATGTGGTTGTGCAGGCTGTCGTTCTTGATCAGTTTCTTGAGGCTGATCTTGTTACTGAGATACAGAAGTATTTGTAAAATCATATTAACGTTAGTGTTAGATTATGCATACATATAAAACACCTATTCGAACGTATTTCTGTTTGACTATTATATTTTTATAGATTTTTATAAGTCCAAAGGACGTCCCTGCTCTTCCTAAAGACTGTACAACCATGTTAATGATAGCAGTGCTATTCTAAAGCTTTAGGTATTTTTAATTATTCATTTGGGCAATTTGATAATTCTTCATGTTTATTCGTTAGTTACTTCTGCAAAAGTTATAGACTTAGTGGTAGTCTTATAAAGAAGGGGTCAAATAGGCATGCTAGGTCATCAGACATTGGGAAGCATTGCCTCACTGGCTATACAATGAGGCTTTGTTTTTTTTTGTTGATATTGTGATTGAAAATTGTTTCTTTTTGTGATGGATTGTGATGGATTTTGGTATTTGTTTGTAGTTTGTTGATATTTGAGAGACACTTGGGTTATTTATGGACCTTCAGACTTTAGGAGACAGGAGTTTAAGGAAAAAAAATATTCTCACATGTTATTCATTGTATTCGACGAATGAATCAGAAGCATAAGAATGAAACTTAGAATCGAACACTTCAGCATGTCTTGTTTACAACGCTACAAGTCGGTTTTGTTGTTCTCTAGCTTCTTAGATTTTGATTTGAATGTGAAGCCATTGAACTGTTTTAGTGTAAATTTTGAAAAGGTGTAATTTACTAATTTTCTTATTTAGGAAGAGGATGAAGCAAAAGCTTAGAGAGATCTGATTGTGCTTTGTGATCTTCAGCAAGGAAGAGTTTGGCTTGATGAAAGAACATCCAATGCAATCTGCACAAATTGTGTTCATCTATCATCCAAGTACTTACAACCTTTGATTTTTATTTTATTTTTTAATATGGTTTAGACCACAAACACTAGCCAACAACAGGTTTATCGAGTTAAATTTTTCCTAAGAACTAGTTTTATTTAACTTGTCTGTGTTTGAAGGAAAAAACAACCACCTTGTACTGGGATTTTAGATTTATCATTGTTAGTTTCTAGCATTTGAAGTTTTAAACTATCATCAAATAGCTTTTTCCTATAATTCTATCATGGTCAAACACATGCAACTAGAAGACTTACAAATGAAGTAGTTCTTAATATTTGTTAATGTGGAAGTCATAGTATGAAATTTTATGTGTTACATATTTGCATGATTGCAACTCATATGTATTCATTATTCCCATAAGTTAGAATATTGTTTTTGGTATCGTCTCTTATGAGTTGTGATGGGAATTTAAAAAAGGCTAGTCTGTTTATTACCCGTTTGTACCAGCTCCTAGGAAACTAGGTCTTAAACACGGTGGTCACTGGCTAATTGGGTCAAGTGGGTTCCACTTTTTTAATAATCTCAGAAGTTATTGCTCATGTGTGTTTGAAATACTGATTCCAATAGAATCTGATACTTCTTTGTTTTTATATAAACCTAACATCTTTTGCATATTATTATAAATGTTTGCAGAGCATGATCGCAAGAAGATTGTTGGAAAACCAACTTTGTCAAGTAGTAATATTCCCAGTCGAGGAACCATTAGCACACAACAACATTTTGGTCTCTGTTGGAGAGCGCACCTCACGAATAGGTACTGCTTTAGTTGTTTTGATTGAGCATTTAAGCGGCTGTATTTAAGTTCAGATTGTTCTTATAAGAAACTCCCTTCCTTGAATGATATGATTAGAACTTAACTTCTTGAAATTGTAACCGAGACTTCAAAGATTTGTATCCAACTTCTAAGACGTCAACATCTATTTTTCCATGAACTCACTACAATTGTAAGTTGAGATAGAAAACAAACCTAATTGTTTATAGTCAGAATTATGGATTATGTGTCATTTTAAACCAACAACTATGGATTAGGTAAAAATGTTATTCGTTTGTTGCTTGTCATCTTTTAGATCACTTACTACATGTTTCAATTTAGTCATGCATTCCTTAATTTGATACTCTTTTACACTTTGAAATCTATTTAAAACAAATTTTCTTGATGATGATGATTGATGAATGATGATCAATCAAATATGTTCTATGTTATGATTCTCGTAATTTTTCCATATGGGTCTATTAGGTCTTATAATTTATCTAGAATGATATGCAGGTGTAAAAATCTATATATATATGCCGGTGCAAAATTCTGTAGGAATTTATCAAATACAAATTCTGTTTTTCAGAACCTGATTAAAATTTGCAACATATATAAATGTTGCTTAATATAGAAAACACGTTGCTTTAATTAACCGACTTTAATTAATTTAAGCAACATTTTATATAAGTTGCACAAGACGTTGTTGCAATGCGCAACATCATATTTACAATGGAGATTTCCGTTTCTTAAATTCTTAGATGGAAATAAATGTTCCAAAATGGTGATTTTGGCGTAGTGATATATATTAAAAAAATTGGAAATAGGATTTGTTAGACTCTCGTTTATCTCCATTTATATGCATCAACTTGCAGCCTTTGAATTCTGTTTATTTTTTATAATACAAGTGGTGTTTCCGTTGTATCCAAGTGTGATTAGACTATTTAGGATTAATTTCATCGTTAATTACTTTTTTCTAAAAGATAGCATCACGAGAGTTACAGTATCCTTATAAGTTACTGGATTAATGTCATCACCAGCATTCACCTTAGTTTGGCATGTAATATTGCGACTATGACTTTCCACCAAACATGTCACTGTCTGGACAAAGGATTTCCCAACCCTTTGTCTCTTACTTGGATGTGGATCTCTAGTGATACTTGGTTCTGCAATAGTACTTGCATCGGCGATGATGCTTGGTTCTGGTATTTCTTCATGAATCCGTTTGGTACTATTTGAGACAATATATCTTCAGGAGAATATTTGTTCGTATGTTCAAAGAAACTAACATCAATATATTCAATAATATCATATAAATCTAATATTAGAAACATGTAAGCAGAATTATTTTTAGCTTAACTAATGAAGATGCACTTGTATGTTTTATTTCCTAACTTTGTCATTTTTTGGTTTGGTTTTTATACATATGTCAGATAAACCGATAACTTAAAACGACCAAGATTAGGTATTCGATCAAACCCCAACTCATATGGAGTCTTGTTAATCCTTTTAAAATGAATTCTATTCAGAATGTAATACTCACTTAGAAATGCCTTACCCTACCAACAGGCGGATAGGTCAGAATTGATCAAAACGCAATAAACATGTTCACCAACATCTTTTTCTTTTCTGCAACACCATTTGTCTAGTAAATAGGACTATTCCATTTGATTCACAAAATTCTTTTAATTCTGTTACTTTATATTTACCCCCTCCATCAGAAAGTATATTTACCCCCTCTATCAGAAAGTAAAATTTTAATTTTACGGTTTAATTGATTTTCAACTTTAGTTGATTGGTTTAATAACCCATGGATTGATTTTTTTGGATCTACAAGCAAAGTAAGATATTTTTCTAAAATCCAAGGGTTAGAAAGATACTTTTCTAATATCCAAATTTGGATAATCTGCCCAAAAATATTAGAAAAATTTAATATTAACTGACGATTATACCCTTAAATTCGTCTTTTTCTTTTAATTTCTTAAGATCTCTGATTCGGTGGACCATGGATTTTTATACTGCTGGTGTTATTTAATGTTTCATTGGGTACTTTTTTATTTGGCTTGATACTACAGGAATCATATCAAGACCAACAGCTTCACTTATGTGTTCGTTTATGTTTCTTGTCCAGTTTCCTGTTTCCGCTGCTCTGTAAAGCGGCAAGTACTTACTTAGAGCAACATGATTACCTTCAAAGCCATATAAAACCCAATAAGTCAATTTGATGCTAATTTCAAAATTCTTGCTCATGTGGTGTATAAAAAGGTTTGGTTGAGTCACAAAAGAGGTTAGGAAGGTTGGTAGAGCTCAAGAAGCTAAAAAGAGCGAAAAAAATCACTTCAGAAAAATTATGTGTTGCCGCTGCTGAAGAAGACGGGAAGAACAGAGAAAAGGCAATAGTTTCTTCAACCCATCAACAACGTTTATCTTTAGGTTTGTAACGTTTATCTTCAGCTGCACCGGTTTCTTCAACCAATCAGTAACGTTTATCTTCAGTTTTGCAACGTTTATCTTTAGCTTCAACGGTTTCTTCAACCAATCAGCAACGTTTATCTTCATCTTTGCAACATTTATCTTCAGCTACAACGGTTTCTTCAACTAATCAACAACGTTTATCTTCAGCTTCATTGCAACAGTTAATCTGTAACACCAGAAAAACGTTGCAAATTTCATGTTTAATTATTTTTAGCTTATTTTCTTCTTCTCAAGCACTTTTGAGCCATGTACCAATCTTTTGAGAGTGTTTTGAGCATGATGATACTAATTTCATACTAGTATAAACATGGATGAAAACAAATTCAAGTTAGGATGCAACCGGATTCATCATTACTATTTTCGAATATTTTTTTTCAATTTTTATTTTAAACCAGAATGCAACCAATTTCATCCTAGCTATTATTCGAATATTTTTATTTTCTTAGTTTAAATCAGGATGCATCCAGTTTCATCTAAGCTATTTTTTGAATGGCTTTTTCTATTTTATTTTAATTCATGATGCAACCGGTTTCATCCTAGCTATTTTCTTTCGGAAAAAAAAACTTTTGAATTTACTATCAACAATGGATCTTGTTTTGTAGATAATTTAAAACCTTTCCAAAAATATAAGTTTTATTAAAATCAGATATATATTTTGATAGTTATGAATGTTTTTGTGATTTGTTTTTAAATTGGAGAGAGTAAGGATAAAAAAGAAAAAAAAATAGAAAGATGAGGGATATAATTGTTTTTTTTTTATCTTGTTTTTTTTTCGTGTCCATTTCACTTATTTCTTATTTTTCCATGTCCTTTAGAACCATAAATTAGGGAATCTTGGACAATAAATCCGTTTTCCCTTTATATATAAGAAATTTGCTTAGAACTTCATCCTTATTTTTTATTAGGTATACATAATCTTATTTCGATTATTCACAATGAACGCTACAAAAATATTTGTTTTTTCCACGTGAAACTTTACTACGTAAGTCATCTATATCTGAGTTAACATGACCAAGTAAATCTGATGTTATAAAAACTGACTTGGGCTACATGCAAATGATCTTGCCTTGTATATAGGTTTCATACTTACGAACATGTTCAACATTGTATTTAGGAATGAATCCAATTTTATACATGTTTTTATCAGTATTAAATTGTCATAAAGGAAGAGCTTAACCATATAAACAAAATAAGATTTTGTTAAATTCATTCGTAGCATGCCATTATAATAGTATCTCTTGATAATAAAAACATCATTCCTGGACATTATGAGATTGTCCGATCAATAACTAACTTAACCCATCCGTTATTAGGACGACCTCCAAATATTAAGTTTTTCATTATATCTAGAATATGAAAAACATTAGACAAAATAAGAACTTCTCCAAAAAGTGAACTTTAATTCAACATTCTCGATTCCAACGACATTGGCACGAACATCATTTCCAATTTTGACTTCTCTTGGAATAGTGCACTTTTTTTGTTAGTTTGAAATTGTAACTTGTCATTGCCTATGTGAATGGTAGCGCCGGAGTCGTGCACCATCCATCTTCAACTCTAACTGAATTTGTTTTCTCTATGTGAGAATAAATCTCGATTGATATGTGTCCAGGAATTATTAAGGGAGTAATGAATTAAAGTACGAAGAGAAGCATCCGAACAAAACTTTGTAAAGAAATTCTGAAAAGTCAGCAGATATAAAATCTGATATAATTGCTGCATGAGTAACACGTAGGTTACGGGAAGGTAACAGCATTAAATGCATATATTGCGGGAAAGTACGGAGCTCTGATTAAAACAGATAATTTTAACTGCATGATTGACACCAGGGTGCGGGAAAAGTGTGACTCGTTAAAGTGTAATGATGAATATTGACCCGAGAAACGTGTGTCGACTCTACAAGTTACGGGACAAAAAGGACTAAAGCATGACGATTCACTGATAAGAAGCTGTGTTCCAGACATGCTATAATCCTAATCC